>JAVXUO010002943.1:0-103930 GCA_033065855.1 Escallonia rubra | reverse complement strand
AATGGGTTGACATGTACACATGATTGGGCTAAATTGGGTGGGGCAGGGGGGGTGTCGGCGAGGGGTTTGAATCTAAATGAGATTAGGCAGGGCAGGGTGGGGCAGCTTAAATCATAGATGAGACATTATGAGGATGGAGTTACTTGGGTTAGGGCACCCCCATATTGCCATGTCTATTAGAAAGTAGCCAAGCAAAGCAATAATGAGAACAATAAAGTAAGTAGTTGGAGTTTTTTAATACTTTTATCACAGTGATTGAGAGGTTTAGTCTTTAAGCAAATCCCTTCTGGAGCACTAAAATCCATGAATGTGCGAACATTATCCCGGTTAAAATAGCGATAGTAAAAAATTAACAAACTAAACAAAAGTTAAGTGATTGTACATGGACATTTAATCGCTGAAAACATTAAAATGGACCAAAAATTATGGGAATGTGACTAAGAGATCTAGAAGAGCAAACTTTCCCATTGGGCTGAGATGAAAGTGAAAAAGTGAAGAACATTATCACCCCGAAGTAGGAAAGTTTCCAATAGTCTCTTAAAAATTTTACACACATGTATAAAGTGTAGGTCCCTAAATACACCTAGAGGGGGGTGAATAGGTGTTTTACAACTTAGAGTATGAATTTAAAAATTAAGATTACAACGTAAAGACGGATATAACAGTAACAAGTTTAACACAGAGATTTATATTGGTTCGGCCCCACCAGCCTACGTCCAGTCCTCGAGCACTCCACACAAGGGAGACCTACTCGAGCCTTTCACTAAACCAACTAGCTTCGGGTGCTAGCTCAAACCTCAGTACAATATCCGAAACCCTTCCAAGGTTTCCAACAGATTACAAATGAAAAGAGATTACAATTTGAATACAATAAACAGGCTCCTTCTTGAGCAGATAGTACAATGAAAGTTTTAAAGCTAAGCCTTCTTAGGTGGGTAGATCTATATTCTTTCAAGAACAAAACCAAGAAGCTTACACAGAACTTTCTCTAAGGTAAACTCACTCAAAAGATGATTGATCAGAAATAAGAGATTGAGATGAGAGAGTTTTTCAGAGTAAAAATTTGCGCGAGAGAAAAAGGTAATAAATGCTCTAACAGATTTCCTATTTATACAGGAAGGAAATAGAGGACTGTTAGGTAGAAAAACCAAACAAGAAGGATTCGACTAAAACATTTTGGCTTCGACTAAAATGTCTTGGCTTCGACTGAAAGTCTTGGCTTCGACTGAAAGTCTTGCCTTCGACTAAAAGTCTTGCCTTCGACTGAAATGTTTTGCTTCGACTAAAAGACTTGACTTCGACTAAAACATTTTGGCTTCGACTAAAATGTCTTGGCTTCGACTGAAAGTCTTGGCTTCGACTAAAAGTCTCGCCTTCGACTAAAACATTTGGCTTCGACTGAAAAACTTGACTTCGACTAAAACATTTTGGCTTCGACTAAAATGTCTTGGCTTCGACTGAAAGTCTTAGCTTCGACTGAAAGTCTTGGCTTCGACTGAAAGTCACAGCTTCGACTGAAAGTCTTAGCTTCGACTGAAGGATTTAGCTTCGACTAAAATGCTTTGGTTTCGACTCAAAAACTTGACTTCGACTAAAACACTTGGCTTCGTTCTTTATTAGAATTTCTGTCAGATCCTTTAAGAAAGGCTTTTTAAAGAAAAGACTAAACAAGAAAAGGTATACTTCAAGATCTTGAATCTTTCTCTGTAGTCCAAAGCTTGAGTCCAAAGTCTTTGTCATCCATGTCAAGGTCGTGCAAACTCTCTGTTATCCATGTCAAGATTATGTCTTTGTTTGATTAATATAAAGCCTGAAATGATTTAACTTTAATAATATTGTCAGATTAATGTTAGATAAGATAAGTCTGAAATCATCAAAATCAACAAGTCAACAATCTCCCCCTTTTTGATGATGACAATATTAAAAGACATACTCCCCCTTAATCAGTTAACATTCACATAAGAGAACAATAGAAAGAGCATCTTTAAATAATCAGAAGATTTAATACAGATGCATAGGAATGACAGATTAATACATGTTCTCCCCTTTGTCAAAGCAAAAAGTGGGGGTATCCAAAGAATGAAAAAAAAACTAAGGCCGACGGCGGCGAGAAGCTTGTGCAGAGGTTGAGGGATCAGCGGGCGACGGAGCAGACCGACGAGTACCGTGCGCAGAAGAGGTAGCAGCAGGCGGCGGATCTGTGGTGGGAACTTCAACTACTTCAACGACGCGAGGAGAGCGCGGCGGCGGAGGATTGTAAGGAAGATGCGGGTTGAAGAACCATTCTTCCCCGTCGTTGCCAGTATGTCGAGAAGGAAAGATATCTGGACGAGTCACCCGAAAACCATGAGCCTGATCGAAAGTCTGATGAGCCAAATAGCGGTTCTGTTCGGTCAGAATGCTCGTCGTGAGATAAGCCTGGCGACGATGATCCTGAATAGCAGCCTCTTGCTGGCGGTGAAGGTCATGCTGCATCCGTGTCAGACTTTCAAGAATGGGGGTTTGATTTAGAGGGAGAGAGGTGAGGTTAGCAGTAAGGTCATTGAGGAGGTTGTGAAAATCGATTTGGTTTGAAAGTAGCTGAGCGGAAGAATGTTGAACCGACTGCTGAAGAGCAGCAAGCTCTTGAAGAAGAATAGTATGGTTATTGGCCATGGAAGCAGCAAGGGTGGTTTGGGATTCAAGAATGAGCTGAATCGAGGTAGAGATTCGAGAAAGAGTGTCAGAGAGGTCGGGGTGATCAGAAGAGAGAAATTCATCAAAATTGAAATTTGAGAAGTCGTTGAGTGGACTAGTGAAGAAGGGATCAGCAGGGTGAGGAGGAACTGAGGTGGAAGGGTCAGTAGGAGCAGGGGGTATGAACTGAGGAGAAGGAGGAGGAGGTGGTGAAAAAGGTGGGATGGAAGCAGAAGAGGGGGCTGAGGGAATTTCAGGAGCAGGGAAGGGAACAGGAATGGAAGCTGCGACAGACTGGAAAGGGCGTTCAAGCAGGACAGTGTTGGTGGTTAGATCGGAGCGGATGGCGAAGTCGGCTCGACGAAGAGAGGTTTCATCGAGCACATGATGACTCGGAAGAGGAATACGTTCCGAGTTAGAAGTAGGCAAGGGAACATGAAAATGTTCAAAGACTCGAGTTAACAGAAGGCCGAAAGGAAGGTTAGCAGAAGATTTGTTTTTACGGGCATTCATGACGAGCATGATAATGCCGACAATGTTTAACGGGGAACCCCGAATGAAATGGGTGAGAAGAATGATGTCTAAATAGGAAAATGTAGCATAGGAGCCAGAGCGGGCCGAGAGATTGTAACAGAGAATAAGGTGGAGAACGCGATAAAGAGGGGACATGTCACCTAAATTAGGTTTACGGGGTTGAGTTATAGACGGGTCCCCTAAGAGTGTTTGGGTCTGTTGGAGTGGAGTAAAGGAACTGGTTGTACACCAAGTGTTCGCAGTGAAAACAAGAGTAGAAGATTGATTGACAAAACCGAAAATGTGGGCCAATGTGGTGGCATCAAGACGAATGTGGACCCCATTCACATACGAGGTCAGAAAGGTAGGGGGTTGAGCATTAAAGTGCAAATTTGAGTAGAACATGCGCACCAGAGCAGGGTAATAAGTGGAGGGGGAGAGAGAATGAAGAGACAGCCCATTCGCTCAAACAGAGCGGTAACACCAAGTTGAGTCATGAGATTGACATCACTTGGGCGACCGGGGATGACTTCCCGATTGACGAAAAGTGTATAATATGTAAGTTGGTCGTTGGGAGTTGGAAAGAAATGGGGAATGTGAAGGATATCGGAAGAGGAAGTGTATGGGCAAGTTGGGGGTGGGCAAGTTGGTGGAGAGGCAGACGAAGAAGAGGCAGCAGGTGGAGGAGGAGGAGGAACTACAGTACCTGAAGTGGACGGTGCTGATGACGGATGGATAGTTGCAGAGGACGAACGTCGCGAAGCAGCGGTGGATGTTTGACGGGTGCGAGGACGGGTGGTCGGCGGTGGAGCAGCCACAGCGGTAGGCGCAGCATTGGTAGTGGACGGAGACCCATCGATTTTGTCGTCAGATTGAATAATAGGACGACGAAGACTTACAGGTCGTGAGTTTGAGGCCATGTGGGTCCTTGGAGTGACAAGTGGACAAGAGAGAGAAGAAGAGAAACAAAAGTGAAAGTGAAAGACACAGTGAAAAAGGGAAACAGTAAAAAGTGAAAGTGAAAAAGGTGGCATATAAATAGGAGGAGAAGTTTGAGTCGACTGAAAGGGTTTGAGTCGACTGAGTGTAAGTTTTAGTCGACTGAAAGGGGACTTTGAGTCGACTAAAGTGACTTTTAGTCGACTCAGTCGACTGCAAGTTGACTTTTAGTTGACTGAAAGAGACTTTTAGTCGACTAAAAGAGGACTTTGAGACAACTAAAATCAGAGCAAAAATTAACTAAGATCGCACATTCCCAAACGACGACGAAGAGAACAGAAAGATGATTCAGCTAAAGGTTTTGTAAAGATATCGGCGAGCTGATCTTCAGAGCCAACTTTCTTAAGTTCAATTAACCCCTTTTGAACATTGTCGCGGAGAAAGTGATGACGAATATCTATGTGCTTAGTGCGTGAGTGTTGGACAGGATTTTTACTAATATCGATAGCACTGCTACTGTCGCACATAATAGGAATAAGCTCTAAAGAGACACCAAAATCTTGTAAAGTTTGACGCATCCATAAAACTTGGGCACAACAGCTTCCAGCTGCAACATATTCCGCTTCAGCAGTGGATAGAGCCACAGATGTCTGTTTCTTACTGTGCCATGAAACTAAAGCATCTCCGAGAAACTGACAGGTGCCACTAGTACTCTTACGATCAACAAGACATCCCGCATAATCAGAATCAGAAAAACCGACCAGATCTATTGAAGAATTACGAGGATACCAGAGACCTAAGTTTAGAGTGCCAGAGAGATATTTAAAAATACGTTTAACAGCAGATAAATGAGATTCTTTGGGGCAGGCTTGAAAACGGGCACAGATGCAAACACTAAACATGATGTCAGGTCTAGATGCAGTAAGATAGAGTAAACTGCCAATCATACCACGAAAAAGTTTACTATCTACATCTTTACCATTTTCATCTTTGATAAGATTGACGCTGGGAGAAATAGGGGTACCTCTAGGTTTAGCATTTTCCAAACCAAACCTTTGCAAAAGTGCCTGAGTGTACTTAGACTGCTTGATAAAAATTCCTTCTTTGGACTGCTTGATTTGAAGTCCAAGAAAAAAGGTAAGTTCACCCATCATGCTCATCTCAAATTTCCTGCGCATATTCTCAGCAAATTCTTGACATAGATCATTGTTAGTGGCACCAAAAATAATGTCATCAACATATATTTGAACTATTAAAATATGGGAACTACGAGTTTTTGTAAAGAGAGTAGTATCGACTTTGCCACGAGAGAATCCATGATCAATGAGGAAGCTGCTGAGACGATCGTACCATGCTCGAGGAGCTTGTTTAAGACCGTACAAAGCCTTTTTCAGTTTAAAGACATGATTGGGGTATTTTTCATTTTCAAAACCGGGAGGTTGTTTAACAAAAACTTCCTCCTGTATTACCCTATTCAAGAAAGCACTTTTCACGTCCATTTGAAAAAGTTTGAAGTTCAAGTGACATGAAAATGCCAAAAGAATTTGGATAGCTTCAAGTCGTGCAACAGGGGCAAAGGTTTCATCAAAATCAACCCCTTCGACTTGATTGTATCCTTGAGCAACTAGTCTGGCTTTGTTACGAACAATATGGCCATCTTCATCAAGTTTGTTTCGAAAAACCCACTTTGTTCCAATGACCTTTTGTTGAACAGGAGCCGGAACTAGTGTCCAAACATCGCTTCTCTCAAATTGATTCAATTCATCTTGCATGGCAAGAATCCACTCATAATCATTTAGAGCCTCAGAAATGTTTTTAGGCTCTATTTGAGAAAGAAAAGCAAAATCCGCACATAAGAGATTTACCGTAGACCGAGTTGTAACTCCGCGTTCCACATTGCCTATAACTTGTTCTAATGGATGACTAGAAGAATATCTCTAACTTTTTGGAAGTGGCAGAGTCTCAACGTTATTGTTGTGAGTAGAAGTTGAACACTCCCCCTCAGTTGAGGAGACGTTAAGTTTGTTGTTCAAATTCATGGAGAGTTCTTCACCGTCATCACCTGCAATCTTACTTGGTTTTTCAACATTAGATTCTTCAAATACTACATGCATAGATTCTTCAATGGTCATAGACTTACGATTATAAATTCTATATGCTCTACCTTTTAATGAGTAACCAAGAAATATTCCCTCGTCAGATTTCGCATCGAACTTTCCTAAATTCTCACGATTGTTCAAAATAAAACATTTGTAACCGAAAACCCTAAAATAATCGATTTTTGGTTTTCGATTTGAGAACAGTTCGTAGGGAGTTTTATCAAGAATTGGTCTGATGAGTACTCTGTTCAACACGTAATAGGAAGTGCTGACGGCTTCTGCCCAAAAATATTTTGGCAGAGAGTTTTCTTGAAGCACGGTTCTGGCCATTTCTTGAAGAGTACGATTCTTTCTCTCAACAACTCCATTTTGTGGGGGTGTCCGAGGAGCAGAAAACTCATGTGAAATGCCATTTTGAATACAAAAAGGAATAAAATCTTTTTCAAATTCACCGTCATGATCACTTCGAATTTTGACAAGCTTCAACTCCTTCTCATTTTGAAGCTGCTTAACAGGACTGAATTTTTTTTCTTACTCTTCATCTTTATGTGAGAGAAAGAGAACCCAGGTGTATCTTGAAAAATCGTCAACAATGACGAAGGCATAAAATTTTCCACCTAGGCTAGCATTTCTAGTAGGGCCAAAAAGATCTAAATGAAGGAGTTGAAGAGGACGAGAGGTGGAAACAACATTTTTGGCTTGAAAAGAAGTTTTTGACTGTTTACCATATTGACAGGCATCACAGATTTTATCCTTGATAAACCTCAAATTTGGTAAGCCTCTGACAAGATCTTTCGAGAGAAGTTTCTTGATAAGATCCATGTGAACATCACCTAATCTACGATGCCACAACCAAATATCATTGTGCTGAACAGAAAGACATACTTCACGAGAGTAGTCAGATGAATCAAAAGATAGAGTATAGATGTTACCATCTCTCTTACCGATCAGCGTACTTCCATCTGAGGCATGACTGATAAGACATTTTTCGCCTTCAAACTGAACTTTGTGTCCACTATCGATTAGTTGACTGATACTTATCAAATTAAACTTTAAACCATCAACTAAGGATACGTTGTCAATAGAAATGGAACCGGTGCCAATTTTACCTTTACCGATGATCTTACCATTTGAGTTGTCTCCAAAGGTAACAAGCCCGCCATTTTTCGAGGTGATGTGCGAGAAAAGAGAACGATCACCTGTCATATGTCTTGAACAACCGCTGTCGAGAATCCATTTGTTGCAGTCTACCCTTGCTTTCAAGCATACCTACAACAGATTCTGGTTTCGTTCCTTTAGGTACCCACACTTTCTTGGGTCCTGGAAGATTAGATAACGAAAATTTTGGCACCCAAACATGTTTCATTTTATTCTTAGTAAAAGAAAAAGATGACTGATTTTTAATAAGATTAAAAGGACAATTTTTAACTAAATGTCCCTTTTTGTTACAAACCGTACAGAGAGTGAATGGTGAGCAGGAAACTAAACTTTTGTTAAAGAAATTTTTGTAATCCTTTTGCTTCTTTGAAGGATCATAACCAATTCCACTTTTCTCAAAGACACATCTTTGTTTTCCCAAAAGAATATCCAAATTCTCTCTTCCTTGGGTAAATTTTGAAAGAGTAAAATTCAGGTCTTCAATCTCCTTTTCTAAATTTAATTTTAGTGTAGTCACATCCTCAAGTTGAGATTTTAAAGATTCATTTTCAACTGGAACTTTGACTTCTCTGAGAAATTGGATTTCAGAAGACTCAAGAAAATTTTCTTTCTTAAAAGCATTTAGATTATTTTCTAAAGAACCATTTTCAGAAATATAAAATTTAATTTTTTCTTGCAACTCTTCCTTTTCACCTTCCAACTCTTCAACAGTACTTATCAAAGAAAAAGCCTTATTTTTTAGATCTGCATTTTTAATTTTCAACTTTTCATAGTTTTTACTGAGTTCGAGAAAAGCTGACTTAAGTTCGTTAAAATGTTTTTCAGGAGTTACATTGGGATCATCATCGTTTGCCATGAAGCAGAGTTGAGCTACGTCCTCATCATCGCTTCCTTCCTTATCGCTTTTATTAGAGTCATCCCAAGTAAGCAGTGCTTTTCTTGATTTGAACTTCTTCTCCTTGAAGTCTCGACTGTTGCTGTTGGCAGTCTTGTTCCTGAGTTGTGGACAATATTTCTTTATATGCCCAGTTCTGCCACATTCGTAGCAGGCGTCAGGATTTTCCCTTACATTCCAATCACTGTTATTTCTTTGATGTGATTGGTTTGTTGGATTTCTCCTAAACATCACATCTCTCTTGTTTGCTAGAAACTTCTTGAACTTCCGAGTGATGAGAGCCATTTCAGGATCAGAATCGTCGCTGCTTTCCGTTGGCTCATGAGAGGTCTCAGCTTTAAGAGCTAAGTTCTTCTTCTTGGAGGTGGTTTCTTCTTCGTCATGAATTTTCATTGTAATTTCATGAGTCATTAAAGAACCCACCAATTCTTCAAGCTTCAGCACATTCAAGTCATTCGCCTCTTGAATGGCTGTGAGTTTTGCTTCCCATCTTTTTGGGAGATCTGAGAACTTTTCGGACCACTTCATTTTCTGGGTAAGTTTTACCCAAAAGTCTCAGTCCATTGATAATGAGAGTGAATCTGGAGTACATCTCATTTATGGACTCGTGCTCCTTCATCTTGAAGGCCTCGTACTGCTGGACCAACATGTTGATTTTGGTCTCTTTTACCTGATTTGTTCCTTCATGAGTAACCTCCAACAATCTCCACATTTCTCTAGCAGTCTCACAAGCTGAGACTCGATTGTACTCATTTATGTCGAGGCCACAGCTGATGATGTTCTTAGCTTTATCATCCATGGAGAAAATCTGGGCCTCATGATTATCCATTTCAAGAATTCCTTTCGGAATCTTGCTTCCATCTGGTCCATCCTTCATAGGAATTATAGGACCATCTTCAACAACATACCATACGTGAATATCCTGCCTCAGAAAATTCCTCATGCAATTTTTCCAGTAGCTGTAGTTGTCATTTTTCAACAGAGGTGGCCTGGTGGTTGCTGATCCTTCTTCCATAACACGATCTTTAGCTCTTGACGATTAAGTCACAGAATAATTTCAGAGCACACGGCTCTGATACCACTTGTAGGTCCCTAAATACACCTAGAGGGGGGGTGAATAAGTGTTTTACAACTTAGAGTATGAATTTAAAAATTAAGATTACAACGTAAAGACGGATATAACAGTAACAAGTTTAACACAGAGATTTATACTGGTTCGGCCCCACCAGCCTACGTCCAGTCCTCGAGCACTCCACACAAGGGAGACCTACTCGAGCCTTTCTCTAAACCAACTAGCTTCGGGTGCTAGCTCAAACCTCAGTACAATATCCGAAACCTTTCCAAGGTTTCTAACAGATTACAAATGAAAAGAGATTACAATTTGAATACAATAAACAGGCTCCTTCTTGAGCAGATAGTACAATGAAAGTTTTAAAGCTAAGCCTTCTTAGGTGGGTAGATCTATATTCTTTCAAGAACAAAACCAAGAAGCTTACACAGAACTTTCTCTAAGGTAAACTCACTCAAAAGATGATTGATCAGAAATAAGAGATTGAGATGAGAGAGTTTTTTCAGAGTAAAAATTTGCGCGAGAGAAAAAGGTAATAAATGCTCTAACAGATTCCCTATTTATACATGAAGGAAATAGAGGACTGTTAGGTAGAAAAACCAAACAAGAAGGATTCGACTAAAACATTTTGGCTTCGACTAAAATGTCTTGGCTTCGACTGAAAGTCTTGGCTTCGACTGAAAGTCTTGCCTTCGACTAAAAGTCTTGCCTTCGACTGAAATGTTTTGCTTCGACTAAAAGACTTGACTTCGACTAAAACATTTTGGCTTCGACTAAAATGTCTTGGCTTCGACTGAAAGTCTTGGCTTCGACTAAAAGTCTCGCCTTCGACTAAAACATTTGGCTTCGACTGAAAAACTTGACTTCGACTAAAACATTTTGGCTTCGACTGAATGTCTTGGCTTCGACTGAAAGTCTTGGCTTCGACTGAAAGTCTTGGCTTCGACTGAAAGTCTTGGCTTCGACTGAAAGTCTTGGCTTCGACTGAAAGTCTTGGCTTCGACTGAAACACTTGACTTCGACTGAAACACTTGACTTCGACTGAAAGTCACAGCTTCGACTGAAAGTCTTAGCTTCGACTGAAGGATTTAGCTTCGAGTAAAATGTTTTGGTTTCGACTCAAAAACTTGACTTTGACTAAAACACTTGGCTTCGTTCTTTACTAGAATTTCTGTCGGATCCTTTAAGAAAAGCTTTTTAAAGAAAAGACTAAACAAGAAAAGGTATACTTCAAGATCTTGAATCTTTCTTTGTAGTCCAAAGCTTGAGTCCAAAGTCTTTGTCATCCATGTCAAGGTCGTGCAAACTCTCTGTTATCCATGTCAAGATTATGTCTTTGTTTGATTAATATAAAGCCTGAAATGATTTAACTTTAATAATATTGTCAGATTATGTTAGATAAGATAAGTCTGAAATCATCAAAATCAACAAGTCAACATAAAGGACAAAATTCTATGGATGCTTAGTAGTCGCAATCATCATGGTCATAAAATGGCACAACGAGCCTTGTGATAAGGGTCATTCACTGCCTAGGCAATCTCTGAAGCTCTCAAAAAATACAATTTGTGTTTTTTTTATTTTTCGGGAATTAATTGCACTTTTCAAGAATTGCACCGCCGTCCACAATACCCTGTCCCCCGAGACAGTCACCTCTCTCTCTCTCTCTCTCTCTCTCCGTGACCGGTAAGGACTGAGGCTCAGGCCGTGACCACCGATCGGTGACTCACACTCACACCGAGTCTCCGACCGATGACCGCGACGGTGAACCTGTGGGCTGTGACCAGATCTGGACCGTGACCGGTGTGACGACGACTGACTAACTCCGACCACGACCGTAACCTTCACGGCTTGACGACGGTGACGGATTGACAAAAGAAGATGACCTCATCGAGCACCGGCCACCGAGACTCAACGAAGTCGTCCGACGAGGTAATGACCATGAGTCCGTGACTTACTCCGACGGTCCAACCTGATCTGGAACTGGAAGGACGGACTGAGACTACACAATACTCACTACTGCTTTTCTGTACTACTGACTGTGAGATCAGTTCTTAAATTTTAGTTTAATTTCGGTGATTATATAGAGATTTAAAAACTATGTTTAGTTAATTTGATTGCTAATTCTTAATTAGAGATTTAAAAAATACCTTTTGTATGCTTTTTCAGTGCACTATGTTTTTTACTATTATTTTACTATAAGATTTTTTTGGTGAATTCGATATAATTTTTGCACCCCTTGAAAAAAATTTTGGTTCCGCCCTTGCTTTAAAACCTCATTTAGCTCGAATCAGTCCTTATTAGCATTCACCCCTATTTAACTCGAATTAGCCCTAATCGGCCCTGGTTGGGGCATCGAGAGTTGTTTTACTTTATATTGGTTGGAACCGATCAGTTGAAAGGCAAGCCAAATGTGGGGCATACATGATTGGTCAGAAGAAAACTGTGTATATATACCATCTAATTAAATCAGGAACAATTGAGGGCAGGAAATGTCTGCGATAGGCTGAGAATAGCCTTTTGTCTCAGAACATAAGATCTTAAACGATATGGTTCAACATGACGCGCTAAGGAAAATTTTTGAGTCCATAACTTACTAACCAAAAGCACCGGGTTTACTTGAGAATCCCGATTTGGTGGATTGTTAGATATTAGAGGATTTAGGAATGATGATTTAATTTCTCTGTTCAAGTTCACTATAACCTAATGATTTTGTACCGAACCTAAATAGATAATAGCTAATTAAGGTAAAAATTTCGAGTTGATGAGTTAATTAAGGGCAATTAGGGCAATTCGAGCTATTTAGGGTTGATTACAGTTAATTGTCTTGAATTAGACTCAATTAGTGTTATTCAGGGATTAATTTGGGTTCCTTAGGGCTAGTTGAGCCTAATTAGAATATATTACAGTTGATTACCCTAATTGGGTATAATTAGGGTTTGTCTACGACTTATCAGGACAATCAAAATTTAATTAGGATAATTAGCGGTGATTAGGGCTAATTATAGATTAAATTAACAACAAATTACGGTTAGTTAGGGTTAATCAGTTTTGATTAGGGCTAATTAGGACCGATTAGGACTAATTCGAGCTAAATAGGGTTAATTCTAATGAAGGCTAATTTGACCTAAATATGGTTAACTAAAGTTAATTGGGTTTAATTAGACTGATTTATTGTTAATTATGGCTTAAGTATGAGCTAATTAAGGTTAATTGGAGATAATGTGCTAATTAATTAGGGTTTATTAGGATTGAGGCACTTTAGAATTCGTTGAGTTCATTTGTAGAGTTGATATTGTCCCACATGTGATTGAGTCCAGGGTTTAAGTATATAGTTAGGGTTAGATAGTATTTAGGATAATTAATTATGAATATATTAATAGGGTTTAATTGAAGTTTAGTTAGAGTTAATTAGGATTAACTGGGGTTAATTACGTTTACTTAGGGTTAATCAGGGTTATTTAGGTTTAATAATAGTTAATTAGGTTTAATTACGGTGAATCAGAGTTAATTACAATTAATTAGGGTTAATTAGGGTTGATCGAGGTTAACTAAGTTTAATTATGGTGAATTATAGTTAACTATGGTTACCTAGGGATGTGTTAGGGGTTAATCGGGGTTAATGAAAGGTTAATCGGGGCTTATTAGGGTTAATTATTTTTACGTAGGGTTAATCAGAGTTATTTAGGTTTAGTCAGGGTTACTTAGGGTTAATTAGGGTGAATCAGAGTTAATTACAGTTAATCGGGGTTAATTAGGATTGATTGGGGTTAACTAGGTTTAATTAGGGTGAATCAGGGTTAATACAATCAACAGCAAGAGCAACATCATAAGTACTTAGAGCATGTGAAACTTTGAATTAAAGCGACATTCATAAAATTGAAGCGACATTCATAGAAATGGGCCCTAGTCATGAAGTAAATAGACACGAAACGCCAAAAAAGTAACTTATAAATACTTCCGAGATCAAGGCGGTCACATTAGTTTTACAACTCATTAATGTTATTCTAGAACCACGTAGCAAAATTTCAGTATGATTTGATACTAAGCAACTAAAAAAATATTTCAACCTCCCAATCTTAAAACTAAATGACCAAACAGGCTCAAGCTCAAGTATATGGAGAATTCTAGTGGCAAGTTTGAACATTAACCTAACTCGTAAGCAACTATATTGAATTTTTAATTACCTAATGTGATGTGCAATTAGTTAATTTTGGTTTACTTGAGAAAGATGCACACTACGTGCCATATTGACGTTTAAACCAAAATGAGTCTGAATAGACTGTAAACAATCCCTATTTAATCTATTTTCAAAAAAGAAGAACACCAATATAATGGTGTTTCCCAAATGAAAATGAATGTTTAATTACCTAATTTGATATGCAATTAACTATGAAAAATGAAACTAAGTCACATATCTCAATCCAATTAGGTCACAAATATCAATCAACAATCTCAAATGTTCAATCTAACACTTTGAAATGCTCAATTAACAACCTAAAATCCTCAATCAATCAACAACTTAAAATTCCTTCATGAATACCCAAACCAGTGCATAGTCTTCTGTATGTACATGTAACTATACATTAACAGTTAAACACATACATTAAACCAAAATTAGGGTAAAATAGACATATCGGCGGCAGCGGCGGTGCGGCAGTGGAGCCCTAATTTGCACAGGAGCAGTAGTAATGAAGGGCGTCGTGGGGTGCTGTCGCAGAGTTGGGGGAGGGGGTGTCGCCGGAGTTAATGTGGTTTGTCGCCGGAGGGGGGATCGTCGGGAAGGGGGTCACCGGGGGAAGAAATTGTTGCCGAGGAACGACGTCGTGGGGGGTTGTTAGGGGGCCAAGGGGGCATCGCCGGAGGGGGGATGGGGGGGGGGGGGTGGGGAAGAAATCGGGGGTGAGAACCGAAGAGAGAGAGAGAGAGACGGGGAGAAAGAAATGTGATTTTTTTATAACAGAACTTTTAGCGACGAATATATTCCATTTCTAAAAGTCTGTCGCTTAAGTCATGGCTTCTAGGGACGGACATTTTAGCGATCGAATATTTCGTCGCTAATGGCTACCTTGGGGAGTTTTAGTGACTGAAGTTTTCGAGACGGAACATTTTTGTCGCTAAAACGTTTCTACAAAATAAAAAAAAAAAACAGGCCAAAAATAAGAAATTTTAAAAACATTTTAGCGACGGTACATCCGTCGCTAAAAAACCGTTGGTAAACTATTTGCCCACGGAAGGCCCATCGCTAAAAGGTTTTAGCGACGGATTATTCGTCGGTAAATCTACCTTTTAGAGACGGATTATGATCCGTCGATAAAAGGGCTTTTTCTTGTATTGCAAGTTGGCCACGACCTTTTTCTTGATGGAATTTTTAGTGACATAGAACTCTGAAAGTAGTAAAAGCCATGTCATTGTGCGGTTGGATAAGACCAACTTTTTGAACAGATATTTCATTGGATCCATCCTGACTAACAATCTGATAGGGTAAGCCAAAACATAATGTCACCAACTCTGTGTTACCCAGAATAATGAGACACATGTCTTCTCCAAAGCCGAGTAACTCAACTCTCCTTGGGTCAACTTCTTACTGACATAGTAAATGGCTCTCTCGACTAATCCTCCAAATTTTGGACCAATATTGCTCAAGCTGTGATATCGATTACGGTTAAGTATAATAGCAAGGGACTATCAGGTATCAGATGGCTCAGGACTGGAGCGTTGCTCATGTATTGTTTGATTTTATCAAAAGCTTCTTGGCACAAGGGGTTCCACTATTTGGCCAAATCTTTCCCCAATAACTTGAATACGGGCTTACAAATCATGATTAACTGGTATATAAACCGATAGATTTATTGGATTCTACCCAAGAATCCTCAGATTTTGTTTCTCGCTCTTGGGTGGGGGAATTTCCACTATGGCTTTAATTTTAGCTGGGTAGACTTCTATGCCTCGCTTGCCAGCCATAAACCCTATTAGCTTTCTGACTATAACTCCAAACATGCACTTCTATGGGTTGAGTATCACATTATACTGCCTTAATCTCCCAAAGTACTTCTTCAGGACTGTACATGATCTTCAAGTTTCTTAGACTTGATGATCATATCATCGACGTATACTTTTACCTCCTTATGATTCTTATCGTGGAAGAGGGTAATAGTAGCTCACTGATATATAACCCTGGCATTCTTCAATCCAAAGCGCATCACCGTGTAATAAAATATGCCCCATGGGGTGGTGAAAGTTGTTTTTTGCTGATCCTTAGGAGCCATCTTTACTTTATTGTATCTCATGAAGCAATCGGCGAAGAAAATCAACTTTTGCCCTACGGTGTTTTCTATGATCATGGCTATAATGGGCAAGGGAAAATCATATTTGGGGGAGGTTCGGTTAAGGTCTCGTAGTAAACGCACATCCAAACTTGGCCAGTAGGTTTAGGGACAGGTACAATGTTGGCCAACTAGGTACGATATTCATTAACTCTGAGAAACCCTATATAGAAGAGTTTCATACATCTTCCTTGACCTTAAGAGACCACTCCGGTCTCAACTTACAGAACTTTTATTTGATGGTTTTAGCTTTAGGTAGGGTAAGTAAGTGGTGTTCAACAATCGACGGGTTGATAATAGACATGCCACTGTATGACCAAGCAAAGAAATCTATGAATTCTCTCAAGAGTGCTATGAATTCCTCTCTTCTCTCTCATCTAGGCTAGCCCCGATTCTAATTTCTTTCATGTTTTTGGGTGTACCTATTATAGACACCCCATTTTTTGTATTTTCATTTCATTTTTCTTATTTGTTTTATTGGACTTTAGTAATGATTAAGTTTTTTATTTATTATTATGGGTGTAGGCCTAATAATATAATGAGTCTAATATATTTAAATAAGTCCAATAGGTAGTTCAGTCCAGTTAGTTTAGTCCAAATCATTTAGGCCGGGTCCATTGTATAACTAGCATAGTTGGTTAGGGTTAACCCAAGTTAGGTTAGAGTCAAGATGGTAAGTTTGACTTGGAGACTTGAGGATCAATTTGAGAAACAAAGTAATTGGTGTGAATATGGGATGTGTTTCCTTAATCGAGTATTATCCTTGACAGTTGACTAAGATAATTACTGATTGTGGGACATGATAACGCCCCGAAATTTATAACAATGATATTAAAAAATTCAGCATTAAACCGGCCGGTTAATTGACTTTTGTCAACCTGTGATTTTATCATATATTCTAACTTATCTCCAGGCTTGCAAATTGACATAGCCAATCTTATCAGCTTATGTGACCTAAGCACTATAAATAGAGGTCTTGGCCTTCATTTTCAGGGGGCATAAGCTTATTCTCTTTAGAGATTGTGTACGATCTCTTCGTGAAGTGATATGTTATCTCTCTCGAGAATTTTAGCCGTACAAACTCACCAAAAAAGTCTATTTAGTCTTTGCATCATGGATCATTCAGAGAGTGCTCTCTAGTCTTCTAGACAAGCTACTTCAAGAGGTAATTTTATTAGCTTTCTAGTTTAGAAAATCGCATAGATTGTTTCCTATTTTCCGTAGTCACATTTCTATTCATAAAACACAAAAAGAGTCTTTCATTTCTCTGTGTAGGTCTTGGCTCGAAATGTAGACTACTTGCCATAAGACCAAAGCCGAACAATCACAGTTTTGATTCTAGTTAATCTGACCAAATACGTAGGCCACTCGACCCCCCATGTCGAGTTCAAGCCAATAAAATAGAAATAAGCTTAGGTTTGCTTTTGTGCATGTTTGCATGTTGTATGTGTTTAAGGCCGAAAATCAATCGAAATGAAGTAGAGATTGAAAGGGTCTGGCAGGTGCCTAACATCTTCCCGCTACATGAATTAATCCACGAACCCATCTTCTGGTTTTTGATAGACTAGTCGTCCTTTTGGACACTTTAGAGTCACTTTCCTTAATAAAATAAGATGGCAACTCCTAAAATCCTTTCTAGCAAGGGGAATTTTTCGAGGCAGTTCGCTATAGTGGCGACTCCACTGGGGACTAAAAACTAAGAGGACTAAACTAGAAAATTTTATATTGTTTTGTTTGCCTTGTTGGATTTTCCAGTGTGTTGTATAATGTGTTATAAGCGTTCTTATTTCCATACCTCACATACGCGCACATCACACCCTAACCACCCACTAGAGAGCAACAATTGTAGCCACTGCTGGTCTCAAAGTGATCTTTATATTTTGCTCTCAACTCCACGACCTTGTACTAAAAGGACTTCTTGATCTTCTTGGTATATTAAATTGTTAATCCTACGATTATTTAACCTAGGATTATATTTGATTTTGATGATAACTAACATTGATGATTATGCTGTCTAACATGCATTGAGTTGATGAAGCAATATGAACAATCTCATACTCATGCAAACGGATTATTAGACGAGCAACACAGTCAAAGACTCTCAACGGAACGCATCAAAGAGGGAAATCGTCGATTGAAGTTTTCATGATTTTATTTCCGTCTTTGTAAACTAGACTTAGAGAGATGATCGTTACGATGACTGTATACCTAGAACTTGCCCATAGGTTTCCCTTGCATGCATAAAAGTTTTTCATGCTTTAAAAACAAGGAAACTGCATTTTAAGGAATACAGTCGACTGCAAGTTGGGCAGTAGGGTATTACAGTCGACTGCATTGGAATGCAGTCGACTGCAATACTTCCAGTAGCCTATTACAGTCGACTGCATTGTATTGCAGTCGACTGCAAGTTGGAAATTTGAATTTCCAACGGCTATTTTTTGGGTTACAGTCGAGTGCAATGGTGCATTGCAGTCGACTGCATTTACCGTTTGGTGCATTTAATGCCCTACCTAACTCCAAACGGTCATATTTATTCCCACCTCTATAAATACTCATCTTGGGCATTGTTTTCATTCATCAATTGCATTCAAAGCTCTCTTATCTTTCATATTCTCAAAGATCAAAGCAATTGTTCAAATCTCTCTTGTTTTCATTGATTTCTCATCCTTTTCAAGAGAGCATTTATTGTGAGCTTACATTAGAGAGATATACACTTTCATAAGTCATCATACACTCATCTCTCTTGTTCTAGTACTTCAACTTGTACTCATCTACTTCTTAAGAGTGAAATCTTGTACACATTTCTTCATTGAAAAGTTCTTGTATCAAAGCTTGGGGTTGTCAAGCTTTGGAGCTTTGGGTTTGTCAAAGCTTGTTCTTGATGTGGGCATAGCATCAAGGGATTGTAAGAGGTTCGATCTTGACCCGTAAGGAAGATCATACTAGTGGATTCTAGGGCCTTTCAAGGGACTTCCTTGAAGGGGTGGACGTAGGCTTGTGGGTATATCAAGCCGAACCATTTAATTCTCCTTGTCAAGTATCTCTAAACCCTTCTCTCTTTACTTTATCGTTTTATATTTGTGTTGAGATTGGTTGTTTGTTTATTTTAGTTATTGTGATTGAGTTTTGTTGGTTGTTAATTTTAAAGTAGTCTTAAAACCCTATTCACCCCCCTTAGGGTTATTTATTGGTTTCAAGTGGTATCAGAGCCTCGGCTCTTGTTATATTGGGTAACGCTAAGAGAGTTAATCGATCATGGCTTATGTTGGGGGTATGAAGGGTAGTTTTACCACTAGGCCTCCATTTTTTAATGGGACCAACTATAGTGCGTGGAAAGTTAAGATGAAAATCTATTTTGAATCTCAAGACTATGAGATGTGGGATATTGTTGAGAATGACCCATTCGTTCTGATAAAAGTGGTTGACAAGGTTGAAGAGCCTAAATCAAAATCGGAATATAGTGATCATGACAAGAAGATGATTTGTATGAATGCTAGAGCGAAAAATTGTCTTGTGTGTGCTTTAGACACTAATGAACTCAATAGAGTCATTATGTGTAATTCCGCTAAGAGTATTTGGGATACTCTTCAAGTCACTCATGAAGGGACTTATCGTCTTAGAGACTCCAAGATGAATTTATTGTTTAGAGATTATGAGTTATTTCATATGCTTCCAAATGAATCCATTACGGATATGAATACTCGTTTTACTAACATTGTGAATCCTTTGAAGCAATTGGGCAATGAATTCACTAATGGTGATCTTGTAAGAAATATGATTAGATCCTTACCAAGAGCTTGTGATGCAAAGATCACCGCCATCCAAGAATCAAAGAATCTCAACATCTTTCCTCTTGATGAATTGATGTGCTCACTCATGACGTACGAAATGCAACTCAAGACCTTTGATCAAGAGGACGTCAAGAAGAAGCCTACATCAATTGCTCTTAAAGCTTCATCTTCAAACCTTGAGTCAAGTGATGATGATGAAGAATTTGATGAAGAGGATATGGCATTGGTTGCAAAGAACTTCAAGAAGTTCTTAAGATTTAGAAGAAATGATGGGAGAAGGCAACAAAATGCTAGCAACGAAGAGAGGCTTTGCTACAAATGCCACAAGCCGGGACACATGAAGATGGATTGTCCCATCTACAAAAAGGAGAAGAAGGAAAGAAGCGATGTATGGGAAAGAGCTAAAAGAAGATAATTCTCTAAGAAAGAGAACAAGGAGAATGAAAGAGCAATGAATGCCGAACACACTTCAACATGGAGTGACTTTGATTCAAATGATGAACAGAATGATCAAGCAAATGTATGCTTCATGGAAAATGATGAGGTAAGCTATTTTTCCGGTAGTGATAGTGATAATGAAAGCTTTGAAGATTCTTTTGATAGCTTATATGAGGAATCCAAGAAAATTTTCAAGAAAAATATTATTTTGTCTAAGAAATTTCTTGAAGCTAATAAGCAAATTGAGAAGTTGATAATGGAAAATGATAAGTTGCATGCCAAGAATGAATGCATGTCTAGCCATTTATATGTAGAGCATGTGAATAACAATTTGGTTGAATTACTTGTTAACACTCCTAGCTCAAAACAAATCTCTTCCAAAACTTTGGCTTTAGAAAAACAAAATGAAGATTTAAAAGTTGAGATTTGTGATTTAAGAAAATGTCTTGAAAAATTTGTTGATGGTCAAAACAATTTGGATGTCATGCTTGGACGCCAAAGAATTGGCCTAAACAAAGGTGGTCTTGGATTAGATCACATGGTCATGCCTCCTAAAGTTTTGCAACAACAAGCTAGGTTGAATATTCATACAAAACGACCAAAGAATTATTGCACACCTTTTACACATTGTGGTTGGTGCAACAAGAAAGGGCATACGACTAATCATTGTCCTTGTAGAATTGTTTTTGTTAGAGGTAGAAAGAAAATGTGGATTGTGAAAGGTCAAGAATACAAATGCAAGACTAACATCCAAGGACCCAAGAAAATTTGGGTACCAAAAGTCACTACTTGATTTGTGTTTATAGGTATGTCTCAAAGCAAAATCTAGTAGCAAGAAGTGGATTCTTGATAGTGGATGCTCAAGACATATGACCGGCAACATGTCTCTTTTCACATCGATTGATCTTAAGGAAGGAGGAAATGTGACCTTTGGTGACAATTCTCAAGGAAGAATCAAAGGTAAAGGAACTATTGGTAATGAACCACATTCAATTGAGAATGTGTTATATGTTGAATGATTGAAGCATAACTTGCTTAGTATTAGTCAATTTAGTGATAAAGGTTTTAAAGTTATCTTTGAGGCTTCTCAATGCACCATACTATCCTTGAAGAACAATGAAACTATTTTGGTCGGTAGTAGAGATAACAATGTTTACTCCATTCAATTAAATGATTTAGCTAACCAAGATGTCAAGTGTCTTAGTGCTATTAGTGAAACATCTTGGCTTTGGCATCGAAGACTTGGTCACATGCACATGGAGCATTTGAAGGATATTTCAAGCAAAGAACTTGTGAGGGGTCTCCCGAAGATCAAGTTTGAGAAAGATAAAGTATGTGATGCTTGTCAAATGGGTAAGCAAAAGAAGGTCTCTCACAAACCGAAGAAAATGGTATCTACTTCTAGACCCTTGCAATTACTTCATATGGATTTGTTTGGACCAATCCCAACTACTAGTCTTGGTGGTAAATCATATTGTTTTGTTATTGTTGATGACTATTCTCGCTATACTTGGACTTTCTTTTTGGCTACCAAAGATGAATCTCTAAATGTGTTCACTTCATTTGCAAAACGTGTTCAAAATCAAAAAGGTTATTTGATTACAAACGTTCAAAGTGATCATGGTAGAGAATTTGAAAATTCAAAAATAAGAGCCTTGTGTGATGACTTTGGGATATCACATAATTTTTCGGCTCCTAGAACTCCTCAACAAAATGGTGTTGCCGAAAGAAAGAATAGGTCTTTGCAAGAAGCGGCAAGAACAATGCTTAACGAATATGGTTTACCTAAATACTTTTGGGCGGAGGTGATCAATTGTGCTTGTTTTGTTCTTAATAGAGTTATCTTGCAAAATTTTTTGTTAAAAACCCCTTATGAGCTTTTTAATGATTAGAAACCTAAGGTGAGCTTTTTTAGAGTCTTTGGTTGCAAATGTTTTGTTTTAAATACCAAGGATCACCTTAGCAAATTTGATTCTAAAAACCTTTGAGGGTATTTTTCTTGGTTACTCTAATAATAGTATGGCTTATAGAGTTTATAATAAAAGTACTTTGGTTGTTGAAGAATCCATTAATGTTACTTTTGATGAGACTAATCCTTTTCTTCGGAGGACTAACATTGTTAATGTAGATGACATGGACAATGACTTGAGAATGTTGGACATAAGTGAAACACTACAAGACATCCCCAAAGAAATTGATCTAGGGGAACAACAATCAAGTTCTCAAGGGGGAAATGAGGAAGCAATCAATGATGCTTCAAACTTGGACAACTCTCAAGAATTACCAAAAGATTGGACTTACAAAAAGGATCATCCAAGCGATCAAATCTTAGGTAATCCTTCGAGTGGGGTAAGAACTCGACGCTCTCTTCAACAACATGTTAATATAGCGTTTCTTTCCCAAATTGAACCAAAGAAATTTTCTGAAGCTCTACATCATGAATCTTGGATGCTTGCTATGCAAGAAGAGCTAGTTCAATTTGAAAGAAATCAAGTTTGGACCCTTGTGCCTAAACCTCAAAACTTTAGGATTATAGGCACAAAATGGATTTTTAGAAACAAACTTGATGAATCCGGAGTCGTGGTTAGAAACAAGGCTAGATTAGTGGCCCAAGGTTATAACCAAGAGGAAGGAATTGATTTTGATGAAACTTATGCACCGGTAGCTAGACTTGAGTCTATTAGAATGCTATTAGCTTTTGCTTGCTATAGAGATTTTAAACTCTTTCAAATGGATGTCAAGAGTGCCTTTCTAAATGGTTTTATTTCGGAGGAGGTCTATGTGGCTCAACCTCCCGGCTTTGAACATGAAAAATTTCCAAACCATGTTTTCCGTCTTAGCAAAGCTCTTTATGGTTTAAAACAAGCTCCTAGAGCTTGGTATGAAAGGCTAAGTAGTTTTCTTTTAGAAAATGGTTTTTCAAGAGGAAAACTTGACACCACTCTTTTTATAAAATCTAAGGGCAATGACTTATTGTTAGTGCAAATTTATGTTGATGATATTATATTTGGTGCTACTAATGGATCCTTGTGCGAAGAGTTTGCTTCTTGTATGAGTAAGGAGTTTGAAATGAGCATGATGGGAGAACTCACCTTCTTCCTTGGATTGCAAATCAAACAAAGCAAGGATAGAATCTTTATCAACCAAGCCAAATACACCAAAGAGCTACTCAAGAGATTTGACATGGAAGCATCAAATGCTTTTGACACTCCAATGAGCTCTTCATTAAAGCTTGATAAAGATGAAAAGGGTAAGGATGTTGATATTAAGCACTATCGAGGTATGATCAGATCACTCCTTTACCTTACCGTAAGTAGACCCGATATAATGTTTAGTGTTTGTTTATGTGCTAGATTTCAAGCTTGTCCTAAGGAATCTCATTTGATTGCCGTCAAGAGAATCCTTAGATATCTTAAGGGCACTCACGATTTAGGGTTATGGTTTCCTAGAAACACTTCATTTTTTGACCTAATTGGTTACTCCGACGCCGACTATGCCGGTTGTACTAGTGGAGGTTGCCAATTCCTAGGTCACTCTCTTGTTTCTTGGAGTTCCAAAAAGCAAAACTCGGTTGCACTCTCTACCACTGAAGCCGAATATATGGCGGTTGGTGCTTGTTGTGCACAAATTCTTTGGATGAAACAAACCCTTTTGGATTTTGGACTCAAGTATGATCACATACCTATCTTATGTGATAACACTAGTGCCATTGACTTGACCAAAAATCTCATCCAACATTCACGCACAAAGCACATAGAAATCAAACACCATTTTATTCGTGATCATGTGCAAAAAGGTGATATTGTTCTAGATTTCGTGGACACAAATCACCAATTAGCGGATATCTTCACTAAACCTTTAGATTCGAAGAGGTTTACCGCTCTTAGAAGAGAACTTGGCATGTCTTCACCTATGTGACTAAATGTTATATCTCTTGTGCTAATCATGCAAGTTGCACCTCTCATGCTTGAACATTATTTAATATGTTCAAAGCATGCTTTGGTTGATGTTTCTCTTTTCAAAATTATTGATTTTGTTGATATTCATTCAATCTCATTAGATTTGCACACACTCACATTTCTAAAATCTTTTACACTTCCTATTTGTGCTATCTTTGTAAAAAGTGTTTGGTACACCTTTTGATGGTTATTCAAGTACTTATGCCTTTTTGATTTTGAATTCCCTTGTTGACAATATTGATTATCCATGGATGGATACATAAGTTGATCACTTTCACACACACCCTTGACCTTTTTCAATGATGTCAAAAGGGGGAGAAAATATTGTTGATTCATATTTGTGTGGACTTGATATGAGCATATATTGCTTAAGTTAGGAGGAGCCCTATATTGCTTAAGATAGGGGGAGCATTTTGTCATGATTTTTTCTGATGACCCCTTATGGTTTTTAAATTGAGATTGTTATGCTTCATTTCGCATATTATCTTATATATCTCATATTATTTGAATCAATGTTTACCATCATAAAAAAGGGGGAGATTGTTAACCCTACAGTTATTTAATCTAGGATTATATTTGATTTTGATGATAACTAATATTGATGATTATGCTGTCTAACATGCATTGAGTTGATGAAGCAATATGAACAATCTCATACTCATGCAAACGGATTATTAGACGAGCAACACGGTCAAAGACTCCCAACGGAACGCATCAAAGAGGGAAATCGTCGATTGAAGTTTTCATGCTTTTATTTCCTTCTTTGTAAACTAGACTTAGAGAGATGATCGTTACGCTGACTATATACCTAGAACTTGCCCATAGGTTTCCCTTGCATGCATAAAAGTTTTTCATGCTTTAAAAACAAGGAAACTGCATTTTCAGGAATGCAGTCGACTGCATTGGAATGCAGTCGACTGCAAGTTGGGCAGTAGGGTATTACAGTCGACTGCATTGGAATGCAGTTGACTGCAATACTTCCAGTAGCCTATTACAGTCGACTGCATTGCATTGCAGTCGACTGCAAGTTAGAAATTTGAATTTCCAACGGCTACTTTTTGGGTTACAGTCGACTGCAATGGTGAATTGCAGTCGACTGCATTTACCGTTTGGCACATTTAATGCCCTACGTAACTCCAAACGGTCATATTTATTCCCACCTCTATAAATACTCATCTTGGGCATTGTTTTCATTCATCAATTGCATTCAAAGCTCTCTTATCTTTCATATTCTCAAAGATCAAAGCAATTATTCAAATCTCTCTTGTTTTCATTGATTTCTCATCCTTTTCAAGAGAGCATTTATTGTGAGCTTACATTAGAGAGAGATACACTTTCATAAGTCATCATACACTCATCTCTCTTGTTCTAGTACTTCAACTTGTACTCATCTACTTCTTAAGAGTGAAATCTTGTACACATTTCTTCATTGAAAGGTTCTTGTATCAAAGCTTGGGGTTGTCAAGCTTTGGAGCTTTGGGTTTGTCAAAGCTTGTTCTTGATGTGGGCATAGCATCAAGGGATTGTAAGAGGTTCGATCTTGACCCGTAAGGAAGATCATACTAGTGGATTCTAGGGCCTTTCAAGGGACTTCCTTGAAGGGGTGGACGTAGGCTTGTGGGTATATCAAGCCAAACCATTTAATTCTCCTTGTCAAGTATCTCTAAACCCTTCTCTCTTTACTTTATCGTTTTATATTTGTGTTGAGATTGGTTGTTTGTTTATTTGAGTTATTGTGATTGAGGTTTGTTGGTTGTTAATTTTAAAGTAGTCTTAAAACCCTATTCACCCCCCCTCTAGGGTTATTTTATTGGTTTCATAAATGACTTGTATACATACTGGTAATTGCCCATTATTAACTTCTAAGTTACAGGCGAGAGGAATGTGGTACAATTGAAACAATAGAAGTGACCTTTGCACCGGCGTTGAGAGAAAAACCACACACTCGGACCATTTAGTGTTCTGTGCTTTGTTGGGAAATACTTGTATTGGCCTATATAATGGTGGACGAGAAACTAACCAACATTTTATAAGCTAAACTGGTAATTTCACAAAAAAAAAAAGACTTTGACTAACCAGCCTGTTTATCGAGCTCCTAATCGGATGGTTAGTCATTAAGTGCATTGCTTTGAATTATTCAAAACTGCTTGGTTTATACCCTGATCCAAACCAATGACCAACCGCAGGTTTATCCACCCGGATGACGGGACGGTTAGCCAGAACCTGTCCATCCCAAAACAAAATTCCAAAATAAACCATAACCATACTGACTAACCGGCCGATTTATCCGCCCGAATGACCTGACAGTTAGACATAACTCTTCCCGTTTTAGAAATTTATCCAAATCTAACCCAAGATCCACTAATCAATCGGCCGATAAATCCCCTCAGATAATCGAACAATCAGTCAGATATTTTTCTCACCCCAAATTTTTAGATCAAAACCCAAAACCCACTAATTGACCGGCCGGTTCACCCAACAGGTAAGTGGACGGTTGACCAAAGTTTTAAAAAATCCAAAAATAAACCCCTTGCCAGTTAGTCTGAGGCTCTACCCTTAGTTAGTACCTTCCATTCTTCTATGTGATATAAATCGACCAGCTTAAATGTGTTTTTTATGATGCTCTGGTGTGCATATGTGCGTCCCCCGATTGTGTGGTTCTATTTTCTTCCTTGATTCATAGTATGTTTCTTCCCGTACTTCTGAATTAATAAAAATCAAAAATATAAAATAATTGAAGAAATAAAGAGTTTGTAAGTGCATCCTTCAATTGTGTCATCCTAGTTTCTTTATTGAGTCGTCCTTTCTTTTCGTTTAATTCTTAAAAAAAAAAAGAAGTTTTGAAAAAAAGAGAGAAAATTTTCAACTCTTAAAAAGTCTCTTTTAGAGTTTGAATCAAATAGAGTTTGTGTTTCTAGCAAGTCTAGGAATCCATCCTTAGCAAATTGAGAGTGTAACAATTTTCAAAGCAAGAGAGAATTGCCCAATCTCAGGCCTGTTGAACCCTTAATTGGCCAATCACTTCAGCATACTGTGCAAAAGATGCTTTTAAATTTAAGACTAATGTTCTATCTCATTGACACCTCTTCTTTGCACTTAGGGGGCAGTGATCCTTGCACTTTCAAACTTAAATATAAAAATTTCCGTTTCTTTAAAATTGAATGTCAGAAAACCTAATGGACGAATTGGCTTTAAAATTAAACATACGATCAGAATCTAAGAAATTATCAAGAGAATGCTGTAACTTCCTTTCTTAGTCAATCCCCCATTCACCAAACACAAGCCTAATCCTCAAAGATATTAAGATGTCATATTAATGTCATTCCTATTCAAAGCTCACTTACCCCCTCTCCTAGCTTAGACCATTCATCTTGAAAAGAAAAAGAAGAATGGCCCGCTAGATTGAAAACCCTAAAAATGGCGGCATAAGAAAAAGTTGGGGCACGGAAAAAAATGAAGAAAGAGCTCGATAGAATGTAAGTTGCACGAGTCATCTTTAAAATGAGCATTTCCCAAAGGTTGGAGGCCATCGTTTGGCCACCGCATATCATCCTGATTATCCTATACAAATGTTTCTCACTTGTTAGCCCTTTTGCACCTAAAGAGTTTAGCCTTTATTTTCGGAAGCCTGTAGTTTAACCTCAGGGTGAGTAGTCTCCTTGTGTGTGCCTATGTCTTAAGTATTATTAGGAAGTCAACTCAACATGGAAAGTGTTCCATTCATACGAACCAAAGTTTTGAAGATAGATGATGATTGAAATCATGTTGGTCATTTGTTCTATCTCAAAAAAAGTATTGAAAGAAAAAAAGAGTAATGGAAACCATTCATTGAGTTCGAAGGATGATATTTAGCTTATCTAATTTGAACTACGTCTGACCTTATTCTCCAGTGGGGGTACGTAGGCAGCTTAGTCACCTTCTATGCTTGATTTTCATGGGCACACACTAGGGACTTTCGTTTAATGTTTGGGTTCATATTTGGGTTCTTGAGCCTTATTATCATTCGTTTCATAGCCTATACTAGCCTACATTGTGTTCCATGTATAAAGTCCTTCTAGAGATTATGCTTATTTAAGAAGGACAACTTCTCTTTTACATTTTGATAAGATTGAAGAAAAAATAAAATGGAAAATTTTGAAAAACAATATTAAATAATAATAATAAGGGAAGATAATGGTCCATGCACCTTTCTGTGCTCGCTATATTATGACATGATATGTTCACCTCCCTATGGATCATTGGATGACCTGACCTTTCGACTCCTGATTTCTCTAAACCTTATATGGTCACCTCAATGTGGCTTGATGATGAACCATTGATTTTCATGACCTATCTGGCCTCTCATATTCTGCACGCCAGTTTAGCATATTTGTCACAAGTTCAATCATAACATAATAGACCTTATAACTCTATTTCGTTTTTGTCCATCGCACATTTGATGGTCACGTACTTTTGCTCAGCCCAGTCATTTACATTGATCTGTCGGCTAATCTTGGGCCAAGACCCCATCAACCTGACAGCTTATACAGTTCCACAACACACACATCAGCCTCACAACTTCTGCACCTACATCTCCACTATCCATAATTTGGGCCCAATCTTTTGGTGATAGTCTTAAGGATTCAAACTCGTGTGTTTAAGTTAAGAATTAACTTATTCTGTTAAGTTGCATGACATTTCATGATGAGGAATTGAAACGTTTTCGATCCAAAACTTCAGTGGTCTTCCCTTTTTGGGTAGAGATGGATATATCAACCGAATGGGCTAATAAAATGATTTATGGAAAATAAAATAGATCTCGAAATGAATGGTTGATTCATCATAATGGGCAATCAAGGTGATCTTCAATTCAAACATGCTCGCAAACTGTGAAAGGATATTATCTTCGCCATAGGTTCTTCTTTATAGATGTCTTTAAGGGTTTCCCTTATGATCTACCTTCTACTAGGGTTATGCTAGAGTTAACCCTACTTGTATTTTGGTTTAGGGGTTCCCTGTAAGTCCCTCCTCCTGACAGTCGTAATAGGGGTTTCTCTTTGGATCCCCTTCCATTAGGGTTACGTAGAGTAAACCCTGCTTATATTTTGGTCTAGGGGCTCCCTGTGAGTTCTCACCACAGTCGTGATATTGTCTTTTGGTCTTTAGTCTATTTCATGGACACATTGTTCACATGCATTTCATCTAAGGGCTCCCTACGAGTCCCGTCTCACGACAGTTGTGATAGAGTCCATTATTTTTCAATTCATTGTACACTCAGTGTCGTCTGCATGCATTTTTCTAAGGGCTCTCTGTGATACCCCTCTTGCGATAGTTGTGATAGAGTCTGTCATTTTCCAGTTCATTGCATAGTCAATGTCGTATGCATGCATTTTGTATTGGGACTCCCTGTGATTCCCCTTTCACGAAGTCAGGATAGTTTTGTCATTCTTTGGTTCGTTGTATAGTCAGCATACATCTATACACATTCTTGTCCAGGAGCTCCATGTGATTCTGCTATCCCAACACTTAGGGTTAGTGTCTTTGTCTTATCTAAGTCTAGACTATAGAATTCTGTCTCATACCCTTAGTCTTCAAGAAGAAAATTAAAAAAAGTCGATCATATAATAAGAAATAAAAAATAGTAATAATAAAAAATTAATTAAATATGACTCTTGCTATGATTTTAAACAAGTTTTTTTAGTCACGCTCCTATCTTTTGCTTTTCCAGGTTAAGTTTTGGGTTTGAGGGTACGTAACCCTCAATTCAGGTTAATACGTGCAGGTCACGTACATTCCCCATGTTCCCAATACGGATCCAGTCCGAGAGTATTATACCCTCACTCCAAGCTAGTATGTGAGAGTCACGACCAATCTTTTTCCCAGTTCCAGTGTAAGTCCATTGTTAGAGGGTGGAAACCCTTAGTCTATGTCGATATGCGAATCGTATACCTTCTTATCCCAGTTTTATTCTCAGTCCAGTTCAAGTTCAGTTGGTGTATTCACATGAATTCATGTGCACCCTCTCTACAGATACCTTTCCTTTTGAATCAAAACAACCAACTACTTCTGAATGTTGTTGGCTCCGATTTTCGCACATGACTATTTTCTCTGTGTCTAAATGTCCATCCTCTTTTACGCGTTGTTGGCTTCAACTTCTACACATGAATTGTCCAACCGCTACCAAGCTTCGGTGGCTCCGATTTTCACACACATGTCTTTTTCGTGTATTTAAACGACCATCCATTTTTACGCATTGTTGCCTCTAATTTTGAACTACACCTTCATTCTAGACTGCGTTGGTCTGATTCCTTTCCAGGGATGCGTTGCATAGGTCCGACCTCATAACTGTGTGAGTCCTTGAGTCTGTCTTAGGTCTTGTGGTCTTTTCTGTACTTCTACTACAAAAATGTAATGTTTACAGTGATATTCGCCCGCATGCGAGCTCCCTCACTGAGGGGATCTATAGACACCCTATTTTTGTAGTTTTATTTTATATTTTTATATTTGTTTTATTGGGCTTTACTAATGATTAAGTTCTTTATTATTATGGGTATAGGCCTAATAATATAATGAGACTAATCTATTTAAATAAGTCCAATAGGTAGTCCAATGCAGTTAGTTTAGCCCAAATTAATTACTCCCGGTCTGTTGGATAAGTAGCCTAGTTAGTTAGGGTTAACCCAAGTTAGGTTAGAGTCAAGAGGGTAAGTTTGACTTGGAGACTTGATGATCAATTTGAGAAACAAAGAGATTGGTGTGAATATGGAAGTGTTTCCCAAATTTGCTATTATCCCTGACAGTTGATTTAGATATTTACCTATTTTGGGACATGATAATGCCCCGAAATTCATAACAATGGAATTTAAAAATTTAGGGGTAAACCGGCCAGTTTTCGTTTAAATGGCCGGTTAAGTGACTTTTGTCAATCTGCGATTTTATCACATATTCTAACTTATATCCAGCCTTGCAAATTGACTTAGCCAATCTTACTAGATTCTGCGTCCTGAACACTATAAATAGAGGTCTTCGCCTTCATTTTTAGGGGGCAGAAGCTTATTCTCTTTAGAGATTGTGTGCCATTTTTTCGTGAAGTGATACGCTATATGTAATACCCCGAAATTTTGGGAGCCGGTTAAAATAATTATCAGGGCTCCAAAAAAATAAACGGACGATAAATTTAAGTAATGCTTGGGTATTAGCAGTGCATAGGAGCTTAAAAAGATTTTGGAGCAAAATGTAAAATTTGAAAGTTTGGGGGCATTTTCGTAATTTTGAAAACTTGAGGGGCTATCTTACAATTTTATGAAAATAATTTAGAAGCCTTTTTTTTAGAATGTGCCACCACCTACTAGCTTGCATGACTAAGCTAGATAAACTATAAAATATTTGTTAAGGGTAATGACTCTCGGGTGAGAAAAAAAAAAAGACGAGAGAGAAAGAAGAGATGAGCAAACCAAAAAGGGAAACCTTTCCCTTTCGAGAAAGGAAGAAGAACCAAGACCCAACCAGAAACAGGGGAGAAAAGAAACAAGGAAAAGGAAAAAAAAAAAAAAGAAACAGGCAGAAGGAACCAAGAGGGGTCTCGGGCAAATCTTCTCAAGGTGATTATTAATTGGGTTACAATTTACTTAAGTGTCAATTTAGATATAATCTCAGCCCTGTGCGTGTGTGTTTTAACACTAAGTGTGTGTATGGGTGCCGCGTGTGTATGTTATGTTGCTATGAAAAAGGGGATACTTGATTTACGTGAGGGAATTTGGAAGGTGTATGTATGTTATGGTGGTAGTATGGAAGATTGGTGGGAGTATATGGGTTGTGGGGGCTGATGGTTGTCGTAGAGCTCGGCAAAGTGAACCATGACTGTGTGTGTGTGTGTGTGTTCGTATTCTTGGTGGTGTGTGTTCATATGAGTTGTGGGTGAGTGATGGTATGAATTTGAACATGTTAAGTGTGTAAATGGGTTCAGGGCAATGAAGTAATGGGCGAATGATGGTGTAATAAGTGTGTAGGAGTGATTTGGGTGAGGGAGTGTGAACTGTGTAATGTTGTTAGTGTGCATCAGCTGAAGGAAGAAGAAGGTGCGTGTAGTTTAGGTGTTTTAGTGTGTGTTTCAATTTAAATAGTGACTGTTTTTGTCACTAAAAGTAAGAAATTAATTTAGGCAGTCTTCCACGAATTTTTATAAATATCTAGGATCAGAACTAGACGAAGTCTAAAAATGTAACCCCAAACATTTTTACGAGATGTACGCTCTGGAATGTTTTGGGAATTTTTGGTGTCCGCGAAGGGCGCTAAATTAGGGCATCAACTAAACTACATTAGCGAATTATTTAACCTAGTAAACCAATTTATTTTAACCTAAAATTTTTATTTAAACCTTATTTTACTGATATGATTCATATTATAAAATTTCGGGCCATTCTGAGGCCGATAGGTATTTTTTTGTGAAACTGGCCTTTTAGCGCTTTGTCTGGACACCGGTTTGAAATTTTCGAGCGAAAATTTTCTAAAATGATTTTTAGTCCATAAATGACTTCATGGTATTTAAAATAGCTTTTTAAGCTATTTTTGGGAATTTTTTTTTGGTGCCGAAAACCCCCAGGGGTGTTTTGGTAATTTACCACCCCGAAGGGGCATTTTGGTAATTTTACCTATAATAGGTATTTTGATGTAAATTGACATAAAATAAGGTTATTTGGGTGATTCTACTTACGGGAAGTCCATTTTGGTAATTTAAGTCCGAGAGGGGCATTTTGTTAATTTTACACCCTAGGGGAGTTTCGGTAACTTTACATACCCGGTGAGGAGGGTTTCATTTTGGAAGTATGCGTGAGTCCGTTTAAGTTATAATATTGTTTTGTAGTCTGTGGTCTGATGATTCGATTATTCCGTTTAGGTCGGGCTAAAGACTTTCCGGTTATGATAATTTAGCTGCGGATCCAGGTAAGGAATTCTATCTGAACCCTTATTTGATAACTCGTATTTGTAAGTACTCCTTGAATTACTTACGATTAATTTCGAACTCTGAAGTATGCATTGATATCAGTATGTTCTTGTCCAGAAAACCCTAATATTGAACCTGGATCGATTATTTGGAAATCTTTTGATGCTCGCCTGTTATTGTGTGCTGAGCAGATTTGACAATTGTCTGTATCCGTCCTTCCGGATTGTTGTGCTTAAAACTCGATAATTATTCGTAATCGTTTTTGTTGTTTATCTGTGATTTTTATTCTGAAAATTCTAATTTCTTCTGAAAATTCTGAATGCTAACTTGTGTCAGTATGATTATTGTTAATGGAATCTGAATTGATTTCGGTGATTGAGCTTATGTTAATGCTCATTGATATTGTTGATTTTTCTGTGTTGGCATGGGTTATCTGTTCTGTCCTGAGGCGGGCGTTATAAGGCTGTCTGAATCCTACATGGAATGCAGGCTAGTACCCAAGTGAACTAGTAATTATTCTGGTACATCATGCTTGTGTAAACTTATGTGCTTTGCCGGAATGGCATTGCAATAACCCAGGATCAACGTTGATTTTTGATTTTATCTGCTCTGTATACTGCCGTGACTATTACGAAAATGTTTGAAAAGTATTATCTGAAATGATATGTGCTTCTGTTGAAATCCTTTGGAAAATCTTCATTGTATTTTGGAAATGATGACTCTAGAAATGATCTATTATTGATTGTTTTTGGAATCCATCGTATTTGTTCTGGTTTATTTTGGTATCTATTTCTGATGACTTTTTGATCCTTTTGGAAATCGTTGAGTTTTTTACCATCTGAAGTATTCTGGAAATTTTTGTCGGTTGGATTATTTGGAATCGTTTTGTGATTCTTTTGTTAGTCCTTGTACGACCTTACTGAGCTCTCAAAAGCTCACTCTTCGTTTGACTCCCTTCTGCAGGTGATGATAAGTTGTAGCAGGTTCAGGAATGGGTTATGTTAGCCTTAAAATTGGTCAGCGTCTTCCTTAGGATTCGATGGGCTTAACATCCCTGCCCATGGCACCTATTATGGGATAGGTGCAGCCCCTTATGCTAGATGCGGTTCTGAGAAACTTTAAGGAAATAAAGTTGCACCCTTACTAACAGCTATAGCTTTTGGCCTAGTGGTAAGCGTTTGATCCAACAGGTTAGAGTCTGTGTGAGGTTCCGGTAAGCCCGCCACTATAGTGTAGTGTGACCCTTGCGCGGGTCTGTACTCTCGATTCATTTTACCAGGTTATTGAGAACTTAGGTTTTAATATGTAAGTTTGAACTGTTATGGAAATCTTGTATTTTAAGGAATTTGGATCGGTGTTGGCTCGGATGCTTTAAAGTATGTGTTGGTGAATAGATTTGACAGGTTTGATGTGATTCGGTAGGTTAACGACCCAGGAGTTCGGGGCGGTGGAGCTCCGGATTTCTGGGACGTTACACTATATCTCTCAAGAATTTTAGCCGTTCAAACTCACGTAAAAAGTTTGTTTAGTGTTTGCATCGTGGATAATTCCAAGAGTGCTCTCGAGTCTTCGAGACAAGCTACTTCAAGAGGTAATTTTTTTCAGCTTTCTAGTTTAGAAAATCACATAGATTGTCTCCCATTTCCCGTGGCCACATTTCTATTCATAAAACACAAATTTTTTTTTGATATCTTTGTGTAGGTCTAGGCTTGAAACATAGACTACTTCGTGTAGGACCGGAATCATACTACGACTGTTTTGATTTCGGTTAGTCTGACCGGATACATAGGCTATTTGACCCCTGATGTCGAGTTCAAGCCAATAAAACAGAAATAAGCTTAGATTTGCTTATATGCATGTTTACATGTTATATGTGTATAAGGCCAAAAATCAATTAAAATAAAGTAGAGACCGAGAGAACATGGAGGGTACCTAACACTTTCCTGGTACGTAACTTAGTGCCCGAACCCATATCACGGTCTTCGATAGACTAGTCATTCTTTTGGACACTTTAGAGTCATTTTTTGTTTTTTCTTATTTTCCCTAGTAAAATAAGATGGCGACTTGTAAAATCCTTTCTGAGGAGGGGATTTTTTTGAGGGGTTTGCTACACCTATGTTGACTTAATTGTTTCCTTTGCCACTGGCTTCACTCAATTAGACTCTCGATTTTCTATTTCTTTTATCATTTTTTCCAAATATTTTTTCTCTTCAGGGTCCATTAGTTGTGCTCATCATTAATTGTGTTTATTAATTCATCATCACTTAAATCGAGAATTGAAATTGACCGTCACATTATCAATTAGAAAGTCGGGGAAAACATTGTAAGTAAATTCAGATTATCTATAGAGACATAAGCATCCATTTTGGGAATTGCCTCAGCGTCAGGATGTCCTTTGGTAATCTCTCCCACAGCTAGTAGTACATGCTTGATCATCCAATTCTATATGTTGCCCTGTGCAGAAGTGATTAAGCATGTGAGGTCAATACTCTAGTCATCTACTTACCAAATAAGCACCAGGTTGTGCATATGGCTGAAGCATGCTGTCATTCCTTCCGGCTCCATTAAGTCCATCCAATCAAAGGTGTCTTCTTTGCTAGGCTTAGTCTGGCTTAGCAGTTCCTCATCCTTAACCAAACATAGTCGTAAAAGATTTCCCATCCTTTGATGAGCTTCCCCGTCTTTGTGTTATAGACAGGCTCCGAAAATCGTAGTAAGGTTTTTCTTTTCCTTTCTTAACAAAATATCCATTCATGGCATTGAAGTTCATGAGCCGTCCATCCTCTTGGGCTTTCTTGGCCTGAGTTATCGTCCTGATAGCTTCCTTGTACTTTTTTTGGTGGGCAGGTATCCTAATCCAAACTGATCTTTCTTGCTCTCTAGAATCGAGAAGCTGGGAAGTCCTTGGCAATTAATTTCGGCCCAAGCCCTTTCCAAGGAAATAGTGGAGTCTTCTCAGCATGGGAAATAATGTCGTACTACTGTAGGGTGTAAAACTAAGAAAGTTTTCATGGAGACAAAACACCTCGAACTTCAAACGCTGAACTGGGCTATCGATCTTGAATCCACTAAGAAGCAAATCTAACGAGTCATGTAAGACCATGACACTGTCTTTGTCACTCTCTATCTGCCCAATCTTGGGTACCAGCGAGTCATATGTAATCATAAAAATGGCTTTATTTAAAACAAACTTGACTTTCAGGTTTAGGGTAGAAAGGATCACTTCGACTGAATGTATCCACAGTCTTACCGATAAAATATTGGATTCAGCGGATATGTCTAACACTAAAATCCACTTAAAATTGATAGATCCAACATTCATTGGGAGTTTAATTGTGCCAATAACCCCTATCATGGTGTTATCATTGGCTCGGATGGCTTGGTTAAAAGGGGTAAATTCTGAGGGATCTACACCAAGGGCTTGGACGGTATGTAGGGGACATACATTTAAGGTCGAACCATTGTCTATGAGGATTAGGAAAACCCTCTTATCAAGTGCTTGCATTGTGATATGAAGTGGGTAGTTGTGGCGTGGACTTGACTTGGGCAAATCGGATTTGGAAAAGGTGAGATCATTCCCGTGATTAATACCCTTAGTATTTAGGAATGGTCTTCTGGTTATGTCTGTATAGGTATCTAGGCTTTGCTGAGTAACTTGATCTAGGCCTGTCGGTGCGAGTAAGAAGTAGATAACAATCCCCAAATTGAGATGTTCGTTTGGGTCTTCTTCAGTTGCCTCAATACCTTGTTGTCTGGGGCGGGTTTTGGGAGAATAGTGGGTCTGATGAAGCTGGTTAGGGAACGGTTTGATAAACTCGGCCTGATCTGATCAAATATGATACCTTGGTATTAGGCCAAAACACAAAGCCCATCTCATCATCGTTCTCTTATTCGGTAGTAAAGGCCTCACCTTCCATTAGCTCTTCCCACGAAATAACATCACAAAACTCTGGTAAACAATCAAACACTGAATTGGACTGAACACACTAGCTTGCCAGAGTAATAAGTGCAGCCGAATCTATCACTCGTAAAGCATCATCAATAACATTAACCTTGTGAGCTGGTAACGGTTCCTTTCTGACGTTAGGTCTGGCGGCAGGGGAAACTTCACTTTTGTCAATAAGGTACTAGATGACATGTTTGAGACTCATGCATATCGCTGTGGAATGTTCCTTCCCTTTTTGGTAGGCATAGAAAGCTTGAAAATCATACCCCTCTGGTATCACTACTGGTATGGGGGTAGGCGGTAACTTGGACTGGTGCACTGGGTTGTTGTGAGGCCAACGCCTGTATGGATCTTTGCATTTCCATAATAGCGGCCATGAGAGTGGTCTGTGAGTCTTGTAGGTTGGCTATAGTCAGGGTCAGCTACTGTATAGCTGTACTGACAATCACTTATACATCGGGTGCATCGGCTGAAGGTTGATCTTGGAGCCGTGCAGCACTGGTCTCCTCCTGGTTGTCAAGGTGATGCTCCTCTTGGATGGTGGGGTTGAGGCCTTGGTTGGCTAACCTGGTAACTCTCCGTTGTACATGCATGGTTACTTGGGTGTGTCAGGCAAGGAACGCACTGCACTGCGATGCTCACCTCCCCAGCGGAGTCGCCAAAATGATGCCAAGAAAAGTGGGTTCGCAGTCGACGTGGAGATGCCACAAGGAATGCAGTCCTAGTCAGATGCCAAGTATGTTGAAGTGGGACGCAACAAGGGTGGAGCAAGGGCAGAGACCAAAGGCTTCTCAGACAAAGCTTGAGGGTGGGAGTGCTGCGAGGGCGATAGCGCATGATGAATATACGACGACGCATGTGGTGTGCGCGGATTTGAATGTGCCGACGTGTCATAAGAATTTGGACCCCCAGTGGGCCTATAGGTGTAGCCAAGATAGGTTGGGAACATAAGCCCCATGTCTGTGGTGTGCGCGGAGGGACAACCCTTGCGGGCGTCGCACGCATAAACACTTAGCAAGATTTTGATGTTGTTTGGTCGGAGAGTTGTTGACATCGTCGCTGAATGACGAAGGTGAAGAGTAGGTGGATCGAGCCACCTCGTGCACCACCTATTGAAACCTTGGAATGCTTGGACGTAGGGGCGCTATTGCGGAGTCGGCGGGTGAGCGACGGGGGTCGTGAAGACGGCGCGCGAGGGACTGGAGTCGTAGAGAAAGTGCGCAGGCAACAGGGGTCACGGAGACGGCGCGCGGGTGACGGGGCATCCTGAAGATGGCGTATGGGCGCTAGCGACGAACGTCGAACAATGAGTAGGAGTGTGGTTTGAGCTACCGCGCGATCCACCTACCAAGGACATTGATGTCGGGGACATCGCGACGCAGAGCATGATTGTGTTGGTGTGAAAGTGATTTTGTTGGGGCGATGTGTAAGGGCTGAATGTGGTCTAGGTACGAGCGAGGTCGAAGTGGGTAGGGAGGCCGAGGCCAAATGTGGTGGTCCGAAGGGTGGTGTGGGAGATGGTGACCATAGAGGGGTGGGGCGTCAGTCTCATTGGCTTGGTGGCCGAAGGTGGTCGGCCGAACGATGGCCACCGAAGTGTAGAAGTGGAAGGTGGCCGAAGCCAAGGGTGGCCGAAGAGGGGTGTGGAGGGGTCGGCCAGGGTGGGTGGGTCAGCCAGGGCGTCGGCCAGGGTGGGTGGGTTGGCCAGGGGGTCGGCCAGGGGGGAGATGATGAAAAAAGAAGAAGAAGAGGGAGGTGGTGTGGCGCAGGTTGCTGCCGTGGGGGGCGCGGGACCGGGGGAAGAAGGAGAGAGGGGGCGAGGGTGGGTCGGCTGGGAGAGGGGGTCGACGGGGATGATGAAGAAAAAATAAAAATAATGGAACAAAGGGAAATGGGGAGGCCAGTAGCGGCATTGTAGGGCTGCCGAGGAGGGGATCGGCGGGAGGAAGGTGGTCGGCGGGGTAGAGGGCGACGCCAGCGAGGGTCGGTCAGGCGCTGGTGAGGCCGAAGGAAGAGTTCGGCGGCGCGAAGAGGGGTTGGCGGCCGAAGGTAGCTTGGCGGCGAATGAGAGGAGAAAGAGAAGGGGAATTAGGGCTAGGGTTTGAGGACGCGGGTCGGGGCGGCGGTTCGGGTCAATGGGTTGGGGCGGGTTAACCATGGGAATGAAGGGAGATGGGTCGGAGCAGGCGCGGGTCAGGCCCTCGCGGGTGGGTGCTGCCCATCTGGTTTGCTATTGAATTTGAATTTCGATTTTTTTTAGACTCCCAAAGAAACGTTTCAAAATGGATATAAAGAGCATGAGAGGTGTGAATAATTTTTGAAAAAGAGATATTTCTAAGTGAAATGGAGAGAATGCGGAGGGTGGGGGAGAGATGAAAAAAAATTTGTGATTTTTTTTTTCTAAGTGTGGGGGAAAGGGTGAGGGGGATGGTGGTTACATGAAAGAGAGAGTTTGTGCAAAAATTTTCTAAGTCCCAAGATTTTGGTTGAAAAATTTGTCTAAGTGTTGAGCTCGGGCAAGGGTGCCGAGGGAGGCCGCGAGGGGTGGTGACCCGATTGTGAAAAAAAAGTGAAGAATTTTTTCTAAGTGTTGAACTAAAGAAAAAAAAGGATATGGGGTGGTGGTGCGACCGCGACCGCGAGGGGTTGAGATGAGAGAGATGGGGGACTTAGGGTGGCAGACTGTCATGGACGACCGACTGAGTCACAGAGGCGACAGGTAGCGTGGCTCGAGCCACCCCCCCGCGCACCACCCACCAAGTCACAGCAATGTAAGGCAGCAATGTAAGGCAGAAGAGGTTGGGAAGTGGTGAAGCCCCCAAGGGAGTGGGTGATGGCATCAATGGTGGCGTCAATAGATTTGTGCAAGAACAATGTAGCTTGAAAATTATCTAAGTCTGGAAAATGCAACTTCATTGATAACAAAAGTTTTTGTGTACTCAATCCCCATGTACACAACTTCATTGTGTACATGGGGATTTAGTACACAAAAAACTTGTGAAATGACAAAAAAAAATTACAAGTGTAGAAAATGCACTAGGGCAGGCTAGGACTTGGGTGGTTGGTTCACATGTTCCAGACTTAGAGCGTGAGCTCGCCATATGCAATCTTGTCAGCGAAGGCAAACTTGAGGCCCCTACACCACTTGAGGCCGTGACCGACCTTCTGATGATAGGGGCAGTAGTTGGGATCGGCTAAGTCTTCTGGGCTAGGTTCAGTGTTGGCATTGGGCAGAGCTATGGCATTGTCGTTGATCCATGTCTCGAAGAGAGCTCTAACAGTCTTCAAGTCACACGGGTATTCCGGGGCAGGCGTCGGCTGCCCTCTCTTGTTAGGGCTCCCATCCCTTCCTTGGTACTGGCGCTTACGGTTGTTGTCATCGTTACTGGCTGCTTCTGTCGTCGCGGCCAAGGAAAGTTGAGTTTGGGACTTCGGGGTCTTTGACAGACCGACCGAGTCATAGGTGCGTCGTGCAACTTCTTTGAGACGTCCCCAAGACCGAAGCTTGAGGTTTTCAAGGTAGACCTTGTAGGTATCTTTCATGTTCTTGATGCAAATGGGGACAAGGGTCTCATCTTTATTGAAGTCAGTGCACTCCACGGACTTATGATGAAATTGAGTAACATAGGCATTGAGGTCTTCCCCGGGGTTTTGGCAGATTTCGGTAATGTCAACGATGGTCACACGTTCTGTCTCATAATGAAACTTGTCAAGGAAGAGCTGAACCATGTCAAACCAAGAGTGGGTAGTGCCGTTAGGGATCTGGTGGTACCAAGAGTAGGCGAGGCCAGTCAGGGACTTGTGAAATTCATGAAGCTTCAAAGTGTTGCCCGGGCCATATTGCTCCAATGAGCCGGCAAATCTTGTTAAGTGCTCACGGGCATTGCCCTCACGTCCGTTAAAGAGCACAAAGGTGGGTTGCTTGTATTTGAGTGGGTATGGTGTGATGGCTATGTCGTTGGCATATGGCGCATGGCCTGTCAGTCGGGCTGATGAGTCGGGTGCAGAATTCTGTGACAGGCGGCGGAGGAGTGCGTCGAAGTCTGACTTGGAGACGTAGTGGGGGGATGGTTCTTTATGGCCAACCAAGGGATAATGGCTTGCTGGGGCGTCGCGAGTCCCCGAGCCCCCTGACGGGGCAACTTGATGAGCATGAGTAACAGAGGGATGATATATGACATGTGGTGGCAAGGGCAAGTGTATAGGGGCATGGGTGGGTGGGCGAGACATATCCACCACTTGACCGATTGTTTGATGTTGCTCCGTTGGGTAGGGGGTTAGGCTTCATCTCAATGGATTCGGGAGTTTCAGAAGAGCTTCTGGCTGGCACATGTTTAGATGCAACAACAGGGATGACCTGTTGCAACACTGGTCCAAGGTCTGATTGCGGTCTGCATGATGGCATCACGGGATATGGTGTATCAGCTACAGGTGGTGAAGATGTCACGAGTCCTATCGCTAAGGGTCTAGATGATCAAGGCGATGGTGGTCGCGACACTGGGGCCTGAGTTGCGTCAGGAGCCAACCCAGGTCCTGAAGGTTGGACTAGTGCATTGGGTTGTTGTGAGGCCAACGCCTGTATGGATCTTTCCATTTCCATAATGGCGGCCATGAGAGTGGTCTGCGAGTATTGTAGGTTGGCTATAGTCGGGGTCAGCTGCTGTATAGCTGCACTGACAATCACTTGTACATCGGGTGCCGCAGCCGAAGGTTGATCTTGGAGGCATGCAACACTGGTCTCCTCCTGGTTATCAAGGTGATGCTCCTCTTGGATGGTGGGGTTGAGGCCTTGGCAGGCTGACCTGGTAGCTCTCCGTTGTACATGCATGGTTGCTTGGGTGTGTCAGGCAAGGAACGAACTGCACTGCGATGCTCACTTCCCCAGCGGAGTCGCCAAAATGATGCCAAGGAAAGTGAGTTCGCAGTCTACGTGGAGGTGCCACAAGGAATGCAGTCCTAGTCAGATGCCAAGTATGTTGAAGTGGGACGCAACAAGGGTCGAGCAAGGGTAGAGACCAAGGGCTTCCCAGACAGAGCTTGAGGGTGGCAGTGCTACGAGGACGATAGCGCTGGATGAATATACGACGACAGTCAAAGTCCGATGCTTAGGTCCAGAGTCAAGATCCTGTATGTTTCTCTCTCTAGAATTTCAGAGGATTTGGATTCTAGAGTGAGAAAGTGAAAATGTCAAATGAGAGAGTTCTGTTGAAAATGAAATCCAAAGTTCACTATTTATAGAGGTTGAGATAATGATGTCATCACGCCACACGTGGCGCTCCCCGGGAATGACACGTCACCGAGGGGTCCACAAGTGTCGGTGCTCCACGGACTGTCGTATCGCATATTCACCCGGCCTGCTCCTCACAGCGTCGCTCTGTCTGTCTGAAAAGACTGGCACCCACAGCGTCGGTGCGGTCAGAGAACCCCCATTTATCTAGCCACCAATCCAAGCCGTGGGGAAAACCCGATGCCCAACTGCCAAGCGGACTAGGCGCGATGCCCTCCAGAGACCTGCTCCCGTTTCAGAGTGACCCGGAGGTCATAGTGGCTAGGGGTGCCGACGCAAGCCCCCGGTGCCGGAACACGTAGGCCAGTCACGAAGACACCCTGGCGGAGATAGTGTCCCGGAGGGGTCGCCTATATCGCGGATGAGTCCTTGTGCCGGAACACTCGGAGCGCATCAAGGTAGCATCTCAGAGCAACCGACTACCCGACGGGCCGAGGTAACATCCCGGAAGAGCCGTCTATCTGGCGGAAGGGGAGTTGAAAAGCTCCCTGGCGGAGATAGTGTCCCGGAGGAGTCGCCTATCCCCGAGGGTGAATCCTTGTGCCAGAGCACTCGGAGCGCGTCAAGGTAGCATCTCGGAGGAGCCGTCTGCCCGACGGGCCAAGGCAGTACCCCGAAGGAGCAGTCTACCAGGCGGAATGGGAGCTAAAAATCTCCCTGGCGGATATAGTGTCCCGGAGGAGTCGTCTATCCCCGCGGGATGCTGCACACTTCAAAAAGTGGGTCGAAGCATGTTCCAAGACCAAGGCAAGGTGCGCATGGTGTGGTGAAAGTATGACCAATGCAAGGAGCATGATAGTGTGACATAGAGCCGAGGGCGCGACTGTATCAGTGGCGCGGCGCAGGGGCACGGTGGCGTGTGAGAGAGCAGTGTGCGGGCGCCGGCGATGGGAGTCACGGAGTTGTCACGAGGACGCGGGCGTCGAAGGTCGCGGAGGCGACACGTGGGCGCGGGCGACGGGAGTCACGGAGGCGGCGCGTGGGTGACCAGAGTCGCGGAGCCGGCGCGCGGGCGACGAGAGTCTCGGAGTTGTCGTGCGAACATGGGCGACGAAGGTCGCGGAGATGTCGTCCGGGTGACGGGGGTCACTGAGATGACGTCGGGGCGACGAGGGTCGCAGAGATGATGTCCAGACGACTGGCACAGGAGCCTCAAAGCCGGCTCACGGGTGACGGCGACGGGCACCGTGAAGCCGGTGCGCAGCCACGAGCATCGTGAAGGCGGCGCGCGGGCGCGGGTGACATGAGCTGCGGCGAGGGGCGGTGCGCGGGCGACGGCAACGGGCACCGTGAAGCCGGCGCTCGGGCAACCGCAGGCATCGTGGAGAGAGTGAGGTGATGGCGTTCGGGTGAGGGCCAGCGTTGTATGGACGGCGAACGGCGGTCGTCACGGCGACGGAGCGCGGTGGCGAGCGACGGTCGTCGCGACGTCGGAGCGCGGCGACGAGCGACAGTCGTCGCGGCGACGAACGACGGCGAGACTATGGAGCACAATCGCGAGTGATGGACGTCGGTCGTGTACACTTTAACGATTATTTTGGTCGGATGTTGAGTTTTTGATTGATTTGCAATGATTTTGTTAATTATAGGGGACATTATTGTAAATGTTGCGATTATAATGAGTGAACTGCAAAAATGTGTATATCAGAGGGGACATTTTTGTATTTAACCCTATAAATTCTTCCAACTATGTGACTTGTCTTTCATACAGATAAGTAAGAAGGTTTAGTATTGAGATTGGACCGAAAAATTAGCTCAAGTTCCTATGGCCGAATATCTTCGGCTAAATGATCTTGTCCGTATGCTCAGAGAAATACAGAGGGACTTCCAAGAATGTTGCTTTAGCTACACAACAAGCAAAGACTGCCGAGAACTAGAACTTCTTAAGGATAAGATCCCCAAAGAACAGAATAATGAGAAGAGGAAAGAACAAGGAATTGAGGACTAGAGAGAAGAGGTCAACTAGCAATATGAGTCGGATGGAGAGAAAAAGCTCGAACTGCTAGAGTGGAAAGGAAAATAGCGACTTTCGAATCCCAAGTTGCTCGAATGAGAAAGGCAAGTGACCCAATGGACTTTAGTGCCTTCACTTTGGGCGTAGATCGATGACTCTCCCAAATTCTACAATGCCTATTATGGATAACTTCGTTGGAACTTCGGACACGAAGATCCATATTAAGATGTACATGCGTGCATTAGCTCTTGACGGAGATAATCAGAACCAGTTGGTCCAATTTTTCCACCTTACCTTGACAGAGGCAACCGCTCGGTGGTTCCTCACCCTTAACGACTCTCGGTCTGGGCATGGGAAGATATGGTGCATCAATTTGTTAACCAGTACCAGTACAATGATGATTTAGACATCACCTGACGTGACTTCGAAACCATTAAACAAGAACCCAAGGAGTCGATGACGCGATTTCAGTTGTTGCTTCTTAAGGGTATGATTGTTAATTTTATTTCAAGATGATTCTTCCTAGTAAATTTCGAGATGTAGTTAATAATGATTCACAACGAATGGACTTAGCAAGAACGGAAACATGGGAAACATCTGAAAAATGTAAAGCTACATGCATCCTCCCAAAAACAAGCAGTCCCAGGGATGAAAGGCCACAGTTGGCTATACCATATTGTCCAGATTAAGCTATGCTTAATTTGTTAATTTTCTAAACCTGTTGGGCCTAAATTGTTCAGCCTCTTTTTTTCGAAAGCCTAAAATCCTAACCTTGGGCGGGTAGTCTCCTTGTGTGTGCTTATCAGACTGGACTTAACATAAAAAGTACAGATTGATTCAAATGATGCTTAACATGGAAGGTTCTTTTCTCGTAGGGGCCAAACTCGTGCTAAATTAATGCTTAATGATTATTGTACCTTGTAAGAGAAAGAAGAAGAGGTGAAAGAATTGTGAAACACACGATTCAAGACTTAAGCTTGGATGGACATACATTAGGGTTGGGTTCTTCTTCAACCTGTATCTAATATAGCATATCGAATCTTCAAAGATTCATCTGCATATTGAAAGATATTGAACGACATTAGACTTGATTCCCCCAATGGGGATACGTACGTAGCCTGGTCCCTATCTAGGCTTGGTTTCCATAGGCATACACTAAGGGCTTTTGTGTCATTTTTGGGTTATAAAGCCTTGCTTTCTATTTCGTTTCTTAATCCATAGCGTAGCCTACATTAAACCCTGTGAATAAAGTCCTCTTTGAGGTTGTGATTCTTTAATGGAGTCAAATGCTCCTTTTCGTTTTCATGAGGAAGAAAACAAAATCTAAGTCCAATCGGCAATCAAGGATAAACTTAATTTTTTATCGTTTTGTCATTGTCCTTTTCTTGTCTTATGGTGGAGGGAATCTCTCTTTGGTCCAAAAGCACATTGGACCCAAATCTCATGTTATAATGCCCCCCCCCCCCTCCCCGGCCCCTGAAGCTCAATTATTTAGATGTACATACCTTCCCCTTTTTAGAATTTTTGTTTCCCTTTGCTAAATCCTCTAGCTGTCATTTGTTCCTCCTATTTCTTTACCCCCTTATCAGTTGCATATACGCTCGAGATGAGGATTTATTCCTCATCGGCACGAGCTACTGTCTCTGGCACCTTACCCAAATACCGAAGTGAGAACTCTGGCCATGGTTAAAGAACTAGTGGAGCTCCCCTTCTAATCCAAGGGCTATTACAAAGTCCCAGATTAGTAATATGACTTCAGCGAGATTGAAATAGATCACATTTTAATGCTAAGTTTCTCAAAATTTTCCCCTAGAAAAGCAATGATTGTTTGATAAGCGTTTGCATGTCTTTTTCATCAAAATTTATGTGGTCAATGATCCTATTTATCGAGAAACTTGACATTAGGTGAGGATCTTTCTTAACCGATTGGGGCTTGTGCTTGATTGTAGACTTAAGTTTTTAGGTCAAGTTCGGCTCATTTTGTCTATGTTGGCATCTAGGATAACAGTTGACTTCCCGTTATCTCCTTAACATGGTATTAAAGCCCATGGTGGCGACCTAAGCTTGAACTCGTGTCAGTCGCTCTTGGGAGAACGATGGTTCTTAGCAGAGGAAGACAAGAGGGGGAAATTCTATCGGAGTGGTGTGTGTATTCACACATAAGGGGAAGATTCTTAACTTGCACGCCTGGAGTCATGTTAGTCCCAGGTAGGTTAGTGTGTGAAATAAGATGGGCATACATACATGGATGGCCCAAAGTCCTATCAACTTAAGCTTTTAAGTCAATTTAGGCTCTATCATGTATATTTGGCTAATCTTTGGTGATACTTGGTTCCCTGTTATCTACCCAACACAGCCTTATCACTATTCTTTCTTAGCCTTCAATTGCTTAAGATTAGAAGTTATATGCATCGTATGTAGCACAGTACATATAACATATAGCCTTTATAATTTACAAAATGCATGTCTTCAACATATTGGGTAGTATGATGCAATTGCCTTTTTTTATGGAGATTGACCTTGGCCATTAACCGGCGAGACTCCAAAATGAAAGCTAGGAAGTGAGGCAGAGAGAGAAATAGAGCTTTCTCGGCCTCAAGAAGTTAAGTAGATACCAGCCATGAATATGTTTTTTGAAGAAATAATGTGGAAGTAAAAACTTTAATACAAGCATCGAAGTAAGCCGCTAATAAAGTTATACTAAAAACTACAGATAGCAAATTTGGGACCTAACTAGAGCCCCGCCTGCCCTGCCCCACATGGCAATTTTTTTAAAAATTGGCAAATGGATATGGAGCAAATTGGGATCGGACAAATGGGGGATCTAACCAATTGTGGATCGCCCCATTCCCAACTTGACCCATCCCAAACTTAACCTATATAAGGACTCTCCCTCTCCCTCTCCCTCTCCCTCTCTCTCTCACTCTCACTCACACACACACATACACACACACACACAGACAAGCTAATCATTGGCAGCCACAATGGGCTACCACATGCCGACCCCGCCTGCCACCAACAGTTGCGCCACCCCTCCCCGACATTGCCTCCACCCTCCACCATTATTCCCCTCCGACTTTGGCAACTGCTGCCGCTGACTGCTACAATCAAATATCGACAAACAACACCGCCATCCTTCAACGGCAGTCGATGCCGCAGCTGATATTCGCTACCACCACCGATAAAGTTTAGGCAACCTCCATCTCCCATAGCCCCTATAGGCCGCTTAATGGTGCCGTCCAACTCCAGATGCTGCCACCGTGGGTCTCCGCCCCTAACCATCTTCCAACTTTGATAGCCACCTCTACCCATCGCCAACCAGAACAAAGAAAATAGTTTTTGTGGAAATTGTAACTTGTTTTGAAATAAAATTTAGAAACTAAATAGGTTGCATGTATAGTAGTTGCACGTGTAGTATGAGTGAAATGGGGATAGAAGGCAGCGGGGGGTTTGAGGAGTTGGATCTAAACGGTATGAGGCAGGTAAAAAAAAATGGAACAAACAAAGCGACAAGATGTTGCCATCCTTATTGGAAACTAGGCAAACAAAGCGACAATAATAGAACAATAAAGTAAGTAGTTGGAGTTTTTAAATCCTTGATCACATTGATTAAAAGGTTTGGTCTTTATTCGTGTGGAGCACTAAATCGAAGGTAATGAAATTCAGGGGAAGCGGCTGACTGCAGTCCTTGAGCCCAACTTGTAGCAAGCCAAACTAAGGATGGGCAAACATCATGCCGGTTACAATAAAGATAAATCAGAAATTAACGAACCAAATGGAAATTGAGTGACTGAACATGAATATGTAATCGCTGAGGACGTTCAAATGGAGCAAAAATTATGAGAATCCGAAGAAGAAATCTACAAAAACAAACTTTTCCAATGGGCTCAGATAAAAGGAAAGAAAGAGAAGAATTTTATCATGCCGAAGAACAAGTTTTTGATAGTATCTTAAGAAGGATTAAAACGAGTACAAAGTACCTGATTCTAGTGGATGGTTAGAGCCGCAATCATCATAGTCATCGCAGACTAAAACGACATTGCGAGCCTCGTGATAAGGTGCCTTCACTGACTAGGCATCTTCTATACTCCCAGGAAACACAACTAGTATGTTTTGTGACGTGCACTTGCTGCTTACTTTTCACAAGAATCCTAATGGGGGTATTACTGGAAAAAGTTCTATTCGAATTATTTCATTCATCTTGACTCCATAATCAGGATCATTAGAATCTTACAATAGCATAAACATAAGAACAATAGGGTTACGAACTCACCAGAATCGAAGGAAGCCATAGATTACCAAGAGCTTTTATTCCGATGATGAAAAACGCCAAGATACGGAAGCGAACACGTACCCTTTGGTATCGATCTTCACTACTCTTCTCTATTCTTTATGATGGAATAGAATGGTGTATTTTTCGTTAGTCTAGTAGGTAAAAGAGTGGCCAAACATTATGATACCCTAACCTCCAAGAAAAGATATATTTATATAGAGAGAGTAGTGTGATCAACCCTAAAGCCTGCCAAATCTCAACCGTCCATCAAAGTTAAGAGATTAGGATCTATAAGCCTTTTATAAACTACTAGTAGCGTGAACGTGCGTTGCACATAGGCACCTAAGTTTATTACAATAAATATAATTATAAAAAATGAAGCAATTTTTTATTTGTATCTTATTAATTTTGATCATAACATGGTATCTAAAATTTATTCAGGTCATCTCAACTAAGACCAACGGAGTACCAACGTGAATTTTACCTAACATAGTAATACCCGAAACGTCACACCCCCCGAAAGGACAGTGCAACGCTAAACAAGCTGATTAACACTTTTACATCAAGGATAAACAAAGCTTTACTACAACCTCAAAATTAACAGCGGAAGTGTGCTTATACGTTACAGTTGTCCATAAGTGGAAAGACTGAACATAACATTATATTACAGACCACTTCTTTCCTATACAAATACTACACCCCAAAACAAAAGAAGAACAATTAAAACGTTGCTCACCCAGCGTAATACTCTTGAGTCTCCCCAAGGTAATCCTCTTCGTCCCTTGGCAAATACTCCAACTCCGAACCTAGAAAAAGTATCGGGAATGGGTCAGCCTAATGGCTCAGTAGGGTATCCGGTGCTTTTAAGTCCAAACATGAATTGATTATATTATGCATAGTTAGTATAAACATGCAAGTCACTTGAACAGATGACACCTACGTACTTAAGAATAATTGAACATATCGAGTAAGACATGCAACCATCTGCTGACACTTGCCTTAAAAAAACGAGAATAGCATATCGAGCAAGATTCGAAATCTTGTAGAACATATACGAGAATGGCAAGCAAAACCTAAATATTAACTTGATCTCGCTAACGAAATAGTATAAACAAGTTCAAACCAATATGAGCCAAGTACGAGAATATCAATATGCAAATATGTCCCTCATGCACGAGCCAACCTTCCTTGAGTGCGAGAGACTTTTCGTATCGCAACCAATTGATGTAGCTGGTTCGATAGAAAAAGTCCAACGTCATCACAGGCACGCCAATAATTCCTTTCGAGAAGTAGTACGCATAGCTAGTGCGTACTATCGAGACATGAACGAGAACGAGAGCCATGGCCGGATAACTTCCTACCCCGACAGATACCACCCTCAACTCACTTTTTCCTCCTCCTTCATGTGACATGCATAATCATGCACAAATGTCAATAAAAAGTCGTCAAGTACATTAAAAGAGGTTTAATCCCCTCTCAAGTCATATTTTCCATATTATCAGCAACATATGCCAAACATGTAAACTAATCTCTAATGCGCCAACTAATTCAGTAATCAAAAAAGAAAAAAATGATGCTCTTCCTTAAGTACCCTACATACATGCATAATTATATTAGCATGTATATATTTGAGTGCCTATCTAAGACCTAAAATTTACCTAGTTATTCACCGCTAAGTCCATCACAAAGAACTAATAGTTTAGGTTTTATAATCTGCCCAGTATTTCAATTGGCATCAGGAGTAGTCTGTACTCAAAAAATCATAACAGTTTAATTGCACGGTTTCTACAGTCATACTATATATTTTTGACAACTAGACTTAAAGAGCTACGTTCCAGTAGTTTACTTGGTACGCAAATATTATTTCAAGGTCAAGCCACAGTTTCCAATAATAGTTTCACAAGACAGGTTCCAAGCCACAAATTTTAAATCATAGCAATAGTACTTGAAATAATCTGAAATTTGGTATGTATACTCTATACATGTATTAGTGTAACATATAAAATAACCAAGTCCATATCTCAACTAAAAGTATATCTTTATAAGCATCACAATTACTCTAATTCCATGACTTTACAATTTCACAGGACATGTTTCAAGCCACGAATTTTCAACCATAGTAATAGTACTTGAAATAATATGAAATTTGGTATGTATACTCTATACATGTGTTATTATAACATATAAAATAATCAGGTCCATATATCAACTAAAAGTTCATCTTTTTAAACACCAAAATTACTCTAATTCCATGACTGTTTTGCACATTTCAACACCCATGATCATACTTCTCCTTGAATCATTTCAAGCAAATATATATAAGTGTTTTAGTACTACTCATAATACTTCTCTTACATGTTTTGAAGACTTAAAAAAACACAAGGTAACCTACCTTAAAGAAAATTAAGCCCAAGTCAATTTAAGAAGGTTGATTCAAATCTTTCTCCTTTGTTCTTCCTTTTCTTCTTCTCTTCTTCCCTTTCTTTTCTTTTCTTTCTTCTTCTTCCTCCTTTTTTTTTCCTACTCTTTCCTTTCTCTTTGTTTCTCTTTGGCCGAAAAGTGGTCGTCCACCTCCCCTTCTCTTTTGTTTTTAAGTTATCCACTTAGGTTTCTTTCCATTTTTTATTAGTTTCCTTTGATTACTCACCACCAACAATTAATCCCAAGACAACACATGGAGTGCCACTAATACCAACATTTGATATTTGTATATTTTCCCAAAATTTTACATAATTATATTTTGGCCACACAACTTAATTTCAATATTTATTTTATGTATATAAATAATATAACACGATCACATTAGTTCAAATAAATTTAAATATGTTTAAATTTAATAAAATGATTAGTAGCTAACTAAGATCGGGGTCTCACACTTTCCCCTCCTTAAAAGAATTTAGTCCCTAAATTCATACCTGATCATGTGAACAAGTGCGGGTACTTATACCTAATCTCATCTTCACGCTCCCAGGTAGCTTCTTCAATATCATGGTATTGTCATTTGACCTTAACAAATGGAATCACCTTATTCCTCAATACCTGATCTCGACGATCCAAAACCTCCATCGGCTGCTCAATATAAGTCATACATGCTTGTACGTGAACCGACTGATCATGCAACACATGTGATGGGTCTGGTTGATATTTACGCAATATAGATACATGAAAGACATTATGTAGTCCAGATAATGAAGGCGGTAAAGCAACCCGATACGCTAGATCACCAACCCGTTCCAAAATCTCATGAGGCCCAACAAAACTCGGAGATAGCTTACCTTTCTTACCAAATCTCATGACTCCTTTCGTTGGAGAAATTTTAGTAAAAACAAAGTCTCCCACCGTAAATTGCAAACCACGTCGATGAGTGTTAGCGTAGCTTTTTTGTCTACTTTGTGCTGTACGGATACGTTGTTGAATAAGCTTACCTTCTCCAACCTCTGACCAACAAGCTGGAGATCTACATTTTCTTCCATATAACGCCTCATAAGGAGCCATATCAATACTAGAATGGTAACTGTTATTATAAGAAAATTCAACAAGTGGTAAATGTGAATCCCAATTACCTTTCAAATCTATCACACAAGCTCGTAACATATCCTCCAATGTCTGAATAGTACTCTCACTCTGACCATCTGCCTGAGGGTGAAAGGTTGTACTCAAGGCCAACTGTGTACCCATAGTTTTCTGAAAAGCTTGCCAAAATCGAGAAGTAAAATGTGGATCCCTGTCAGAAACAATACTAACAGAAACCCCATGCAAGCAAACGATCTCAGAGATATACAACTTAGCCAGTTTTTCCATGGAATATTTCATATTCAGAGGAAAAAAATGTGCAGATTTAGTAAGACGGTCTACTATTACCCAAATGGCATCATTTTCGTCCCGAGTCCGCGGTAAACCTGTCACAAAGTCCATGGTTATGTGCTCACATTTCCACTCAGGATAGATAGAGGCTGTAAATAACCACCCAGCTTTTGATGTTCTGCCTTTACCAGCTGACATGTTAGGCACTTGGAAACAAATTTAGCTATATCACCTTTCATATCATTCCACCAATAATGTGATTTTAAATCTCTGTACATTTCGGTGCTACCCGGATGAATATTGTACTTACTCTGATGTGCTTCTTTCAAAATCTCCTGTTTAACCTTAGCATCATTTGGTACACAAACACGATCTAAACACGATCTCTAAATCTCAATATATCTTCAGAAGATAATGAAAATTCAGGTTGCAACCCTTGCTCCACCTCCGTTCTAATTTTCTGCAACTCTGGGTCCTTTCCCTGAGCTTCCCTTATCAGTTGCATTAACGCAGGCCAAACTTTAATATTAGCAAATAAAAATCCCGTTCTGGTTGCACGCGGCCTCCAATCACACACATCAGTCAACATATCCCATTCCTTAAGCATTAAAGTAGCAATCACATTCTTTCGGCTTAAGGCATCAGCAACAACATGAGCCTTACCCGGGTGATAAGAAATAGAACAACTGTAATCGTTTAATAATTCCATCCATCTACGTTGTCTCATATTCAATTCTTTCTGTAAAAATAAATATTTCAAACTCTTGTGATCGGTGTAGACCTCAAATACTACTCCATACAAATAATGTCTCCACTTATGCAAAGCAAAAACAATAGCGGCTAATTATAGATCATGAGTAGGATAGTTCCCTTCATATGGCTTCAATGTACGTGATACATAAGCAATTACCTTACCTCTTTGCATAAGCACACAACCCAAACCTTTGTGAGATGCATCACTGTATATTACAAAATCATCATTCCCGTTAGGTAGAACCAAAATAGGTGCACTGACCAATCTATGTTTCAACTCCTGAAAACTGTTCTCACATTTATCATCCTAAATAAAATTTATTTTCTTCTGAATCAAACGAGACAATGGACCTATAATTTTAGAAAATCCCTCAACAAATCTACGGTTTACCCGGCTAACCCTAGAAAACTACGTACCTCTAATACTGTTGAAGGTGTTTTCTAATTTTGTATAGCCTCAATCTTAGCCGGATCCACTGATATTCCTGCACCTGATATTATATGCCCCAGAAAAATAACGTGTTTCAACCAAAACATACACTTTCAAATTTGGCATATAACTTTTTATCCCGTAAGGTTTGCAAGACAAGTCTGAGATGTTGAGCATGCTGTTGGCTATCCCGAGAATAAATCAAAATATCATCAATAAAGACTACCACGAAACTATCCAAGTATGGTTTGAATATGCGATTCATCAAATCCATTAACGTCGCGGGTGCATTAGTAACCTCAAATGGCATAACTACAAATTCGTAATGACCATACCTAGTCCTAAAAGCAGTCTTAGGGATATCCTCCTCCCTCACCTTTAACTAATGATAACCTGACCTCAAATCCAATTTGGAAAATATCTTAGCTCCTTGCAATTGATCAAAAAAATCCTCGATATGGGGTAATGGATATTTATTCTTTATGGTTACCTGATTTAACTGTCGGTAGTCGATACATAAACGTAAGGTACCATCATTTTTCTTAACATATAAGATAGACGAACCCCAAGGTGAAGTACTTGGTCTAATAAAGCCTTTATCAAGTAAATCTTCTAATTGCACCTTTAACTCATTCAATTCAGCAGGAGCCATTCTAGGTGCAGTGCCTGGCACAAGTTCAATAACGAATTCTATCTCCCTATCAGGTGGTAGAATAATCAAGTCCTGAGAAAAACATCCGAATATTCTTGAACAATAAGGATGTCCTCCAGCCTAGTCACTATATTCGAACAGTCAATAGCATACATAATATATTCCACACAACCCTTATCAAGTAACTTTTGAGCACGTAAGGCAAAAATAATAGGGACATTAGTTGGACTTTTATCACCCATGTACATGAATACCGACTAATCAGGTAAAGTAAATGTAACAGTCTTGGCAAAACAATCAACACTAGCATGATTGTGGGATAACCAATCCATACCCAAAATAACATCCAACTCCCGCATAGGCAGTGCAATCAAATTGGCATGCAATACATGGTTATTCATGTTAATCTTACAAGCTTTGTAAACTCTATCTGTATATAAAGAATCACCCATAGGGGTACTAACTTTGACCATAAAAGGTAAAGACTCCGACAGCATGGGCAAATGATGTATGAAATATGATGCAACATATGAATGTGTAGAGCCAAGATCAATCAACACTCTAGCCAAAGTACCAAAAATTAAAATAGTACCTCCAACCACTGCAGACGATCCTTGTACCTCATCATGTCTTAGTGCAAATGCTCTAGCCTTTATCGTCGGTTTATTCACCCTTTTACTGGTACTAATAGCAGTACCAGATGTGCCCTCAGTAGTAGTAGCCACATATCCTTTATTCTTAGGACAATCCCTCATCTGATGTCCCTGTGCCCCACATGCAAAACATGTCCCCTTTCTCTTCCTACAAACCTATTATGTATGCCCAGTCATACCACAAAAAGTACAATATCGACTAGCTGCCTGTGCATGCTGCTGTTGAAGTGGTATATACTGAGTAGGCTTCACTCCAAGTCCAGGCTGAGGTCGTGGTCCAGTTACAAATGGTCAGGGGAATAACAGTGTTATAAAAGGCGCGCCTAGCCTAGGGGCAAGGCGCAGCTAGGCGCATAAAGCGCGCCTCGCCTAGGCCTAGGCGCAGCGCCTTCAATAAGGCGCGCGCCTTGTGCGCTCAGGCGCTAGGTGCATAGCGGGGCGGGAGGCGCAAAGCTAGGCGCACGATGTGTAACCGTTCGATTTGGCTTCTTGTCTTCACGTGGACCGTTGATTTCTCTTTTAGTATTTTGACCCTTTTTGTCTTTACCAAGTCAAAACACTTTTTTTAAGACTAAAATATAAAACCTAACTAATTTGTTAGCGATAAAACACTTTTTATCGCTAATTGCTCACCAACTACGTTAACCTTTCTGTGAAAGCTGTTGAAGACAGAGCACACATGGCTAAATTAGGAGACCTAATTGATTTGTTAGCTTCATTATATATTGTTCATAAGGCCAAAGCTCAGTCTTGAGAAAAGATTTAAATTTTTAGTCCCTATATTATGCCCATTCCCATTGAGATCGATCTTATTTTTCAAAGTAGAATTTATTTTTATTGTTGGAAGCTTGTTAAATTAGAATGTTGGTATTTGAAACTTTCTCTAATGTTTAGAAGTTTGTTAATTGTCATGTTCTAAATTTTTTTTACTTAATTTTTTTTATTTAATGCACTTTTATTTATTTATTTTTATATATTTTAATATTGCGCCTTGCTTCGAAAAGGCATGCACCTGCGCCTTGCGCCTAGGCTCCAGGGACCTTTTGCACCTTAGGTGCGCCTGCGCCTTTAATAACACTGGGGCATAAATCCCTTTGTCTGGGGTCTAGGTGCATTCTCCATACTCCTCATATATGTTCTTAGAAATTTCCTATCACCAGATGTAGAAGGAAATCTTCATGCCTGCCACTGTGGCACCGGGGGCCTAGATAAACTCATATGTGCCCTCTTTACCCGTGTAAACCCCAAAGTCCTCTCAATATTAAGTGCCCGATCTACAATCTCGTGATAATCAGAGATATTAAGAGGTGCTATAGGTTCCTGTATGTCAGGATTCAAGCCAGTCTGAAACTTTCTAGCTTTAATAAGAAGCATGTCGAGCTAAAGCAGTAAATTCCTTTTCATATTCTTGTACAGTCTTGTTTTTCTATTCAAGTTGTAGGAAAGCCAATTCCCTATCTCTTCTAACACTTGCCGTAATATACTTGTTATTAAACTCAGTAGTAAACAAATCCCAAGTTCTTATCACATTACCAGCTGTCCACTTTGCATCAATCGTCTTCCACCCAAACCCCGCATCCTCATTCAAATAAAAAGTAGCCAAAGAAATTTTATGTGAAGGAGTTAATTGCATTCTCTCAAATAATTTTTCCTTATTGCTTATCCATTCCTCTGCCTCATCTGAATTAGCGCCACCCGCGAATACAGTAGGCTTAAGCTTAACAAATCTTTCAAGTAAGGTCAGATCATCAGTAGCTATAGCATACCACACCTGAGAACTCTCATCAATCTGACTGTGCTGCTGATTGTTTTGCGAAGATTCTAGGGCATTAGCTATACGTCCAACTAATCCAATTATCTCCCACAAATTAGGATCAGTTCCTTGTGTACCATGCCTCACAGTATTTTCCTCTCTCTGGCCCGCCATATATCACACCTGAACAGGAGAAAAAATATGTTTAGGCCATATCAAATTTCAAATCAAATAAACTAATCTATTCCGAAGATCTTAGCCTGGCTTCCAAGCAACTATAGCTCTTTGATACCACAAAAATGTCACACCCCCCGGAAGGACGGTGCAACGCTAAACAAGCTGATTAACACATATACCTCAATGATAAACAGAGATTTACTACAACCTCAAAACAAAAAAACGGAAGTATGCTTATACGTTACAATTGTCAATAAGTGGAAAGACTGAACATAACATTATATTACAGACCACCTCTCTCCTATACAAATACTACACTCCAAAACAAAAGAAGAACAACAAAAATGTTGCTCACCCAGTGTAATACTCTTGAGTCCCCCCGAGGTAATCCTCTTCGTCCCTTGGCAAATACTCTAACTCCGAACCTAGAAAAAATATCGGGAATGGGTCAGCCTAATGGCTCAGTAGGGTATCCGGTGCTTTTAAGTCCAAACATGAATTGATTATATTATGCATAGTTAGTATAAACATGCAAGTCACTTGAACAGATGACACCTACGTACTTAAGAATAATTGAACATATCGAGTAAGACATGCAACCATCTGCTGACACTTGCCTTAAAAAAACGAGAATAGCATATCGAGCAAGATTCGAAATCTAGTAGAACATATACGAGAATTACAAGCAAGACCTAAATATTAACTTGATCTCGCTAAGTTTAACGAAACAGTATAAACAAGTTCAAGACCAATATGAGCCAAGTACGAGAATATCAATATGCAAATATGTCCCTCATGCACGAGCCAACCTTCCCTGAGTGCGAGAGACTTTTCGTATCGCAACCAACTGATGTAGCGGGTTCGATAGAAGAAGTCCAACATCATCACAGGCACGCCAATAATTCCTTTCGGGAAGTAGTACGCATAGCTAGTGCGTACTATCGAGACATGAACGAGAACGAGAGCCCTGGCCGAATAACTTCCAACCCCGGCAAATACCACCCTTAACTCACTTTTTCGTCCTCCTTCATGTGACATGCATAATCGTGCACAGATGTCAATAAAAAGTCATCAAGTACATCAAAAGAGGTTTAATCCCCTCTCAAGTCATATTTGCCATATTATCAACAGCATATGCCAAACATGTAAACTAATCTCTAATGCGCCAACTAATTCGGTAATCAAACAAGAAACAATTGATGTTCTTCCTTAAGTACCCTACACACATGCATAATTATATTAGCATGTATATATTTGAGTGCCCATTTAAGACCTGAAATTTACCTAGTTATTCACCACTAAGCCCATCATAAAGAACTACTAGCTTAGGTTTTATAATCTGCCCAGTATTTCAAGTGGCATCAGGAGTAGTCTGTACTCCAAATATCATAACAATTTACTTACAATGCCTCTACAGTCATACTATATATTTATGAAAACTAGAATTAAGGAGCTACATCCCAGTATTTTACTTGGTACGTAAATATTATTTGAAGGTCATGTTAAGCCCTTCTAAAGACAGACTTCAGAATCAGTCCAACAACAGTTTCACAAGCCAGGTTCCAATCCAAGAATTTTAAACCATAGCAATAGTCCTTTAAATAATCTAAAATTTGGTATGTATACTCTATACATGTATTATTGTAACATATAAAATAACCAAGTCCATATCTCAACTAAAAGTATACCTTTCTAAGCATCAAAATTACTCTAATTCCATGACTGTACAGTTTCATAGGACATGTTTCAAGCCACGAATTTTAAACCATTGTAATAGTACTTGAAATAATCTGAAATTTGGTATGTATACTCTATACATGTTTTAGTATAACATATAAAATAATCAGGTCCATATATCAACTAAAAGTATATCTTTCTAAGCACCAAAATTACTCTAATTCCATGATTGTTTTGCAGATTTCAACACCCATGATCATACTTCCCCTTGAATCATTTCAAGCAAATATATATAAGTGTTTTAGTACTACTCATAATACTTCTCGTACATGTTTTTAAGACTTAAAAAAAAATACAAGATAACCTACCTTAACGAAAATTAAGCCCAAGTCAATTCAAGAAGGTTGATTCAAATCTTTCTCATTTGTTCTTCCTTTTCTTCTTCTTTTCATCCCTTTCTTTTCTTTTCTTTTTTCTTCTTTCTCCTTTTTTTTTCCTTCTCTTTGTTTCTCTTTGGTCGAAAGGTGGTCTTCCACCTCCCCTTCTCTTTTGTTTCCAAGTTATCCACTTAGGTTTCTTTCCATTTTTTGTTAGTTTCCTTTGATTACTCTCCACCAACAATTAATTCCAAGACAACAGATGGAGTGCCACTAATACCAACATTTGATAATTGCATATTAGTCCCAAAATTTTACATAATTATATTTTGGCCACACAATTTAATTTCAATATTTATTTTATGTATACAAATAATATAACACAATCACATTATTTCAATCAAATTTAAATATGTTTAAATTTAATAAAATGACTAGTAGCTAACTAAGATCGGGGTCTCACACAAAATCATCGCAACTTATTAATATGAGAAAAAATGTCTAAAAGAGCTCATTCAAGTATGTATTTCTTGAAAAGATCAATGAATATAAATAATTGCTTGTTACAATATGCTAAATCAAATAGCATAATTTAGGAGATGAACAATTTTTGAATTGTTTGAGCTCTCAAGGAGTGGCATCTCAGTGGCATCAAAACCCCAAGGGGTGGTGGAGTGACAAAGGGTCTTAAGGATTAAGGAATGACCTCAAGGTTCCAAGTTCGAATCCACATACCAACGGGTCGTATGAATTGTAGTTCTGACTATTCCAACAACAACAACAACAAAAAAAAAAACAAAACAGTGGCATCTCAGTTTTTATTCTTTTTTATGGCTTGCCCCACAATGGTCATCATTCTAAAGTCATACTTGTACCATCTTTTGATATTTTTTGTCATTGAATTCTTTCATCTCTCTCTCTCTCTCTCTCTCTCTCTCTCTCTCTCTCTCTCTCTCTCTCTCTCTCCCTCTCCCTCCATTTTAATAAGGAAATTGGTCTTACTTTGCAAACCACTTACCTTATTAGACTTTTCATTTGTTAGTATTATGGAAGAAGGATTTATATATGAGCTTTGGCACATTCTAACAAGTCGAGTTTTGTCAAGATCCAGATTTGTATGAAGCATTTTCCTTCTAGTTCGATCACACATGAACCGTCATTCTTCAACTCCTTTCCCACGGATGATGGCAATAACCACAAGCTGTGACGTATGGAAGCAAGTAACAAAATTCCTTAATTCACGACATGTCCACTTATCACATAAATAATTTAAGAAAAAATCGTTAAGCTATACTTCTCATTTAATTGGTCGACAATTGTACATAAAAGGTAAAAATAAAAGCACAAAGTGCAGGAAGCGAAATTCATTTCATCTTGCATTATAAGGTGTACATTAGATTCTAAAAGAGTTCGAGGCTTTAAAGTCAAACCAACATGAGCAAGATTTGTAGATCCCATGACTCTAATAACACTTAAAATCCAGCTAAGATTCCTCTTAATTAATCCGACCTTTGTAACCATACATACAAACATTAAAATAAGTACAAGTATTTACAAACAGAAACTCCCGACAAATATTTTAAATAAATAGAAAAATGAAAATTGTAACATTAGATTGAAAAGACAAATTAAGATTAAATTGAGACTTAAATTAAACCCTGTAGCTCGCATGCCTCTGCCATACTCCCAAATTCTTAGGAATAAAGTAAGAGATAATACCATTACGGATCCAACCCAAATTGTTGCTCCAAACTACATGGAGCCATATGTAGTGCATAAACATTATTACACCCTATTTATCTGCTGTGAGTATGAAATTGAGACCATAGTATCAAACCCAAACGGAGCACCTTTAATCAAATAGAGTTAGATGGATATTCATTGCGAGCGTTGTTTGTAGTCTGTACGAAGTAAAAATGCTTAATTGTTGTCCACATAAATCTACAACCAACCATGCTAAAAAATTAAAAGTAGAGTAGCCGAATTTAATTTAATTCGATGATAAGGCACTAATGTCTTACGGATGATGATAAATCATGATTAGAACGACGTTCTAATTGTCTCATATGTAATAATAAAGATGAATAGTCATTTAGGAGGTAAAGAAACTGTATTTTTGAAGATGAAAATGACAAGTTTCGCTAATAATAAGAGGTATAACCATTAAGGAGGGAATTAATTGTTATCTGCATTTATTGAGAGAGAATTGGTGTAATAATGCTAAAAGGACATTATAATAGTTCTATTGTTATGTTTCATAAAAATCAAGAATAAATAAGACTTGAGGGACATTTTGTAAATACTTAGGAGTGTTTAAGTTTGGTGAATGTTTTAACTAAGATATACAAAAATGCTCTGAAAAAAGAAACCATGCATCTAGCATTTGGAATTGACCTTGGAGAGAGAAACTATGAATCTAGTATTAGGAGATAAGATGTCTTCCAAGGGCCATACCATTAATTCATTAAAGTTAACAACCAAGGATACTCATGGCATTAGAAAAGATTTGAGGGGCATATGTGATCAAAACATATTTTATATACATCACACTTTTAAAAGTTGTATAGATAAATCATTAGTGTATTAGATGCTAAATTAAATAGGTCCATAATATTGTTTAGCCAATTTAATTAATTAATGTCCAAGTCAAATAAATAGTTAACATTAGTATGACCCGTTAGACCACTTAATTGGATTGGACCTATCAATTCCAACATTCTCCCATTTGGCCAAGGGTTATACTAAGGTTAATGTAATAAGTTTTTGACATAATGAAATTGAACAAAACATCCCGTAAGTTAGGCCAAATTTAATAAAAATAAAAATAAATCGAATATGGTATACATGCCTTTCAACGCCACAAAACCGTTCTCCAGTTACAATCTCAGAACTTTTGCCAAGTATGACAGTCAAATAGCTTAATAGACATGAACTGCATCGTTCCATAATAAATAACAATATGAACGAGTTCATGTGATCCTTACATGAGTGTTTGTTTCAGAATACTTCAAATGTGCACTTTTAACGAGAAGTAACAAACCATAATCATAATATCCAGAATCCATAACATAAGGTGATCACAGAAATAAATGTCTCAAATCAAGATCCCAACATCAAAAGGAAAAGCTATCAACCAAACCCATGCTAGCAATATGTTCTCTAAAGAGACTGGGTTGTAAGCCTTTCGTCATGGAATCCGTTAACATAGCAGTCGTACTGATATGCTGAATAGACAATATGTGATCATGAATTATATCTCTCACAACGAGGTACTTAATCAATAATCTTAAAGGTGTCTACATTCCCTGCATAATCAGAGTTAGAATAACCAATATCCTCAAGGTTATCTAACTTCTTATAGGTAACCATGAAATCCTTAGTACCCTGTAAGTAGCGCATGACTTTCTTAGTTGTTTTTCAATGCCCATTCCTGGGTTTATTTGGTAACGTCCAAGCATGCCAACAACATACGCTATAGCTGGGCGAGTACAGACTTGAGCATTCATGAGACTCTTTATTACTGATGCGTAGGGAATACACTCCATTTCGTCTTGCTCCAGTTGGTTCCTAGGATATTGTAGCAAACTAAATTTGTCACCCTTAACAACATGGGCAATAGTGGAAGCACACTTATGCATATTGAATCTTTTCAGAACGTTATCAATATAGGCTCTTTGGGACAATCCGAATATTTCACGAGACCTATCTCTGTGAATCTCAATGCCTATAATGTAAGAGGCCTCTCCAAGATCTTTGATATCAAAATTCTCAGACATAAATTTTTTGGTCTCATGCAACATATGCATATCACTACTAGCAGTAAGATATCATCTATATACAAAACTAGAATGATAAACTTACTCCCACTGATCTTTAGGTATATACATTGGTCCACTACATTTTCTTTAAAGCCAAATTTACTAATCACATCATGTAACTTAAGATATCATTGTCTAGAGGCTTGCTTTAATCCGTATATGGATTTCTTCAACATATATTTCATATGTTCCTTGCCTTCAACCATAAACCCTTCTGGTTGTGTCATACAGACATTTTCATGCAAGTCACCATTAAGAAATGCAGTCTTTAAATCCATTTGATGTAACTCTAAATCATAATGAGCCACTAAAGCCATGACTATTCGAAAGGAATCTTTTTTTCGACACAGGAGAAGATATTTAATTATAATATATTCCCACCCTTTTAGTGAAACCTTTAGCGACGAGTCTAGCCTTGTATCTTTCGACATTACCTTTAGGATCTAGCTTAGTTTTGTAGACACATTTACAGCCTACAGCTTTGGCCCTTTTAGGCAAGTCAACAAGGTCCCAAACTTCATTTATTTTCATTGACTCTAACTCATCTTTCATGGCCTCAAGCCATTGAGTTGAGTGATCGCTCATAATAGCTTCTTTAAAGGATGTAGGATCATTTTCTATGCCTAAATTATAGTCAGCCTCATCTAGCTACACAATATAGTCAATAGAGATGTATGTCCGTCTCTCTCTTCCTGACTTTCGAAGAGGTTGTTCATTAGTAGGAATTTCAGCAGGATCCATAATAGGGGGCACATCATTAGGTACTACTTCGGATGCATCGTTATCCTCTATATGAGGTAATGGCGCACCAACCTTTTGGATAACATGAATAAAAACATGATCATGAATTTCCTCAAGGTTTAATATTCTTGGTGTACTACTCTCAATATACTCAGCATCTTCAAAAAACAATGCACGCCTAGTTTCAACAATTCTAGTGGTATGTGATGGACAGTAAAATCTGAAACTCTTAGACATTTCAGGGTAACCTATAAAATGACAACTTATGGTCTTGGGATCGAGTTTCTTAGTATGTGGATTGTAGACTTTTGCTTCAGCTAAACAGCCCCACACATGAAAATATTCTAAACTTGGTTTCCCTGTATCCATAATTCAAAAGGTATTTTAGGCACAGACTTATTAGGAACCCTGTTAAGAATATGTACAGCTGTTTTAAGTGCTTCAACCCATAAAAACTCTGGTGGAGTGTTTTGGCATATCATATTTTTTTACCATATCTATGAGGGTACGATTTCGCCGTTCAGCTACACCATTCTGCTGGGGTGTACCTGGCATTGTATACTGAGCAACGATGCCACATTCTTCCAAATATAAGGCAAAAGAACTAGGGTTACGACCCATTTTAAAGAATTTTCCATAATCTCCGCCTCTGTCAGATCTTACAACTTTAATCTCTAGGTCGAGTTGATTTTCAACTTTGGCTTTGTAAGTCTTAAACATGGCAAGTGAGTCGGATTTTTCATGAATTAGGTAAACATATCCATAACGAGAATAGTAATCAACAAATGTGATAAAGTATCTATGACCACCAATACTCGGTATAGGAAAAGGTTCACAAATGTCAGTGTGGATAACCTTTAAAAGTCATGTGCTTCTAGTGGCACCACGTTTATTGCCTTTTACAAATTTTTCTTTAATACATTCATTAAATGCGTCAAAATCTGAGAAATCTAAAGAATGAAGAATTACATCCTTAATGAGGCGTTCCATTCTGCCTCGTGATATTTGACCTAGACGTTCATGCCACAATTTAGCAAAATTTTCATTCTTTTTTTTTTTTCTCTTACCATAAGTTTTAGCAACTACATCATTCGCGCTCATTGTTTTTAAGGATTCAGTAAAAGAAGCATTCAAAGGTAATTTGTAAAGGTTTCCCTCCAACAAACCAGAACCAATAACTCTAGAGTAAAAGAAAATAGAGAAGCCTTTATTCTCAAACTTCAACGAATATCCATAAGCGTCAAGTCTAGAAACAATTAAGGTTTCTAGTAATACTGAGAACATAAACAGTTTCAACTAAATCCAAATTGAAGCCACTCTCCAAAACTAAACGGAGAGTTCCTACAGCTTCAACTTGAGCTTTTTCTCCATTTCCTACTAGAACATTACGGTCCCCTTTGTTTAACTTATTCATGGAAAGGAATCCCTGCAATGAATTAGTTATGTGCACAGTTGCACTTGTGTCAACGCATCATGTATTTAAAGGAGCATCAATTGTATAAGACTCGTAACAAACGCAAATAGATAAATTACCTTTCTTTTCCAACCACTCTCTGAATTTATGAAAATCTTTCCTCATATGTCCTTTATCTTTACAAAAGTGATACTTGGGACCAGAAGAACCCTTGGTACCAGAAAAGCTTGCCTTGTCAGTGTTGGTGATAGAAGCACTCTTATTCCCATGCACGCTACCTTTGCCAAATTTCTTTCATTTTCCTTTTCCTTTAGATGGACCAGTTATGATAACGTGAGCATTATCAGGTTGTTCAGACTTTAGCCTCTTTTCTTCTTGAACATACATGGAAATCAACTCGCTCATCTTCCACTTCTTTTTCTGCGTGTTATAGTTGATCTTAAAAGGATCAAACTGCACAGGAAGGGAAGTCATAATAAAGTGCACGAGAAACCCTTCAAAGATTTCCATGTCCAAGCCTTTTAGTTGAGAAGCCATATCATTCATCCGTAAAATATGCTCACGAACACTGTTGGATCCACTATACTTGAGCGTAACCATTTTAGTGATGAGAGTAATAGCATGTACCTTGGAAGAACCCTGAAATTGCTCTTCAATATGAGCAAGTTAGAACTTAGCATTATCTGGGTCTGGAATGGCTCCGCGAATAGCAGCTGTAATGGAGCCTTTCATAATCAGTAGGGATATGCGGTTGGAACGCTCCCACTTTTCATAATCCGCCTTTTGCACAGTAGAGCTTTCAGCCGTAAGGGCAGCAGGCGTATCAACCCATAAAGCATAATCCAAATCCATAATCCAAGATTATGCTAATTTCCTCTTTCCATTTTCTAAAATTGGTGCCGCTCAATGATTCAATAGAGGAAAGATAGCCAGTAATTGCAGCATGATTATATGCTAAATAATAACAATAATCATGCACGTTAGTACCCAAAATCCACATGATGAAAATAGTTAGTTTATCATTTAACATAATAAAATAAATTGAGGGATAAATAATTTATTTGTATGAAAAAGGTAAATACACAAACCCTTTTCTTAAGGAAAATATAACATATCACTTATAACCTTCCGTTGGGCCGATTATTAATATACAAGTGATTTTCCATTCTTAGCAATTTGGAAATCATTATAAGCAACATGAGCATGAATTATATCACCGTTGGGCAGAAAATAATTTGACCCATGCAACTTATTATTTTCTTTCTTTGCGCTTAAAAATTAAAATATAATCTTCAGTTGGGCCGATTAATATTTTTAATTAATAAGCACAACGTGATGTGGTTTTATCATTATCTCAACTAATAAAAGACAATAAACTTCCTCTGGGCCGCTTACTGCAAAAATAAGTAAGTACCACTAATTATTTCAAGTTCATTATCATAGTCAAGACATGCCAAACGAAGCATAAAGTTTTAGCATGATCTCGTAATTTTAGACTTATTCTTGAAATTATAATAACATTGATACGTAATATTCATCAGTATCTCAATAATTTAAGCCAATATTAAAATACATATGTTATCAATAATAACATATCAAATAAACAATTCAATAGGAATATAGTATTAAGCGACTTTATAAATTTTAATTTACAAGGCCCAATTAAAATACACAAGCCCTTTTGAAAACCCATTTTTAAAGATGGCCAAAACAGGCCCAAATCAGCACCTGCAAGGCCTTTTCTTAAGTAGCCAAACAGGCCCAATCATGGAGCTACATGCCCACATTTAAATGGCCAAAAAAACCCAATTCGTTAGCCTAAAGACCTAGACAGCAGACCATTTAACAGGCCCTTTACGGCCCAACAGCTTCGGCCCACTTAACAAAACGTGAGCCACAAGGGCCCAAAACAAGTCTAAATATAATTTCGGCTGGGCCAATTTAACGATCCATATAACCTTTTTGCTGGGCCAATCTATTATGCCATTAACAGGCTTCATAACTTACATTAAACGGTCCAAACTTGCTGGCCCAAAATACAGGGCCAACCAACAGCCATACAGCCACAACAACATGCCAAGATGCCACACAAGCGGCCTTTTTTTTTTAATTATGTTAACATTAATCCTTCAAAAGTTCAAATATTCCAAGAATCTTAAGGAGACATTCTATGTTCATGCAATTGATTAACCCGACTTTGATACCACATATTAGAATTATTTCATTCATCTTGACCTCATAATCAAGATCATTAGAATCTTACAATAGCATAAACATATGGCCTAACGAGTCATATTAATGTTGTCTATTTATTTGACTTGAACACTAATTAATTAAATTGACTAAATAATATTATGGGCCTATTTAATTTAGTATCTAATACACTAATGATTTATAGTGTATAAAAGGTTTATAAGCCCTAATCTCTTAACTTTGATGGACGGTTGAGATTTGGCAGACTTGACGGTTGATCACACTACTCTCTCTATATAAATATCTCTTTTCTTGGAGGTTAGGGTATCATAATGTTTGGCCACTCTTTTACCTACTAGACTAACGAAAAATACATCAATCTATTCCATCATAAAGAATAGAGAAGAGTAGTGAAGATCAATACCAAAGGCTACGTGCTCGCTTCCACATCTTGGCGTTTTTCATCATCGGAATAAAAGCTCTTGATAATCTATGGCTTCCTTCGTTCCGATGAGTTCGTAACCCTATTGTTCTTATCGAAGATCAATTCCAACAAGTTTGTCATTAGGGGTAAATGCTCTTTGACCCCCTGTACTTTAGGGCGGTTGCAATATGGCCCCCTTTTTAAAAAAAATGAACTAAACCTCCCTGCACTCAACGAAAGTGGGCAAAAATGGACGGCCGTAACTGAACTTGTCAAAATGTCATAACTACCCTTCTTAATTGAAGACTTATTCTGAAACCATTTGGGGTGGGTGAAAGTGGTGGTGAAGGGAGAATGGAGAGAAAATCAATGAGCAGTGGAGGCAGGGCAAGGGGCGGAGGCGTAGAGCTGTTGCGGCCGCAGATGTTGCCATCGTCGACGGGGGGAGGGGGACTGCCGGCGAAGCGCGAGGAGCTAGGGGAGAGAAGAGGAAGGAAGAGAGAGGGGGGTCGGCGTCGCCGATGGGGGAGGAGGAAGAGCGGGGCTGTTGCGGGAGGGGGGAAGAGGAAGGAAGAGGGATGGAGGGGATCGACGTCACCAATTAGGGGAAGGAGGCTACCGGCGGACAACGCAGCTATTGCCGCAATGGGGGGAGAGAAGAAGAAGGAAGAGAAATGGAGGGGGTCGGCGTCGCTGATTAGAGGAAGTGGGCTGCCGGCGGACAGTGCAGCTATTGCTGCAGCGGGGAGGGGGGTGCGCCGGCGTGAGATGCCGAATGAGGTTGGCGACGTAGGGTTGATTGAGATTAGGGTTTCTGTGGGAGAGAATTTGGGTTTGGAAAGGGCACGGTCGGGTGGGCATGGAGCAGGTAGGGTAGGATTTGTGCCTATGACTTTCTAAGGAAGAGGGTGGGCGCGGGTCTGGGCGTATGGGTCGGGTTATGCCCACCGAATTTTTTAAATTAAATTTCAAAAATTCAAATATTCTATATATTTTTTTTTTTGCGGTGGCCTTTAAAAGGAATGTTTGCAAACGATATGATATGAAAATGGTCACTTTTTACAAATTTTCTAGGATCTGTAAATGAAGTGAAATGAAATTGGTGACTTTTTTGGTATTTTTTGCAAGTCTTTAGAATTTTATTAAGTTAAAAGGGTAGTTTCGTCATAAAGTTGCAGGTTCTGGGAGCCAAGCATTTCCCGCCCAAAAACTATGTTAACTTGGATGGAAACCGTCCATTTTGCCCACTTTCGTTGAGTGCAAGGAGGTTTAGTTCAATTTTTTTTAGAAGAGGGGGTCATACTGCAACCGCCCTAAAGTATAGGGGGTCAAAGAGCATTTACCCCTTGTCATTATGTATCACAGTTCTTGATCTCTATCACAGAAAAGCACTGAACGTGTCTGAATTCTTATGCTACTGACAGAGGAATGGTGTCGCACGCAAGAATGCTTTTGTCTGTTCTGTTGTCCCCATAGATTTGACACTATCTGTTAAGCTAAGTAGAGCGTTGTGAAAGAAGAAACAAAACGAAAGGGTTAATTGTGTTTTTATTCCCAGCATATATGGCACGTTAGAATTATCCCCTAAAGAAATTTAATAACGAAAGGGGTTAATTGTGTTTTTATTCCCACCCCCACCCCTACGCATGACAGGATGTCACTCTTATGCCTCAGGTTAGATAATTTCAATTACAATTTTGTTTGCAAATATATCCTGCCGAAGTATAGCTTTTGTTCAGTAATTCCATTTCAAATTTTGGAAAGCAATTTAGATTATACCTTGTACTGAGTACACCCACAAAATCACCCCCATAGATTGTCAACCGTTCTTGACATCTTGACCAGACGCCGCAGCTGACAATTGCGGAAAATAGCTATTGATGAGAAACTTGAGGAAGCTGAACTTGGACCTGCGATTTTGAGATGCCATACTACTTGAAATTGAGAGAGGGGGTCAAGGTGCACGTGAGAGTTTAAGATCGTGAGTGAAAGTGAGCAATTTTGAGTGACATTGAGAATCTTATAAGAAAGAGAGTACGAGTTAAGAAAAAAATTGGGGGGGGGGGGGGTGCTGTTTACACACACAGAGACCGAATTTTTTAAATTTGTCTTTATCACATTTTACAAAAAATCTGCCCAAGTATGGTAAGGATTTCCTCGATATTTTATCAATAATTCCATTCCAAAAATTTTGGAGATAATTAGGATTATACCTTGTACTGAACACCCCCGAAAAGTCTCCTGCCCAGGGTCTCAAGTGTCGATGACATCTTAACCGGGGACTTAACAATATACAAAACCGCCATTGATGAGCAACTTGAGGAAACTGGAGCCAATAATTTGAGACGACATATTGCTTGAAATTGAGTGAGAGGGAGTGATTCTAAGCGAGATTTTAGATTATTATGTGTGTGTGTGAGAGAGAGAGAGAGAGAGAGAGAGAGAGGGGGGGGGGAGGACAAGGAACGAGAATGAACTTGACCAATTTTGTTTCTATATGTTTCAAAATATTGTCCAAAGTTTTAAGTTACAAAATACACCACTTTATTTAAGTGAATTACCAAAATCGCCCTCAACTTAACGGCGGTCACCGGTGCTTGATAGAAGTTTTATTCCTGCTACACGTAGATGGAGAATTTTTGTTACTAAGTTTCTTTAGGGATAATTGCGCACTTACGTGCCATATGTAGGGGGATAAAGAGACTATTGACCAATATAAAAGACACACAAAATGTGAACATAAACATATCGACAGCAAACAACCCAAATTCTAGCACCACTTAAGACGATAAGTAAGGGTGTCATGATAGATATACATAGTCTATGATATATGCAAATTTTGCATCAAAACTCAAAAATAAATATATGGTAACTAAACGGGATTGATATCTTAGGAACGAGGAAGGTAACATTTATAATTTCTACAAGTTGAACATCAATATCTACTCATTCCTTGAGCCACGGGCGCCATTGCCACGGGTGCCATTGCCACTCCACGTTGTTGTTTCTCCATATTTCCCTGCCACCCTGAATCATTTTGCATAAATCATCAAATTTTATCACATGAAAAGGAAAACATTTAGAATATAGTGGCTGAAGTGGAGTTTACATCTTAATGCAAGTGGCTCCTATACAGTAAACTGTATCCTCCTTACGATGGATTGCAGTTTATCATCAGAACCTCTGAATTTCGTTAAGAGAATCCGTCCTTTTATGGTACAGCAGGCTAAGAATATGCCTTGAAAAATAAGATAACCTCTAGCATAGCTTAGACGTCATATACAAATTAACAAAAATGCGCAGGATCTTGGAGATAGAGTTAAATTGTACCTAGTGCCATGTCGAATCCGCGGTGTTTGAGCTCACGGTATTCTTGACACAGAGCACATGGATCGCAACAGCAGTGAACCAAAAAATCCCAGCAAGGGTCCTCTTGCAAGATGTACTGGCTTCTCATCTTCGAACGGTAAAAGCAAGATAATAGACATGCACAACCAGTGAAATAGGCAATCAGTGCGTACAGCGCCCCACAAGCAACACAAGCTGCAAATAAACCAATTTCATCTTTAACAAAATCTCAAATCACACCCCTGCATGACTAGTGTGTGTGTGTGTGTATCTCTTAAGATGTATATAAATACCTTAAATTGTGTAATAAGTTGGCAAATTAACACAGGTTTTACTTACAGCTTGTTCCTTGGTCTACAATCTCCGCAATTTGTCCAAATGTAATGCATGGGCAGAACCATGTGACGCAACCTGTACAAATTAATTCAAAGAGACAATAAACATAATAGAAATCCACATAACTTTGGCTGCCATGTTAAAACTGATGAACCATCGAATACTACTGGCAGTTCTGAGCTACTATATATTAACGATTTGATAGTATTTTCCACTATCACCATTTATGAGCACCACTTTGATTAACCCTTTAGTATTGGCCTGCGTTGGAGGAAAACTTGCTATAACTATCTTTGCACCACATACTTCTCAATAAATATGAGGCTAGTCCGCTGACGGACTTCACTAAGTAGTCATGATTGTTTTACTTTCAATGACTACTAATCAAGAATTTGTTTGTTAACAACGACAAGAACTTACAATTTGAGCAATCATCGAAGCAATCACATAGGCCAGTCGACCAAGGCATCGGTGTGCTGGGTTGCAATTGAGGCAGTGCTGCGGGTATGTTAGAGTAAGCGTAGTTCGTGGCCATAACTGGCGCGCCCATGTGAGGTTGGGCATACAGCGCTGGTGGTGGTGGTGGTGCTGCTGCTGCTGCGGCTGATCCATATGGGCTTGAGGCGTACATGATTAGTCAATAGAGTTCTGCACGGTGAAAGATATAGAAGACAAAGATTATGTAGCGAAAACAGTGAGTAATAACCATAGATTCTTGATAAAGAGCTCCCTTTTATGTCAGGGATCCTGTTTCTTTTATAGGCACCCAGAGGCGCTAAAGAATGAGTTAATGCCCAGTTTTTTGGTTGACAAGCAACACTACATTTTACTTTAGTAACGATTGCTTCCGCCAAGATACAAAAGAACGAATATTAGGGTTGGGGTTTGACTTTAAAGTGGCTAGCAAGATATAAGTAACGAATATAAGGCAGGGTTATTTAATAATGGGTCTGAATATAGAAATGTGAAGCAACCGGCCAGGTAAAAAGCTATCTTTTTGAAGTCAAATATGATTAGGAAAAAAAAAACTTAGTTCCAGCAAGCCTGCATTAAAATTAGCAATTAATTAAGTCGAAGCTTATATTGTGGAACAATAAAATATTCCTGGTGGTTGGCCTTTCCCTTTAAGTTTCATATTTTACACCATATTTAATTTCTTCTTCAAAAGAAAATACAAAGTGAATAAAGTAACAATAAACACAGCAGTTTAGACTTACAAAGTCCGCGCACGAGGCTAGCTGTTGTCCTCATCGATGATTAAATTGATGCGTAGCCTTTTTTTGCATAATAAGCTCAGCCATGAAAACAACTCTTTTGGACAAACTTAAAATTTTGATTTGATGTGGAAGACTTTTACATCTATCACAAGAAAGAGCATAACAAACAACGGTCTCGTTCCTCTATATGAAAACATTCTCTATGAATTTTGCATTTCTTGAATTTTGCCAATAGTGCCTCCGTCCCTTTTTTAAATGAAAATATTCTCTATGAATCTTGCATTTCGCCAAAAAAAAGTGTGCTACCGCATTTCACTCATAAAGGGTGATAAAAAAAAACCTTGATTTATGTAGTCTTATTCCTCACTTTTTTGGAGTGATCAGACGACCTCCTAGTTACATGACAGCAGTCAGCAAATCTACCTTTGGGCCAAAGTTGATCAAGAACAACGTCAGTAAAGAAAGAAAAACATGTGGAATCAAAATCTTGATCTCAGTTCGTGGCACTCTATTTACCTATGCGCAGGTTCAAAACTCATCTTTTCTCTACTGCAAGGTTTAAAGTCAGGAATTGATATCCACCCCAACTTCAGACTAGTCCACTCAGTTTTGCTACTAAAAACTGAACTACTTGATATTTGAGTTAAACAAAGGTAGAAGGTATAACAATAAAATAAAAAAAAAGGTTTTTGCTTTTCTCGATGTTCTTTGTTCGTATGTGCCTTTGAAGATTTCTAAGACAATTAATTTGGCAATATGCAAAATACAGATAGATTATTTAAATTTATAAATATCATATCTACAAAAAATTTACAAATGATTAAGGCTAAAGATTTATAAAGCGGCGATTATTCTTACGGTCAAATAGATTGTAATAGATAGAGATGCAATTGCACAAGCTTACAGAATTTTTCTTTCGAAGTACTTTATTTTTTCTTTGTAGATTGTTGATTGAGTTCTGTTGGACCAGCTTTATTTTATTTTTAATCAATTTATGCTAAAATTCATCAAATTCGATAAACTGTGACACTAAAGAGAATTATATATACTGAAGTCATAAGTCTGCGGAAACTTGTTTTTCCTTTTATACCTTTTAAAAGATTTATATGCTGGACCAATCTGAAAACCCGTTCTAAATGATTTGGAAGCACAGTTTCCCATTGAATCACCATTATCAACTACTTTCGCTTTCGAGAAATCAACTCACAAGATGCGACATGCAAATGAAACCGGGATTCGCTATATGAAACTAAAGCAGACCGATTTGGAGTAGTGTTTAAGAGGTGGGTAATGTCCCTAGGAGGCTTGTTGGACCTCCTCTTGTCATTTTTCGTCCCAGATTTGACAATTTAAGGAACTGGGTATTATTTGTTTCACCATATGCGAGGAAACAAATTTTAAAAAGATTTTCAAATTGAAAAAATGGAAATATGTAGTAGCCAAACAAGACTTCGAATCATGAGGAAAAATCAAGCCAACATTTTCGGTTTGGTAGTGAAAATGGCGGCTTTCTTGCTAACAACAGCATGTGCACATTAATAAGGTCAAATAATCAAACTAGATAATACTGTACAAATCTTTGAACTGTTCAAAGATATTCATTCATCCATTCTGGGATCATCCAAGAAACTCTCCTCCTCTAAACTTTTCTCTTTTCACTCCGCATGCTTGTAGACTAAGCAATTGAATATTGCAAAGCAAGACATACCTATTATTATATACATCTCCTAGGATCCACCTTGGACTTATAAAAGCCCTATATAATACTAGCACGGATAATTTTGAATCTTACCCATATGTCTCGGACCTTACTACTATAAAACATTTTATTTAACGATATTTTTAACATATCGATCAATAACTATCTCACTTAACGCTATTCTTAATATATTGATCGATAACTGATGTATGTAAGTACTATAATCACGTGTTCAGACTTAAAAAAAGCAACCATGCGTGGACAAAAAAGCAATCATGCACAATGAATACTATTGAGAATCAAATCGAAATTCAGGCCAACTACATACAACCAGAGCGCTAAGCCGCTAACTAAACCCAAATTTGGGCTACAATTATCCAAGTAATGTCTTGACTCTTCGTTTCTGAGTTCGGTATAACCTTTCCCTAACCAGACCAAAAGGGGGGCATGTAACTGTGTACCCTTGTAGTGGCCCAAACCCTTGTTCGGTATAATCTTTTTAAAATGGGCAAATTACATTTATATTCCTGAGGTTTGGGTATAATTACAGTCAAGGACAACGAGTTTCAAAATGTAACATTCCGTGACCAAACACTTTTAAAATGTATCAGCCGTGTCCATCCGTTAGGGTTCCATCAAAAAATTGTATTTTTTGTATGATGTCATCAATATGTATTTTTAAAATGACGATACTACCCCTTGTACTGTATACATTGAAAAATATCTGTTTATTATTATATATGATTTATTTATCAGTTTTAGTTTTAGGATATTCTTGAAACCCTAATTTGCAAATTAGGATATTCTTGAAACCCTAATTTGCAAATTAGGATTTTCTTGAAACCCTAATTTGCAAATTAGGGTTTTATGTTCTCTCTCCCATTGCCGGTGAATCTGAAGTCCCCGCCGGCCGTCGCCTCCCTTCCCCGCCCCCGCCATCGGCAGTCCCTCCTTCCCCGGCCCCTCGCCGCCGGCAGCCCCTGTCCACACCGTTTTAGTGGTAGTCTTTCTGGTATTCAGAGGAGACGAGCTTTGGGTGTGCTTGTGCGAACAAAGGAGATGGCGACGGACAGCAAATGAGACATCCTAATGCTAGAAGCTCCTCCTTCCTACCGACCGACGTGGTCCACCGCAGCCGCAGACGTTATAGATGCACTGCCGTACATCGACGACGACTACGGCGACCCCAAAGTGAAACAAGAGGTGGACCGGTTGGTCGAAGAAGGAGGAGGCATGCGGGGTACGGCGCCGGGGAAGGGGAGCAGGCGGGGTGTGGCGCCGGGGAAGGGGAGTCGGCGGGGTGCGGCGCCGGGGAAGGGGAGCCGGCGGGGTGCGGCGCCGGGGAAGGGGAGCAGGCGGGGTGGGTGGGTGACGGGGAAGGGCGAGGGGGATGCAGATGGGGTGGGGAGGGGTGGGGGGGGGTGTTTTTCTTTTCTGATTTTCTTTTCTAAAAAGAAACAATGGCATTTAAAAAAATAACTTTCTAACATAAGGGCAATAAAGTCATTTTGTTAAAACCGTTAGGATTTTTAGGGTTCCGTTTGTCAATGGACACAAGTGTTACATTTTGAAACTTTGTGTCCTCGCGTGTAATTACCCCCAAACCTCAGGGATATAAGTGTAATTAGCCCTTTTAAAATTTGTTTGGCTACCTCCCCTTTGCATAAAATGGTGGAAATGGAATGTTCTCCTTTTTACTATGCTCTCATTCAGAGACAAAAAATGGCGTCACTTGCATTACTCTTAGTTTTCAATTATTAAATAGTATTATTTGTTTTATTAGGCTGCATGTATCATTTTGAGATATTTGCAGATACATGTGTGTTTACCTGTAATTTCTTTATTTTGTAAGCTGAAAGATAAAGGATAGGTAGCGACATGGTGGAGCCGCTAAGTACTTACCTTCTTTAAGCTTTTGTTTAAGTTGTCAAGTAGTATTTCAAATGAATATTCCTTAGCACTTAGAGTAGTAAAATAGTCACACTACTGCCATATAAAGCTAACTAGCGAATACCATAGTAGTTGTAATTAATAAATGGTGACGTTATCTTGTATCGCTTTTGAATTATAAATGTTATATACGAATTTAATTCTTTAATTTCAGAAGATTTTTAAGGCATTACATATGTTCCTGAGATTATTATAACAATTAAGTATAAATCTAAAAGCAATAAAGTTGCATTTCAAATACTATACACGCTATTACTTTTAAATAATTTATTACAATTTGCAAAAATAAATTCAATAGAATGACCACATAATATCCAATATACTACACACACAGGCGAGCGCGCGTGTAGGTATGTGTGTGTTTGTTTTTTTTTATATTTTAAAATCCTTGTAAGATGCTAGTAATGAGGAAATTCAGTTGATGAAGATTAAGTGCGACTGTTTTGGAGTGTTGAAATTATTTTTCACATCTTCTATGACTTTTATTTGTCGTCAAGTTATAGTTTCTATAGCTACTAAATGCATTGAATGATATTTTCTCATGAATTAAACTTATTTTATCATAACATAATATAACATTTATATACAAAAATATGTCAAGTTATACCTATAAATATAACCAGCTTGCAAAGGATAACAAATATCATTATATTAGGCTAATATTATAAGGCGAACGTTTCTCAACAACTGGCTATTGAATTCGCCCAATAATCACCACTCATAGTTCTAATTAATTCTATTATTATCAGAATTAAGTTTTAATGCTTATTACTTGTCTAAGATTTACCAATGAGTCTTATTTTTCATGAAAATTTAATTGACTATAAATGAAAAAGTCTTTTTATTGATCGTAAGGCCCCAATGTAAAAACGAACTAGTTAATCATTAGTTTTGTAAAATTCCAAGGATATATTTTTGCGTCTAAAGGTTTTAAATGTTCTCAATTATAGTAATTAAGAACTATTTGATTTAATTGTACCTTTTTTCTAATACATATGTGATTTCTTTTCAAAATCTCATACATGTGAGATAGCGACTTTGTTAATTTTGCGGTCTTATCATAGCAAAAAAATTTCTTATAATTTATTTTTTGATCTTATAGATTATTTTATGTGTATGTATATATATATTAAATTAATTGAAACATAATTTTTTCCTTATAAATGTCATACGTATTTTTCTGTTTATTAGATACATAATTTTTTTATCTTCATACAGATAGTTAGTTTTAAGGACACAATGGTAAAAAATAAATCCTAATAAATTAGTATATTTAGAGCCTGACATTCATACAGTTACAATCATTAACAAACCCAAACTTGGGCAATAGACACATCACACATTAAATAAGCACGAGATATGAATACTATAAATAAAAAAATAGAACAATATTCTCAAACCCTAATCTTATGAATAGACATACCACACATTCAATTAACATGTGGTATAAGTTCTATATATTGAAAATTGAAGGAATATTTTCCCGCCATTTAAACAATTATGACCATATACGAACCCTAGTTTCAACAATAGTGAGACAAGTTCAATAAATTTAGGATTTGAAACTTTATAACTGAAAATGAAACAATATTTTCGAGTTTTATGGAAACCCTGAGAATTTAAGAAAAATGAGAACATAGAGGGGAAGAGATGAACGAAGATGCCTACCTCTGACGACTATGCTAACATTGTTCAGAGGGTCTAAAGTGGTTTGGATTTTTGTACGCCAGACTATTGTTGGTGGATGGCATGAGGCGTATGTGGGTGATAGGGGGAGGGGTGGATTTTGAAGATGGTGGTGGTGGGAGGAGATCAAATCATGGTGGTTTGCGGTGGTTCAGGTGTCCGACCCCTGGTGGTCCAATAGCGACTCTTGTGGTTCGACAGCAGCCGGTTAGCAGCAGTGAAGGAGATCCTAGTTCGGCAGTAGGAATCTTGAGGTTATTGTTGGGTGAAAGAGGGAAGGGCAATAGTGGGGATGAGGGTGGGAGGCGTGGGAGACAGGCAACAGAGATGGGGGTAGAGGTGGGCACTTGAGGGGGTGGGGTGGGGTGGGGGGTGGTGGGGGGAGAGAGAGAGAGAAGGGGGAAAGATGTGCATCAGGTGGAAAGAATAAGTGGTACTGTTTTCTTATTTCAATAACCTTTAGTGAAGGATTTTTGTCTGTCGCTAAAAGTCTGTCACGCTAAAATCATTCTAAATAATTATGTAGAACACAAATAAATTAGAAAAATGAGAAAAGTACGAAAATTACATTTGGCGATGGATAATTATGTCGGTAATAATCCGTCGGTAAAAGTCACTTTTACGAAAGATTTTATTCTGTTGGTGAAAATCCGTCGCTAAAGGATCTTTTCTTGTAGTGAATATTTAGTTACTGATGGAAAAGATGTCAGGTAGTTACTGATGAATATTTAGTTACTGATGAATCATTACTAATAATTTATTTACGTGATAGTTCTTAACTTATCAACCCATGCATTGTAGTTTTGCTCGTTTTCTTCATTGCGTCTCTCTTTCACTTGTTGAATTTTTTAATCTGTCGAGAAGATAATTTTCTAATTTTGTGGCTACAAGCCTGCAATCTAAGTTGTACCAAGATGCTACAACCTTTGCCATGTAATGATGATGCAGGAGGAAAGCATATAGGTTCCATCTCACACGAGCTAGGTGATATAGCCAGATATCGTTCTTGCTGGACGTGATAATGATATTGAATCTATAAAATGCACAAGGGAAGAACGAAACAAAACTGGGAAAAGATTCTCAATCTAGGAAAATATTATCGATCAAAGTTTGAATAACCTCACAGGTACAATTACGGCTACTTTTAGATGCGCCAAAAGAATTGAAAAACACTCTAGTCCCGTCTAGAATTATATCTACTTAATAGAGTAACCTAATAGGACTCGAAATTAGAGTTGTCAAACGGGCCGGGCGGCCCGCGGGCTGACCCGGCCCCGTCGATGAACAGTAGAGGCCCGCGTGCAGAGGGCCTGGGGCCTGGGGCCTGGACCAGGCCTTCAAAATCTAGAAAAACGGCCCGGCCCAGCACGGCCCGGTTTTGGCCCGGCCCGGGTTTGGCCTGGGCTTGGCCCGGTCTGCGGCCCGGTTATTTGGCCCGGTCTGCGGCCCGGTTTTGGCCCCACTTTTTTGAATCTTTTGCTTTTCTCCCATTTTCTTCCACCCCTTTTCCAAACTTCCACTTTTACCCCCCCCAACAGCTATATAACAGCTAGTTTGGGGGGTATTTTAGTCTAACCTATATTTTTCAACTCCTTTACACTCTTACCCTCCCCAACAACTATAAACGGATAGTTTGTAGGGGTATTTTGGTCTTTTGTGAAGTTTCTAAAATCTATAAATTCACACCATTTCTCTCTAATTTTTCACACCAATCTTCTTACTCTCTTCTTACTCTCACAACAAGCTTTGCTACTATTTTCCTCTCCAAATACTACTCTTGCTAATTACTACTAGTATTTACTAATTAGTACTCTTGTTTATTAATTACTAGTCTTGCTAAATTCTTTTTAATTACTAACTCTCTAATATTTGTTACTCGTTCATTCTTTTAATTGTTATTTCTTATTACTACTCTTATACTTGTGTATTTAGTTACTCTTACAAAGTTTAGCGTGAAATATGTCTGGAATAATTAAGAGAATTAGGCGTGCATCGTCATCACGAAAAACATCATCATCATCGCAAGCACCACCACCAGCACAAGCGCCAGCGCCACGGCCATCAGAAACACCAATCCAAGCACCAACACAACCATTCGTTCGTGGACGAATGAGTACAGGCTCTATGATAGATACCCAAGCCAATTGGGAGTTCAATCAAAAAATTCCAGATTTTGAATACACGCCTGATGAAGACCCCCCACATTATAGTCAAGGACGCAGCTCGGTTGGCGAAGCTACTACTCAGTGGCATAATCTCAACCCTATGCCTGGTCATGATGAAGAAGGGCCGAGCAATGCCTCCGATAATGTGCCAGAAGTCCAAAAGGGGAAAAAGAAGAAAGCCGAGTGTTGGAATCATTTCGACGTAGTTACGGTGGACGACACCCGAAAAGCTCGATGTAAGTACTGTCTTAAATTATTTTCGACTGGTAGTGGTAATGGACATCTTAACAGGCATTACCCTCAGTGTGCACCTCGACAAGGCCACGTCGAACCTACCCAAACGCAGTTATCTTTTGACGGTAAGTTATTTGTTTATAATCAGCGAGAGCAAAGAGACGGTCTCGCTGAATTTGTTATTCATGATGAACAAGCCTTTTCTTTTGCCGATAATCCTAAGTACTCTATATATATATGAACACATACGTCCAACCTTTGTACAAAAAGGTTACTAGAAACACAACTAGATCCGATGCACTCCGACAGTACAAGGCTGCTAAAGCACGCCTTATCGATTATTTCGATAAATTTGACGGTAAAGTTAGTCTTACTTCTGATATTTGGCAATCTCCTTATACTTTTGTTAGTTATTCTTGTGTGACCGCTCATTGGATTGATGCAGATTGGGTTATGCACAAGAGAATCATCGCTTTCGAGCACTTCCCTTATCCGCACGATGGAATGAACATTGCTATTCTTATATTAAAAGCATGCACCACATTTAAAATTAAGGATAAGATTATGAGTGTTAGTTTTGATAATGCTTCTAATAATAAAGCTGTTGTTGCAGCTTTAAATGAGACGCTTCAACCTGTACGTCATGGTGAATTATTTCATGTTCGTTGTGTTTGTCACATTATTAATTTAATTGTTCAAGATGGTTTAGCTGCTGCAGGAGATATTCTGCTCAAAATGAGGGGTATGACAGCGTATGTTAATGGCTCGAGTTTGAGAACACAACAATTTAAAACGTTGTGTGTTCAATATAATATGCCTCGCAGGAGAGCAGTTACAGATGTGGTCCACATGTGGAACTCTACATACCACATGCTTTTACACATTCTGGCGTACCGAGAAGTCTATACGCATTTTCTACTAACCCAGTTCCCAGCCGGCTTGCCAACTCAAGAGGAATGGCAGATGGCCACATACCTAGCTGAATTTTTGGAGGTATTCTACACGTCTACTAATTTATTGTCTGGTACGTACTATCCCACCTCTCCTCTCGCTGAAATAGAAATTCTGAAGATGGCTACAATGTTAACAAAATGGAGATATATAGGACCCTTTAGGGAAATAGTACAAGTGATGGATCAAAAATTTAATAAATATTGGAGTAAACTGCCTGCTATTTTTACTGTGGCTACTTGTTTAGATCCTAGGTTAAAGTTGCATGGCGTGAACGCCTCGATACAAGAGATATCAAAATTAATGCGCTTCACAGCAGAGGACACAACCTTGCTCACAGCAAAAGTGAGCAAGAGGTTTGAGGACTTGTTCAACCTCTATCGTAATTCTGCTGACGTGGGCGGGCGAGCTACATCATCATCCACTGCTGAGAGGTATTATGCGCCATACCTTCAAGGCTTTGAACATCTAGTAGCAAGACAACTACCAGGTGAAGGTACTTCTAATTCGGGAGGTTCGTATAATTTTTCCTCTTTTAATGAGATTGGTGTATATGCAAATACTGGTCATTATTCTGATTTATCAAGGCAAGAACAGGTTAATTTTAATTTGTTAAATTTTTGGAAACAAAATCAAAACTTGTATAAAACTTTATCCCAAATTGCACGGGATGTACTGCCAGTGCAAGCCTCCACGGTTGCTTCAGAGTCGGCATTTTCAGCAAGCGGGAGGGTTTTGGATGACAGGAGGAGTCGTCTTAACCCCGAGTCGCTCGAGCTATGTGTATGTTGGATGGATTATCTTGATGCGAATTACCGCGAGCAAGATAAACCGATTGATGATAGGAAGAGCAGTGACTCGGATATTGAAGTACTTCCGGATGATTAGGTAATTTGTTTTTATTTTCCTCTTTTGATCCTTTTGGTTGACGTTGCAGATTTCTTGATCTTTGATTGCTGATATTTTGGATAGACATGCATTATTATTTTGATTGTTAGAGTTTTAAGAATAAATTTTTTCACAAAATATACTTTTTTTTCCATATATATAAAATAAATTTTTACAAGCAAGATATATATTTTTTCGTATATATAAAAAAATAGGTAACTTCGCCTGTTTGTTTACAAGCAGCCGGTCCCAAGCCCGGATAAAAGGAGGAGGGCCTATGAACACATTTATTATTTTTCTATATAAATTGTTATGTGTTAAGATTTTATTAATAAAGCTCACCAAGAAGAGTATGAAAATGTTTAACATATAATAAAAAATATAATGGCTAACAAATATTATTATTATATACATACATACATATGTATATTACTTATAATGAAATAAAAGGATAAAGATTAGGTTCGTTAAATTGTGAATATTGCCTAGAGATGAAATTTAAAATTGAATAACAAGAAGAAAAAAAAAAAGGGCCCGGCCCTAGATATTGGGCCTAGGGCCAGGGCCTGGACTGGGCCTAGGTTTCCCTTCGGCAGGCCCGGCCCGGCCCGATTGGCAGCCCCACTGGCCCGGCCCCACAGCAGGCCCGATGGGCTTGGGCTGGGCCGGCCCAAGCCCGGCCCTTTGACATCTCTACTCGAAATTGATTAGTAAGACCCTAAAATCCATCTAGAAGAAGAAAGTATAAACCTGTAAAAATAACACCAGAAAATAACATATATAGCCATAACATTTTGATTTATAGATACTACCATATTTTTCTTGTGCCCCGTGATTCTTTCCCACTTGAAAAGAACTCGTCCTCAACCTAATAGGTGAGAATTAAAACTTCAATGCCAGATAAAGAGGTACTCTGAGTAAGTCAGCTGCCATTATTTGTCCCAAACTTGGTTCTCCATGAATTTTGCAACATTAGCTTCCACAATCATTTTATTGACAAGATCTATCAAGAATCAGCAACGATACCAATTTCGTTGACGTCGACAAACTCAGTGTATGGCAAAAAGTCATCAATTGAGAAGGAAACTTGATCCTGAGAGACATGTCAATTGTTGGCTCCACGTGAAGTACCAGATTTGAAATCTTCCAACAAACTTTTGGCCCTTACGACTTCCATGATTTCTTCTTGCTTGTTTTTCTCCTCCTTCATCAACTTTAATGGTTTCATGCATGTCTTTTTTTTTTTTTAGAAGAAGAATAGAAATATATATCAAAATTGAGGAAGAGAATTACATCATACCCATAGGTAAAGTACATAGATCTACAGAGGACATCCCTATTCGATATGATTCACAATAAAATGATAGAAATACATATAAAAAAGCAACAAAATAAATAAACAAACTAAAAGCTGTAAACTTACAAAACATAGGGATTTTGTTTTTTGGGTATGCACTAACCACATAAAAATATAAATACCACCTACCAATTATATATTTACTAACTAAATCTACCGGCCGCTAACCTATAGCCAGACACCTGTAACCGCGGCTTAATTTTACGCTACACCCTATACTTTGGGGTCAATTGCACCCAGCACCCCGTAGTTTTAATTTTGGCACCCAGCACCAAATGACGGTCAAACTGGCCTTTGACCATACGTCTGTTACTTTTTAAGGGGCAAAATGGTGTTTTTATCTGTTATCTCCACCTTTCGTCCACGTCAGCTCCAAATGGCCCCAATAATTAACATCAGACCCTCCACGTCATTTCCTCACCCTTTTTCTCTCCCAAACTATTCATCTTCCCAACCAATATCAAAACGCGCGGCCACCTTCTCCGACCGAAACCATTGCCTGACAAGCCATCGCCTCTGACCGAAGCCACTGCCCGGTGTGCCACCATCCCCGCCACCACTCTCTCCATCATCACGACCCACCACCGTCGGCCACCCACGACCAGCCATAACTACCCACAACCACCAATCCTGAAACCCACGGCAGCCCCTCCAATTGAATCGCGGCCACCAACGCCTAGCGTTGATGACCGCCGCCTCTGCCACAAATCCCTCACCCACGACCACCCACAACCACCAATCCCTCCCTCACCCACGGTCACCACCTTAAACCGAATGATGACCACCAATAACGGGCGTTCGACCAACGGTGACCATTCAATGAGCCATTATCACCTCCAATCAAACGACCATCAGACACTCCCCCTGCCTACCGCCGTAATCACGACATACCCAATCACCCCATCACGTGATCTCCGGCGAGCACAATCAGCCACTGGACAACATCATCACCACATAATCAGTGGTCCAAATCGAGGGTAAGAGTGACAGGTCAGGCTAGGTGAAGAGGGCGTGGGGCCACGCTAGACGCCAAAGACCGCGGCGATGCTCGAGGCGGGTTCTTGGTGCACGGTGGTTGGGAGCACTGAGAGAAACAGAGAAGAGAGAGAGAAGATAGAGAGAGAGAGAGAGGAAAGAGAGAGAAAATGGGGAAGAGAGAAATGACGTTGGGCTTAGGGGGTTGGAGCTGACTAGGATTTCATGGATGAAAAGACCATTTTGCCCTTAAAAAAGTTAACAGACGTCTGGTCAAAGGCCATTTTGACCGTCATTTGGTGCTAGATACCAAGTTTTTAAAATTTTTGGTGCTGGGTGCCAAAATTAGAACTACGAGGTGCTGGGTGCAACTGACCCCAAAGTATAGGGTGTAGCGTAAAATTAAGCCTGTAACCGCTGCTGCCACATCACCTTAGTCAGGAATCTCAACGCGGAATGCCAGAATCTCCACCATCTCCGTCCATCACACTGCTTTCAGGCTCCAGAGGGGGCCAACTGCAAATAGATTTCACCTCACAACCATCTGAGCCAGAACTCCCTTACCCAAGACTCCAAGGGACAACCATAAGCCACCAACAACAACCTCTTTAGCCCCAGATCAGCAAAGACAAACTAAACCTAAGAATAAAGGGTGCAAAAATACCATCACCTCCGAGAACAACCTACAACAACTTTCTAGAATAAGGGGGATGGGGGAAATGAACTTGGGGGGGGGGGTTGAGGGGAAAACCATAGAGGAGACCATTGAATTAGACTCGCCCAAGCTTTTCCAGACCACGGCAGTACTGCGCCCACATAACACCCTAAAAATCTAAGCTGAGAATGGTTACCGGCCGCCAAAAACCAAAGGGTACAAGACTTCCCAAACTGAAACCACCAAAATCAGACCTGTCGATGCGCTGATTAAATTGCTTTTTCCTTTGGGCAAGCGAATGAAATACCTTGTCTTGGATACAGGACAAATCTACTGACCCGACGACACCCTCCTCACACGCAAGACCACCCACAATCCAAACTTCAATTCGATACCCAAAGGATCCCAAACAGCATCACTTCGATTCAAACACCAACCAATCTCCAGTGCCGATCACTTGTATCGGTCAGACAGAGATCCGTTGAAATGACCGCTGGCCAGCCACGATACTATAACTACATAGATGCAAAAGTAGCAACCCTAGAAAACACACATACAACCCTACTTTACCATGTCACCACCCACCAAAGAAAGAGAGAGAGGTGGACACAACCCTACTCTACCATGGCAACATGAGGCTTAATTCTAAGAGGTAGAGAGGTGGACACAAAACAGTGCTTTTCGGCTTTTTCGACTCTCAGAGAGAGAGAGAGAGAGAGAGAGCGCACTCTTAAGATTTGGAATTTCAGAGCTAAGAGCATTTTTCATGTCTTTATCAACACACTCTTGAATCTCTTCATGCGAAAATCTCTCTTCATTTTGACAAGATTTAGCTTCCTTGTAACAAAGATTTTATCACAAAATCTCTTCTAGGATAACTTTTGGCTCCAAATCATAAATATTATTTTCTGTATTTCTTGAGACAATTCTAGAAAACTTTTGCACCATTGAGACAAATACTTATCCATATAAGAAAGTTGCATCATATGTAGCAAGGAATCAAAATGAATCCTTGCTTTTCTCGACAAGCTTACACCCTTAACTCAATGCTATACCAATAATTTTGGATGTCGTTTAAAACATCTTAGCTCTTTGGATATCCTCTCATATCCTAAGCAATCATCGATATTACATGTCCAATAAAAACAAATCCTCAAAATAACAAAAAAAACCAAAATTTCCCTTGAAATTAGAGGTTTGTTATAATACTTGTAATCCCTAGGAGCATGTGCACCATTGTATTGATTCATACGTTGCACGAGTTTTAGATTGAGCTGTAAGATGGTTGCCAGCACAATGAGAATTGAGCAACGTGAATACTCGCTCTGATACCACTCCAATGTGCGACATGTAGTCTTGGTATTGCAGGAGCTCGCTGGCACTGCTAATGTTGTTCTAGCTGAACGGTGATAACAACCTTGAATTCACAAGATTCGTGATGAAAGCACACCAGAAACGGGAGAATTTTTTTTTTCTATAATAGATAGGAAAATTAGTTATTGAAAAATGAATAAGCCCACAATTATAACGAATGCTACTTTTAGGACTCAAAAGACTTGAAAAACTTCCAAAGCCGTCTAGTATTCCACATTTTTAATGTAGTAACCTAATAGGACTTAAGATTCACTACTAAGACCCTGAAATATTCCTTCTACAACAGGGAAATAATTAACTACCCTAAACCTGAACACCAAAAATTACATAAATAATAATTGAACACTCTGGCTTGTAGAGAAAGTACCATTTTTCTTTGTAATCCGTCAAGTGACGATCAATTGTTCTTAATAGAATTACTAGCACCTAATTATAGTCAGTAGAAAGTGTTGTTAGGATTCGTCGTTGAATGTGTCTGAGAAATTGACACTAACCACATGGGTAAGCTTAAAAAATTGTCCATTGTTTAGAACTAGTTTTTAAAAGGTCAAAGACAGTGTGTTTGGATGAAGAATTTCAAATTACCTTGTATTTCAAAATCCATTCACTTTGAAATTCATTGATTTACAAATTTATGAAATTGCAAATATTGTGTTTGGGCAGTTTTGTAGATTGAGTATTTCATATGCGGATTTAAATTTGAAAATTTGAACCTAGATAATTTAATAGTGTATAGGTACAAACTTATGAGAGAGAGCATCTCATTTTTTTTATGGAAGAAGTTACCTAAAATAATGGAGACTCTTTATGTGGAAGGGATTTGACAAATAGCTAGTCTGGACTAGTTATTTCTAGAGCGAATTTTAGCACACCAAATTCCCTTTCCAAATCCATCCTAAAATTTGGTAAATCCATCTTATTAGTATCCAAACAAGGGATTTTATACCATGTATTTCAAAATCCTCTATGAAAGTGAAATCATCAGTTCAATTATCTCATCCAAACTCACTCTAAAGTTTAACTTATCACAACTCCTAACTGAAAAAAGATCTATCTCTGAAAAAGAGAAAAGAGAACCCCCTTTCTCTCCTCAACACCCATAGCGTCCCTGCTGCCACCGCTAGTATCCTCTGGCAAGTGGTGGTGTGGTAGAGAATGAGTTTTCCCCTTCTGTCGTTAGTTGTAGTGATGTTCTTTTATTTTATCCGCTATTCTGCTGGAACCTATTATTGTTGAGGCTCGATCTACGGCTTTGGGGTGGCTTATTCATGGAACGTCGGCTGTGACGCCTCATCTCCGGCGGCGGAGTGTGGGCTGTGTGTTGAGATGGGTTCTTTGGGGTGTTGTTGGTGGTCGGAATTCCGCCGATGTTGGTATGGGAGGTAGCTATGGTGGGATCTCCAGTTGGTTTGGTGGTCGTGGTGGCGCCACCTAGTTGGAGAAGGCAGGTGAGTTTCTAGGAAAGGGTTTTTATCTCAGCTAGGATTGTTTCCCCCCGTCCCCTAGTGGATCCCTCCTTCTCTCTTTTTGCCACAGAAAGGTTGGTATTTTGTTTTTGGTGCTGGTGGATGTTGCTGCAGTGGTGGACGGTTTTCTCAGGCTTCGGATGGGGAGGCTACTGGCTGGGCACATGGTGGCGTGTTGGTGTGGCGGAGCTTGGGTTGTATAAAGTGGGTGGTGTCAGGTTCAAAGAGATCGAAAGGGTTGAAGGTGTGTTGGTATGGCGGTGGTTCCGTATGGGTGTGGTGGTCTGTTGGTGGTGGGTTGGAAGATGACGGTGATGGTGCTGCCGCTGGCGGTGATGGCGGTGGATTGCAAAGTTCTAAATTTATATCATTCTTTATAAATACCTACTCAATCCCCTTCCACCCCACCCCTCCCCCCTTCCTTTTGGTATATCTAGGGACATACACAATAATCATCCAAGCTCATTGTGACATTTTATTTTGTACAAATTTTTGCTTCAACCAGGGTTCAAGCAAACTTCATCCAACTCTCAATTCATGGGTGCTTTCCAAAACTTTGCACTTTGCTCATTGGTGTTACTTTCTAATATTTGTTGTCACAAAAAGTTTTGACCGATATGAATGGCCCAAAAAACATGGAGCACAAGTTTCATTGCTAAAAAGGTGATTAAAGGAAGCAAGTCATTTGCCTCTGAGAATTATGGTTTTCGACCTTCCAATTTCAACTGATGTTCAGTATTTACGCAACACGTTATGTGGCTGAGATAAGATGCCATATTTTGATTGTCTGGCCTATGATGACTGCATAAGATGACGTTTATCAGACAATATAGTGACTAGAATAATACGTACGCTCAAATTATCCCTGGGGTGGTACTGGTTGGCCGCCTATAATTGATTCATCTGAACTCCATTGACCTGTTCGTCTTTCTTTAATCAACTTTTTTTATATCAATTTGTAATTATTATATGTCCAGTACTTAGAACAACACTTTCTTAACCCCAACAACGGTTTGAAATCACACGTTTTAAAATTTTCTGACGCTGGTAACTTGTTCAAAATCACCACTAGTTATCAAACTACGATCTTTGAGTAAGCGCATAGGGGGGACACACTGTGCACACAAACAGAGATAGCGACACACTCTTAATTAAAGAAGCAGGTTCCAGTAAGATCATGCCCCTTTACTTGAAAAACAAGCTAAACAAAACAAAAACCAACAAGACTTACGTTACAAATACAAAGGCAAGCCCTACGAGAAGGCACAGGCTTCGACTGGAGGACACTAGCTCGCAAATTACAATGCTTATTGCACATATTTTATGCAGAACAACAGAACACTCAACCAAAGTAGGTCTCCGACACTAAAATCGAATCATTCCTCCTTGAATCACAGGAGCCACTGGTGTCATTGCCGCTCCACGGTTCTGCATCGCCATATTTCCTTGCCATCCTAAACAATTTTTAAAAGTATAAACAACCAAGTCAACAAAAAAATGTAGTTGGCTATATGTACGTCTATGCCTTATTTCTTCTCTTGGCCGCCCACAGTGGAAAATTTATGACATGTTGTTCGTTGGCACCAATCCGATTTGTATTTCCCGCTATATTAAAGGCATACTAGGGTCTTGTTTTCAGTATTCATCCCGTATGTGTGTGGGAATATGTGTGGCGGTTGAGAGTTTTACTAAATATAAAGTAATTGCTTTGTTTTACTCTTTGAAATGTTCTTTGTTTAGTTCTACACTCCATGGAGCATGAAAGTTTCTCATGTTTAAAGTGGTAGCCCTTCTCTTGTTTTTCTTAAATAGGGAGGCCACATGCCCTTAAAGTTTAAATGGAAATGGGCAAATGGGCGCCTTGTGATGCTTTTGTATGACGCACTTGGTTCTTGTTGCACTCTCGGAAACAAAGATTGGCGCAAGGCGCATTTATGACAACAGCAGTGAACCAAACAATCCGCACTAGGCTCTTCCAGCAACGTGTACCGGCGTCTCATCTTAGAACGATATAGGGATGAGTAACAACAACATCCCCAACCAGTGAAATGCATTATTAATGCATATATCGTCCCACTTACAGCACATGCTGCAGCATAAAATCAGTTAGACAACGGGGAAAAACAAAATACAAGAAGTCTCAAATTTCAGTCTTACGCTTCTTACAATTAAACCGTACGTGAGAAGAACCAATTACAGAATCAAAACAAAAGTCATGATATGAGATTTAAGTAGTTCAGGTACGCCTAAAGCCACAGGGACATTCATTAGTCACAAGAGATGTACTATATATAACACTAGCCGTCTAGCCACAGGAAGATTTTCATGAATACAATCATGCAAGAATGAATATCAGAGGATAATATGGACCGGAACAAAGAAAATTCACTTTTGCTTCTACTTACATGTTGTTCCCTCGTCTACTATCTCCGCAATCCTTCCAAAAGTAATGCATGGACACCAGCATGTTACACACCCTGTAAAAATATACCATATATTAGTAAGTATACATGATTTGACTCCTAGTTTTAGCTCCTAATCACGTTCTAAATGAACAGTGATAGAGACCATAGTTCATGGATAAGGTGGGCAAACTCATACCGTCAATGCAAAAGTTTCTCAAACTTAAGGTGGGCAAAGCCGTAACAAATGCTGTTTCCCCATGCTTTTCTTAAGAAAAAAGGTAGAAATTTAGTACTCGTAAAAAAGGAAATTCAAACACAAGGTGCGGATAGTGCCCACCATTAGATGATACACGTCAGTAGATAATGTATAAAGCTTAAATTTGAAAAGCGTAGTATTGCTAATTGTTTATACGAATTGACTATCAAATTTCAACTCAGAGCGAGCAGTCAGAGAAGCCACTGTGACAGATGCCGGTGGACCAAGGCCGTGCTGCTGGTTGTTTTGGGTTGTTGTACATGATTAGTAAGTTGAGGTTTGGATTTTCGAGAGACTTGAGGAGAATATGAGAGAGAAGCTATGGAGGATTGAAAAGAATACTGCAGGGCATAAAGCATTTATAGACACCCAGGAAAGAGTTGCATCTCCATCTCCATTTTTTTTTTTGTATTCAGTTTAAGGTCAATGATTGATGCCGTCCCAAGGAACAACCTCGACTTGATGGGGATATGTTCATTAGACCTAGTCTCCATTTGTTTATTATATTCTAGTGTCAACCTGCGCAAAATGCATCTTGAAAAGTCCACGAATAAACAAAGAAAAGGGTTTCTTGCTACGTTGGTTAATCTTGTTTACAATGATTAAAAGCGTACAGTGCGGCACTAATAGCTCAGACTATACAATCAAAACTAAAAGAATAGGTGATTTTTCACTCAGATTTGTTTGGTGCAGATAACTCAAGCATGTTCACCTCCCTCCCCAGCTTTTCCTGGACTTTAACAAAACATTTTTTAGCCATGGAACTAGCGACATGCTTCACGTCGATCAATTTGATTGGTTTCGCCATGCCAGCTTATTGCACTTCATTATTCATCAGTATAAGTACATCAGCTATTAAATTGTAGTCTCCTACAGCCTCATGAATTCATGTCAATAACTTGGATTTCAACAACAATCATACGTGGGGAGGCTATATCCGCCTCTTATATACCTTTTCGTCCTTTTAGTTGTTGTTAAAAGATTAGCAATTGTCGTTTAAATGCCTCTTGACCAACAACAACAACAACAAAAAATATATATATATATATATATATATATATATATATATATATATATGGGAGCTGATCCGTTGAGAGCGTTAGCAAAATAGGAGATCTTGCAAACGCGATCTGGCCGTCCATCCTGAAAGATTGACGGCCCAGATCGCGCCTTTTTCAAATACTGTCAGTCGTCCGCGACACTATGTCGCGGACGGACTTTTTTACCGTTTTGCCCCTCCGCCCAGTCCGCTACACTGTATCGCGGACAACATTCAAGTCCTGACACGTGACAGCAAAAAGGCATCCGCTATACAGTGTCGCAGACGTCCCCCAGGCTGACACCTGTCAGCTCCTGTCCCGTCGCCCTCCACGGCCATGACGGTTATCTTGTCCTTATTTGTCGCGTCAACAGTGTCCGCTACACAATGTGGCGGACGTAATAGTTACGTCCGCGATACTGTATAGCGGACGTGTAATTGATATTCGAAAAACAGTAAGTACGACACTCTTCTCCATTGTTTCTACTCACAAATTTTTCCAGCGGCGTTGGCAAGCAGATCTGCGCAATTCCTTCTTAAGAACACCGTCAGTGGTACCCTAATAGATCACGTAAGTTCACAAAATCTATACTTTTTTTTGTTTGTAATCGATAGTTGTGATGAATATTGCGTTTTATATATGTATGTATTTGTTCATGTGCTAGCGTTTGTAAAATCCGATTCCGTATATGTATATATATCTATTATACATATGGGTGTATATGCTAACATTGTATGTATTATGCATGTGCTAGCGTCGTATTTTTGCGAGCGATTATCAAAATCCAAACCGTAAAATCCAAACTGAGAAGGTTTTTCCATAATTTCAGTTGCAAAAAATAGAATTTAACCCTGAACCCGAAGATCCATCCGTGTTATACGATCAAGCCAACCATATCAGTACGCTCATATGGGATGGTGGAGTAAGATACATTATTTATCAACTTTCTTATTCTTACGAACAATTGTATACCGTTTGTTTTGCTTAAATTGTAAGTGTTAATTTGTAGGAAAGAGAACTTCTCACCACCGTAGAAGTATCTCGCGAGTTCACATCATGAAAACTGAACACCTCCCAGAAAAGGATACTGCGTGGAATTGGGTTTGGGATTTTCACGCATGGGCAGATCTTTCAACAACTTGATCGGGCCTTGATAGGTGCCCTTGTTGAGAGGTGGAGAAGTGAAACGAATACGTTTCACTTCCCGCTCGGAGAAATGACAATTACCCTAGAAGATGTAGGGTTCATCTTAGGGTTACCGGTGACGGGGCGACCGGTAATTGCTCCTCCGTCAGAAGCAACGAATAAGAGAACCGCTAGGGACTTCTTCACTTCGATACCCCATGATCAATTTAGCAGTGGTGGTATAAAGTTGAAGTGGTTGGTTGCCTTCCTCTGGTGAGTGATGGGGGTAATTTTATTCCCAACGACGTCGAAGAACACGGCCAGCGTGAAATATTTACCGTTGTTGGGTAACCTTTCGGAGGTTGGGGATTATGCCTGGGGTGCAGCGGTTCTTTCGTATCTGTACCGAGCATTGCACAAGGAAACGAGGCCCGACGCCAAAGCCATATGTGCATGTCTCTCGCTATTGCAGGTATATCATATAAATCCTGTCTTTGTTATTGTTTTTTTTTGTTGAATCGACGATATAAATTGGTAGTTTGCCCATGTTCTCAGGTGTGGTCTTATGAACACCTTGCTCCCGGTGCACCAACGCGTAGGGATGGAACCGATAAAGTGTGGCCTCGGTTGCGTGATTGGGAGTACAGCCGAAGGGATAGCCACTACCACAGGAGAGTCGATCCCCATCACAACATTACGTACTATCGAGGGGAGTTTGACCGTCTATCTCTGGGCCAAATACGTTGGGCACCGTACATACGTTTGGCACGACGGGTGGGAGAGTCGTTCGTCTTCACGCTCTCCGGGTTGCAGCGCACACCCCTGGTCCACTCCGAGGTCGCAGAGTGGCAGCTGCCCAATGCGCCATTTTGAGTTGGAGCAGGGTTTGCCAGCCGATGCCCCAAATATGAGGGTTAACAGGGACCCACCGGATGTTGGACGGTTTGGCAAGGCCAATGCGCACGAATTGTGCGCGGCCGAAATAGAGCTTTGCAGTTCTTGGCAGGAGACACTGGCGGCCATCGTCTCGAAGCCGGACCCTGTTATCAGCATCGAACAATACGATGAGTGGTACTACCGCATCATGCGGAGGAGAGTCGCCCCAGTAAACTTTGAACGCGGGGAGAGGTATGCGCCTAGGGTTCAGATCGATGAACGTGTGGCACACAATCTCGTAAGTTGCCCAACCAGTCTGAATTTTCTTGAATTTGTTGAATATAAATGTCTGATTGAAGTTACTTATTTTTTTATTTCTTTGGATATAGGTTAATGCCTCGCTTGCATTCTTCCAGAAGTTGAGTGAGCGGAAGGATCTGGTGAGCGCAATGGGAGAGGATCTTCGCCAACAGGCTGCTACACTGGCTTTAGGCTGCGGGAATTTTGTACGCCAAGCATCGGGACAGTCTTCGGTCGTCAGCCTGGGAATAGGTTATACGGGCGTCAGCCAGGGATACGGTGATCCCTCGGGATAGGCTTCAGGGGTGAGCCAGGGAGTTGGTGGTCCCTCTGTAGCGGGGATGGGACAGGCTCAAGCGTCGTGGGCCGATTACAGCGGCCCCTCCTTCAATTTGTTCCCGGAACCCCAACCCCTCTCTCAGAGTCAAGTCACGCAAGACTGGCTTTTCAAAAACTACGGTTTCTCCGAGGCACTACCCATTGTCCCGTGGGCGGGACCACTTGGCTCCCCCGGAGGGCAATATCAGCCGGCGAAAGAAATGGCCGAAGAGCTATATCAGCCGGCCGGGGCCCCCGAAAGGGATTATCAGCCGGCCGAACCATCTTTTAGAGACCAATATCCCTTGCTCTTGCCCCCCGGCGGAGGGCAAGATTTTCCGGTCGACCCCCGAGGGCAATATCCGAAAGGGCATCCAGCCAGGCCCCTAAAGCCGCATAAATGTGACCTAATTCGAGCCCGTTATTTTAGCGGGCCTCCCCAAGACGGAGCGTCATATGACGTGGATCACCCGTAGGGCTTGGATTACAATGCCTCGTGGAGAGAACTGTCCTCGCTGGCGCCGGGAATTTGGTTAGACAACTTTCTCATCTCGCACTACGTGCAAATTCTGAGGCAAAGGTGTGGGGAGCAGCCAAACTACGGTCCGCGCGTTTTTATGTTGCATGTTTTTTTTCATGCCATCCTAGTACAAGAGTGGAACGACTAGGTCAATTCAAGGAAGGGGAGAAAGGGGAGAGGCCAGCCCCAGTGGAGACCGTCTACTAACCTACAAGCATATCTTGCTAGGGATAGTCCAGTGAGCGTAAGTGTTGCCGACGTGTTTCTAATCCCATTTATAGGGAATGCCCACTGGTACTTGGTTTGCTATGAACCAGTAAAGAAGACGGTATCAGTCATCGACAGTCTCTACGATGATACCTCCGTGATGGGTGTGATTGAAATGTACCGAGGTATAGGCCAGTTGGATGCCATGGTAAGATCCTGTTTACTTCTTATTGTAACTTGCATATTGTAAAACTGATTAATCTTATTATGTTTGCTATGTTTAATGTTTAATGCTTATTATGTTTCTCGCAGAATCTATTTGCTGCCTTGGTCAATGGTAGGCGTCAAGAGAGGGTAGCGATCAGGCCGAATCTAATTTTCCGATTGAAGAGGAGTAGGCCCAAGCAACATAATTCCTCGGACTGCGGCGTCTTCGTCTGCATGTACATGGATTACATTTGTCGGTCTGAGAGCCTCAAGAAGACCGTCTGGAACCAAGAATGCATAGAAGGCTTTAGGTATAGGATGGCTTTGCAAATTATCAATGGCTGGCCTAGAACTATTAGGTTTATTATAAATCCGTGTAATGACAAGGATCCCGCAGGGGATGAGGGCCCCAATTGACATTGTAACATTATTTTCACTTTTTTAATTGCCCTTATCGTTGAATGCGATTGATTTGATTTGTGTTGGCATCACTTGATCGGTGTTGAATGCGATTGATTTGATTGACCGATATCGTTGTGTTGTCGAATTCAGTTGAGTGTTTGATTTGTGGTCAGATATAGCATTTTGGCTCATTGACTGATCTGTGATTTTCTTTGACCGGTGGGAAAAAAATTATGGGCAAGTTTTGGTTTCTGCTTGACCGTCCGCTATACTATATAGCGGACGCAGACAAAAAAAAAAAAAAACAAAGGGTTGGAGTTCCGTCTTTCTGCTTGGCCATCCGCTATATAGTATAGCGGATGTAGAGAGAAACAAAAAAAACTAAGTGTTGGAAGCTGTCTTTCTGCTTTGACGTCCGCTATACTATATAGCGGACGTAGACAGAAACAAAAAAAACTAAGTGTTGGAGTGTGGTCTTTCTGCTTGGACGTCCGCTATATAGTATAACGGATGTAGAGAGAAACAAAAAAAACTAGGTGTTGGAACTTGTCTTTCTCTGCTTGGACAGAAACAAAAAAACTAAGTGTTGGAGTGTGGTCTTTCTGCTTGGCCGTCCGCTATATAGTATAGCGGATGTAGAGAGAAACAAAAAAAACTAAGTGTTCGTTTGACCAAAAAAAAAAATTGGTTTTCAGTTTTTAAAGAGCAGTTTTTGAAAGAGCTGCTTAATTTTTTTTTTTATAAAAACAAGTGGGTGTTTGATAACCCTTTTTTTTTTTTAGTTTTTTTTTGGGTGTTTGGTAACCCTTTTTATTTTGACTTTTTTTTTTTGGTGGTTTGCGGTGGCGGTGGTGGGGCGTAGCAGTGGTTTGCGGTGGCGGTGGTGGGGCGTAGCAGTGATCCGTTGAGAGCGTTAGCAAAATAGGAGATCTTGCAAACGCGATCTGGCCGTCCATCCTGAAAGATTGACGGCCCAGATCGTGCATTTTTCAAAAGCTGTCAGACGTCCGCCATACAGTGTCGCGGACGGACTTTTTTTTTACCTTTTTGCCCCTCTGCGCCTGTCCGCTACACTGTATAGCGGACGGTATTAAAGTCCAGATGGGAGACAGCAAAAAGACGTCCGCTATACAGTGTAGCGGACGTCCCCGAGGCTGACACCTGTCAGGTCCTGTCCCGTCGGTCCTTTTCAGCAATGACGGTTATCTTGTCCTTATCTGTCACGTCAACAGTGTCCGCTAGACAATGTAGCGGACGTTATAGCCATCCGCGATACGTCTTTGCGGACATAATAGCCATCCGCGATACTATATAGCGGACGGTCAATATACGTTCAAAAAACAGTAACTACGACACTCTTCTCCACTTCTTTCTACTCACAAAATTTCTCAGCGGCGTTGGCAAGCAGATCGGCGCAATTCCGTCTTAAGAACACCTTTAATACCCTAAATCGATCACGTAAGTTCACAAAATCTATACTTTTTTTTGTTTGTAATCGATAGTTGTGATGAATATTGCATTTTATATATGTATGTTTTTGTTCATGTGCAATCGTTTGTAAAATCCGATTCCGTATATCTATATATATCTATTATACATATGAGTAGATATGCTAACATTGTATGCATTTTTTGCATGTGCTTGTGTTATATGTAATATGCATGTGCTAGCTTTTGTTTGTAATCGATAGTTATGATGAATATTGCGTTTTATATATGTATGTTTTTGTTCATGTGCTAGCGTTTGTAAAATCCGATTCCGTATATGTATAAATATCTATTATACATATGAGTACATATGCTAACATTGTATGCATTATGCATGTCCTTGCGTTATATGTATTATGCATGTATTAGCGTCGTATTTTTGCGAGCGATTATCAAAATCCAAACTGAGAAGGTTTTTCCATAATTTCAGTTGCAAAAAATGGAATTTAACCCTGGACCAGAAGACCCATCCGTGTTATACGACCAAGCCAACCATATCAGTACGCTCATATAGGATGGTGGAGTAACATACATTATTTATCAACTTTCTTATTCTTACGAACGTTGTATATACCGTTTGTTTTGCTTAAATTGTATTTATTAATTCGTAGGAAAGAGAACTTCTCAACACCGTAGAAGTATCTTGCGAGTTCACATCGTGGAAACTGAATACCGCCCAGAAGAGGATACTGCGTGGAATTGGGTTTGAGATTTTCACGCATGGACAGATATTTCAACAGCTTGACGGGGCCTTGATAGGTGCCCTTGTTGAGAGGTGGAGAAGTGAAACGAATACGTTTCACTTCCCGCTCGGAGAGATGACAATTACCCTAGAAGATGTAGGGTTTATCTTAGGGTTGCCGGTGACGGGGAGGCCGGTAATTGCTCCTCCGTCAGAAGCAACGAAAAAGAGAACCGCTAGGGACTTCTTAACTTCGATGCCCCAGAATCAATTTAGCAGTGGTGGTATCAAGTTAAAGTGGTTGGTAGATACCTACGGGGTTTTGCCGGAAAACTATACGGGCCGTGACCTTGTGCTGTACACACAAGCCTTCCTCTGGTGGGTGATGGGGGCAATATTATTCCCAACCACGTCGAAGAACACGGTCAGCGTGAGATATTTACCGTTGTTGGGTAACCTGGCTGAGGTTGGAGATTATGCATGGGGTGCAGCGGTTCTTTCGTATCTGTACCAAGCATTGCACAAGGCAACGAGGCCCGACTCTAAAGCCATATGTGCATGTCTCTCGCTATTGCAGGTATATCATATAAATCCTGTCTTCGTTATTCTTTTTTTTGTTTTTGCTTTTGTTGAATCGACGATATAAATATAATTTGCCCATGTTCTCAGGTGTGGTCTTATGAACACCTGGCTCCCAGTACACCAACGCGTAGGGATGGAACCAATAGAGTGTGGCCTCGATTGCGTGCGTGGGAGTACAGCCGGAAGAATAGCCACTACCGTAGGAGAGTCGATCCCCATCACAACATCACGTACTATCGAGGGAAGTTCAACCGTCTATCTCCGGGTCAAATACGTTGGGCACCGTACATACGTTTGGCGCGACGGGTAGAAAAGTCGTTCGTCTTCACGCTCTTCGGGTTGCAGCGCACACCCCTCATCCACTTCGAGGTCGCAAGGTGGCAGCTGCCAGACCGACCAATGCGCCATTTTGAGTTGGAGCAGGGTTTTCTAGTAGGTGCCCCAGTTATGAGGGTTAACAGGGACCCACCGGATGTCGGGCGGTTTGGCAAGGCCAATGAGCAAGAATTGTGCGCGGCTGAACTAGAGCTTTGGACTTCTTGGCAGGACACACTGGCGGCCATCGTCTCGGAGCCGGACCCCGTTATCAGCATCGAACAGTACGATGAGTGGTACTACCACATCACGCGGAGGAGAGTAGCCCGAGTGAACTTTGAATGTGGGGAGAGGTATGCGCCTAGGGGTCAGATCGACGAGCGTATGGCATACAATCTCGTAAGTTGCCCAACTAGTCTCCTCCGCGTGTTGAATTTGTTGAATATAAATGTCTGATTAAAGTTGCACATTTGTTATCTCATTGGACGTAGGTTAATGCCTCGCTTGCATTCTTCCAGAAGTTGAGTGAGCGGAAGGATCTGGTGAGCGCAATGGGCGAGGATCTTCGCAAACAGGCTGCTGCACTAGCTTTAGGCTGCAGGAATTTTGTGCGCCAAGCATCGGGACAATCTTCGGTCGACAGCCCGGGAATGGGTTGAGCATCAGCCCGTAGTACGTTGATCCCTCCGGGCAAGCTTCAGGGGTGAGCCAGGGAGTTGGTGGTCCCTCTGTACCGGGGATGGGACATGCTCAAGCGTCGTGGGCCGATTACAGCGGCCCGACCTTCAATTTGTTCCCAGAACCCCAACCCCTCTCTCAGAGTCAAGTCACGCAAGACTGGCATTACGGTTTCAACGGGGCACTGCCCATTGTCCCGTGGATGGGACCACTTGGGGCCCCTGAAGGGCAATATCAGCCGGCGGAAGAAATGGCCGGCGAGCAATACCAGCCGGCCGGGGCCCCTGAAGGCGATTATTAGTCGGCCGGGGCCCCCGAAGGCAATTATCAGCCGGCTGAACCAGGAGTTGGAGGCCAATTTCTTCCGTTGCTCTTGCCCCCCGGCGGAGGGCAAGAGCAACCGGTCGACCCCCGAGGGCAATATCCGAAAGGGCATCCAGCCAGGCCCCTGAAGCCGCATAAACATGAGCTAATCCGAGCCCGTTATTTTAGCGGTCCCCCTAGACGGAGCGTCGTATGACATGGATCACCCGCAGGGCTTTGATTATAATGCCTCGTGGAGAGAACTATCCTCGCTGGCGCCGGGAACTTGGTAAGACAACTTTGTCATCTCGCACTACGTGCAAATTCTGAGGCAAAAGGGTCGGGAGCAGCCTAACTACGGTCCGCGCGTTTTTATCTTCGATGCTTTTTTTCACGGCTTGCTAGTACAGTGGAGGCCGTCCGCTAACCTACTAGCATATCTTGCTCGGGATAGTCCAGTCTGCACAAGTGTGGCGGACGTGTTTCTAATCCCATTTTTTGTGAATGCCCACTGGTACTTGGTTTGCTATGAACTGGTAGAGAAGAAAGTCTCAGTCCTCGACAGTCTCTACGATGATACCTCCGCGATGGGTGTGATTGAAATGTACCGAGGCTTAGGCCAGTTGGATGCCATGGTAAGATCATGTTTACTTCTTATTGTAACTTGCATATTGTAGAACTGATTAATCTTATTATGTTTGCTATGTTTAATGTTTAATGCTTATTATGTTTCTCGCAGAATATATTTGCTGCCATGGTCAATGGTAGGCGTCAAGAGAGGGTACCGGTCAGGTCGACTCTCATTTTCCGATTGAAGAGGAGTAGGCCCAAGCAACATAATTCCTCGGACTGCGGCGTCTTCGTCTGCATGTACATGGATTACATTTGCCGGTCTGAGAGCCTCAAGAAGACCGTCTGGAGCCAAGAATGCATAGACTGCTTTAGGTATAGGATGGCTTGGTAAATTATGAATGGTCGGCCTAGAGCTATTAGATTTATTGTAAATCCATGTAATGAGGGGGATCCCGTAGGGGCCGAGGGCCCCAATTGACAATGTTTGCTTATAATAACATATATTCACTTTTTTAATTGTCCTTATCGTTGAATCTTATCGTTGAATGCGATTGATGATTTCATTTGTGTTGACTGAGATGTGATCGGTGTTGAATGCGATTGATTTGATTCACTGATATCGTTGTGTTGTTGATTTGAGTGTTTGATTTGTTCTGTGTGATTTGCTTTGACCAGGGGGAAACAAAGTATTAAAATCAAGTGTTTGGACACTGTGTTTCTGTTGGGCTGTCCGCTATATAGTCTAGCGGACATAGATAGGACCAAAAAAAAAAACTAAGTGTTGGAGACTCTCTTCCTTCTGCGGGACTGTCCGCTATATCGTATCGCGGACATAGATAGGACCAATAAAAACTAAGTGTTGGAGACTCTCTTCCTTCTGTGGGATTGGCCGCTATATAATATAGCGGACATAGATAGGACAAAAAAAAAACTAAGTGTTGGAGACTCTCTTCCTTCTGCGGGACTGTCCGTTATATAGTATATCGGACAGAGATAGGACCAAAAAAAAAACTAAGTGTTGGAGACTCTCGTCCTTCTGCGGGACTGTTCGCTATATAGTATAGCGGACATAGATATGAGACAAAAAAAAACTAAGTGTTGGAGAACCTTCTGCGGGACTCTCCGCTATATCGTATCACGGACATAGATAGGACTCCTTCTGCGGGAATGTCCGCAGTATCGTATCGCGGACATAGATAGGACCAAAAAAATCGGAGACTGACCTTCTGTTGGACTGTCCGCTTTACTATATAGCGGACATACATAGGACAAAATAAAAACCAAGGTTTGGAAACGCGGTGCCGTCCGCTTTATAGTATGGCGGATGTAGTTAGAAACATAAATTCCCAACATTTTACATGCTTCAAAAGATGGGATTCGCTAATTAGAATGACATGTGGATAAGTGCTAGTTGGAATGGAATCCTAACATGCAGTAAGAAGAGATATATATATCACTCTTCATTTGACATATACTCATCAGATAAGTACTGATCATTGGTTAAAATATTGTTTCTCTCGTTTGATTTGAGGTGCCTCCCACTAGCCTCGGCCATTTCTTCCGCAAGTTGAAGCATGTAAAATCGTTTTCTATGCAGCAACATCCGGTTATTCTCCATACGAATTCGGAGCACAGCTTTCTTACACTGCTTAACATTACGCCTCGACATACTAAGTGAACGACGTTGCGGCACAGGTGCCCTCAGCGTGGTGAGATCTTGGTGTAGTGCTTCTGATTCCTTAACTCGGTATGCCCATTCTCTCCGTAAACCGCAATAATACTCTCTCGGATCCGTGTACTTCACTTCTTTGTAGTCGTCGTTCGTTTCACACAACAACCACACAGTCTCACATCCCCGCAGACTAGAACTCTCAGGAACTCCTGCCATTTAACTTAGGTACATCTAATGCGATGAGCATGGCTAACATATATAAATAACCCACACACACATACACAATAGCATGCCCGTGTCATAAAGTTGACAAGTTTTTGGTGACAAGACAAGTCTCTTTGGTGACAAGACAAGTCTCTAGTCTATTGCTGAGGCTTGTCAAGCCCACACACACATACACAATAGCATGCCCGTGTCATAAAGTTGACATGTCTTTGGTGACAAAACAAGTCTCTTTGGTGACAAGACAAGTCTCTAGTCTATTGCAGAGGCTTGTCACATCTCATAAAGTTGAACATGTAGCATCTCATAGCCAACTATCCTATTTCAAAGTATATATAAGTACATGCATTGCACGAAGGGCAAAGGGCATAGAGTGATATACTCCCAATTTCATAACAACTCTGGAAATGTCATATACTCCACGAGATATTTTTGAAGCAATGGGTCGTTACTGGGCGGGCGAAGATGAATTTCACTATTCTTTGCATCCAAGTTTGCGTTACTCATCAAGCTATGTTAATACATTACATGCAGAATGGTCTTATCGGATGAATGAATATGAGGTCTTAGTAGCTGATTCACGGCGCATGAATATACCCATACCTCGACAAAAGGCAATCAACATGCCTCGAATTACACACATGGAGCTTGAAAGGGCACTGCATCGAATACGTGAAGAAAATAATAGAATGAGAGTTCGTCAAAGTAGGCATAACTTACGTCGTATGGCACGTGATGCACATGAAGATGGCAACAACAATGAAGCACAAGTTTACTAGAACATGAGCTTCGAAGTTGGATCTGTTTCCGATGCTCCAGTGTCAGATGAAGATGACTGAAGATCGAGTTCTTCTAAGGCTATAAGGCCTCCGCTTAGACCGGGGTTCGGGAAGGTCGGAACTAAGTGTCTGGTTTGTGCCAACCATTTACTGGTCCAAGTTGCAAACAATGATCTGCACCACTATGACGTGAGATCCTCAGCTGTGCACCTTTCTGCTTGGCCGTGGGTTTCCGTGGTGCGTGGATGTATTACGATAATACTTCCTCGCTAATCATGTATTGTGTTAGAGACTTGATTTCTGCGGTGACGTCCGCTTTATAGTATGGCAGATGTGGATAGAAACAAAAAAAAACTTTCTGCTGGGCCGTCCACTATAGTATATAGCGGACGGGCAAGCAGAAAGACAGATCGCCCACACTTAGTTTTTTTTCTCCCCTATCTATGTCCGCTATATAGTCTAGCGGCTATAGAGCGGACGGCCAAGCAGAAAGACAGATCGCCAACACTTAGTTTTTTTTCTCTCCTATCTATGTCCGCTATATAGTATAGCGGACATCCCCGCAGAAAGAAAGTCTCAAACACTTGGTTTTCATCTCTATGTCCGCTATACTATGTCCGCTATATAGTCTCCAACACTGTGGACAGCCCCGCAGAATACATGGCCAAGCAGAAAGGTGCACAGCTGAGGAACTCACGTCATAGTGGTGCAGATCATTGTCTGCAACTTGGACCAAAAAATGGTTGGCACGAACCAGACACTTAGTTCCAACCTTCCCAAACCCCGGCCTAAGCGGAGGCCTTATGTCCGCTATATAGTAGAGCTAGACTTTGGTGTCCGCTATATAGTAGAGCTAGACATTGTAGCGTAACGCTGTTTTAATAAATTGGCGCCCGAAGACTTGTTTTAGCGACGGAATCAACAATCTCAATATCGATAAACAATAAATTGGATCCGTACGATTCACCTGAAGACTTGTTTTAGCGACGGAATCAACAATCTCAATATCGATAAACAATAAATAACGTACGATTCACAGTATTCGGGCGATCTCAATATATCGAGGGAATCTCAAACGGCACAATTAAGCATAAGAACATAAATTTTTTTATTCATAATAAATTAGGGTTCACATTGGGGGAAAGAAATTTTTTCACAAGCGCTCCGATCAAATATTACAACTTGAAAATCCCACCACCCAAGGTGTTCAAACACTACAAGTCTCCGAGGTCGAGGCCATGCTGACGCACGAAGACGTTCCAATCCTCTGCGAATTGCTTTTTTTGGGGTCGGCCGGGCTTCAGCTTGATTTCAACCTGCCATGCCCCCTTGTGGCTATATAATCTTGCACTGTCATAAATTGTTGTAAATTGATTGGTAAAGGCTTCCGGTATGTCCTAACAAACACAATACAAAAAATAAGTTAGTTTTTAACCAAAAGATCAAACTTTTAACACACGAAAATACAGAGAAAGAGGGATGGCTTACAAGTTCATTCTCAAATCCAGGCATCATGACTTTGAATAAGTGTTTGCCTGCCAGGTGCATGTTGCCAATAAATCGTAGGTGGT
>JAVXUO010001201.1:0-62884 GCA_033065855.1 Escallonia rubra | reverse complement strand
GCGGGGAAAGGTAATAGCCTATGCTTCGAGGAAGCTAAAACCCTATGAGCAAAACTATCCTACACGTGATTTGGAATTGGAAGCAATTTTATTTGCCCTGCGTTAATGGCGGCATTACCTGTATGGGGGCAGCGTTTGAAGTGTACACGGACCATAAAAGCTTGAGGTATTTATTTTCACAGAAAGAACTTAATATGAGGCAACGTAGATGGATGGAACTTCTGAATGATAATAATTGCACCATCCAATATCATCCGGGCAAAGCTAACGTGGTTGCTGATGCATTGAGTGCAAAAGCTACAGTTGCACACTTTATGATAAAAGAGTGGAAATTGTTGGAAGATTCATGCGTTTGGAAGCTTATGACAGGTATTGTCTTTGCTAAGATTAGGGTGCAGCCTATTCTGAGAGAAAGGATCACAGAAGCACAAGCACGAGATCCAGACGTACAAGCTATTTTGAAAGATTTGAGTTCCAAATTAGATTTTTACGTTGTCGGGTGATGGTTTGCTCTGAATTGGTAAAAGAATGTGTGTTCCGACTGATGCTAGTTTGAGACGGTAGGTAATGGAAGAAGCACGTCGGTCCAAGTATTCTACCCAACCCGGAAGCACTAAAATGCATAAGGATCTGAAATCTAGTTATTGGTGGAGTAACATGAAGAAAGATGTGGCTGAATTTGTTGCAAAATGTCTTACATGTCAACAAGTTAAGTCAGAACATCGCAAACCAGCTGGATTACTTCAACCGTTATATGTGCCCGTGTGGAAATGGGAGCATACTACCGTAGACTTTGTATCAGGTTTATCTCGAACTCGAAGTGGACATGATGCTATTTGGGCGATCGTTGATGGACTTACTGAATCTGCTCACTTTCTTGCTATAAATGTGACTTACACCTTAGAGAAGTTGGCACGTATGTGTGTAAAAGAGATTTTTAGATTCCATGGAGTATCGGTAAGGATTATTTCAGATCGAGATCCTCATTTTACTTCGCGGTTTTCAAAGGCTCTTCAAGATGCAATGGGAACTAAACTTGCTTTTAGGCACGTCTTTCCATCCGCAAGCAGATGGTCAAAGCGAAAGAACAATTCACCATGTGCTATGGAATTGAAAGGTAACTGGGATGATCGCTCGGCACTCGTGGAGTTTTCGTACAATAACAGCTACCACTCTAGCATTGAGATGGCACCATTTGAAGCTCTTTGTGGCAGGCAGGAAGTGCAGACCTCCTACTTGTTGGAATGAAGTCGGTGAAAAACAGTTACTTGGACCCGAATTGGTGCAAGAAACCACAGAAGCAATCAAGGCGACCTGTGGTCGTTTGTTAACGGTAGGAGTAGGGTTATGCGGATAAAAGAGGAAGAGGCTTGGAATTCGCTATAGGTGATCATGTATTTCCACGCGTTTCACCTTCTAAAGGGGTTACAAGGTTTGGAAAGAAAGGAAAACTGGCACCGCGCTACACTGGTCCCTTTGAGGTTTTGGAACGGATTGGTGCAGTAGCATATCGGGTTGCATTGCCACCATCGCTACCCGGTATACATGATGTTTTCCAAGTATCTATGTTGAGGAAGTATGAGCCTGATCCTTCACATGTATTGCATCATGAACCGGTTCCGATTCAGAATGACTTTATCTTATGTCGAGCAACGGATTCAGATTTTGGACCGAAAGGAACAACGCTACCGAACATGATCATACCACTTGTTAAGGTGTTATGGGAACACCATGGAATTGTAGAAGCTACGTGGGAGAGAGAGGGGGCTGAAATCAGAGAGAAGTGTCCCCATCTTTTTCCTTAGTGAGGTACGAATTTAGGGACTAAATTCTCTTAAGGAGTGGTAGGTGTGAGGACCGTAGTTTACCTAGCTGTAAACTTCATTTCATTCTCTTGTTATGATGCATGTAGCGTGATATCTTTCGTTACCTATTTACGCAGAACAAGTTGTATGCTTGTGTTGGCATAGAAGCACCTCAAGTTGGTGAATTAGCTTATTCTTGATCCTGATTAGTTGGTCTTAAGCATGATTTGTTATCCCTAAGCATGATTACTTGACCCTAATCGTAATTACGCTAATCTGGATTAGTCAAGGTTAATCGCGATTACTTAGTGACTAAGCTTGATTAGTTTGCCCTAATCTTGATTAAGCTAATTGTGATTACTTAGTTACTAATCTAGGTTAACTACTACGAATTAAGCTTATTAAGCCTAGAAATTGATTTGGGTTGTCACGTTCTTGTTGGAAAGACTTGGAAGGGGCCTAATACCATTGATACACTCGTTTCTCCAGGGAGAAAACTCAGCAGATTTCTCTAAACTTTATAGTGACTCGTGTCTTCTACCTTCTGAAGCGAAACCAAGAAGGGAAGAGAGAGGAGGTGCCAACTTGTAGAAAAACTAGAGAGGAGGTCTGAGAGCTTGAAGGAGGAAGAAAAAAGAGAATTTGCTGTGATAATTTCGGATTAGTAACCATTGATGGTTGGATGTTCTGTTCTTTACAAGAGAGGGAGCTCTTGATGAGTTCAACACCCTAATCTTGTCAAAGGTAGGGTTTTACGCATGAGCAGCCTTGAACATGGTTTTAATCATTGTCGGTGTGTATATATATGGTGTGTTACGTGCTTAAGGAGTGTTAGAATTGGATTAGAGAAATCTGGGCAGATTCTATGTTGATCTTTAAACGTGTGTATCCCATTCAATACTTGTCGGATTTGAGCGTTCTAGAGCTTTCTGGAAATCTGAATATGTGTGCTTTAACATTGTTTCTTTGATCACTCTCTAATTCTAAGTGTATGCTGCCCTAAATTTGCATAAATAGGAAACTGGTCGAAGCTGATTAAATTCGGCCAAGTGCATCGCCATGGGGTGCTCCCGTATTGTTTGTTAAAAAGAAGGACGGTTCGCTGAGATTGTGCATTGATTATAGGCAATTAAGCCATGCGAGTGTGAGGAACAAGTACCCACTTCCGCACATTGATGACTTGCTTGATCAATTGCATAGCGTAACGGTATCTAAGCTTGGTTTGAGATCAGGATATCATCAATTGGAAGTCCAGGAAGAAGATGTACCCAAAACATCTATCATTATGAGTTTCTTGTTATGCCGTTTGGTGTTACTAATCTTCCAGCAGCCTTCATGGTCATGATGAATCGTGTTTTTAAGCCATACTTGGATTCCTTCGTTGTAGTCTTCATTGATGGTATTCTTGTCGACTCCAACGACCATGAACAGCATGAGTACCATCTGCGAATAGTGCTGCAAGTTTAACGTGAAAAGCAATTGTACGCAAACTTTAGCAAATGTGAATTTTGGCTCTAGCAAGTTACAATTTTTGGGACGTGTGTATCTAGCTAGTGCAGGTGTATTCGTAGATCCGGTAAAGATTGTAGCGGTTGTAAATTGACAAAGACCGGCTACTCTGAAAGAGGTTGTTAGCAGCCTTTTGGGACTGACAGGGTATTGCCGTAAAATTTTTCGAAAATTTTCTGAATGATGTCAAGGCCATTAACAAAGCTTACGCAAAAATCAATGAAGTTTGTTCGGGATACAAAGTGTGCGGCTAGTTTCCAAGAATTGAAGCGACGATTGATTTCAGCCCCTGTTCTAGCTCTACCGGAAGGTGATGATAACCTTATAATCTACGGTGATGCCTCACATGTTGGTTTGGGTTGTGTTCTAATGCAGCGGGGAAAGGTAATAGCCTATGCTTCGAGGAAGCTAAAACCCTATGAGCAAAACTATCCTACACATGATTTGGAATTGGAAGCAATTTTATTTGCCCTGCGTTAATGGCGGCATTACCTGTATGGGGCAGCGTTTGAAGTGTACACGGACCATAAAAGCTTGAGGTATTTATTTTCACAGAAAGAACTTAATATGAGGCAACGTAGATGGATGGAACTTCTGAATGATAATAATTGCACCATCCAATATCATCCGGGCAAAGCTAACGTGGTTGCTGATGCATTGAGTAGAAAAGCTGTGGTTGCACACTTGATGATAAAAGAGTGGAAATTGTTGGAAGATGCGTGCGTTTGGAAGCTTATGACAGGTATTGTCTTTGCTAAGATTAGGGTGCAGCCTATTCTGAGAGAAAGGATCACAGAAGCACAAGCACGAGATCCAGACGTACAAGCTATTTTGAAAGATTTGAGTTCCAAATTAGATTTTTACGTTGTCGGGTGATGGTTTGCTCCGAATTGGTAAGAGAATGGGTGTTCCGAATGATGCTAGTTTGAGACGAGAGATAATGGAAGAAGCACGTCGGTCCAAGTATTCTACCCACCCCGGAAGCACTAAAATGCATGAGGATCTGAAATCTAGTTATTGGTGGAGTAGCATGAAGAGAGATGTGGCTGAATTTGTTGCAAAATGTCTTACATGTCAAAAGGTTAAGCCGGAACATCGCAAACCAGCTGGATTACTTCAACCGTTATCTGTGCCCGTGTGGAAATGGGAGCATACTACCGTAGACTTTGTATCAGGTTTATCTCGAACTCGAAGTGGACATGATGCTATTTGGGCGATCGTTGATGGACTTACTGAATCTGCTCACTTTCTTGCTATAAATGTGACTTACACCTTAGAGAAGTTGGCACGTATGTGTGTAAAAGAGATTTTTAGATTCCATGGAGTATCGGTAAGGATTATTTCAGATCGAGATCCTCATTTTACTTGGAGGTTTTGAAAGGCTCTTCAAGATGCAATGGGAACTAAACTTGCTTTTAGGCACGTCTTTCCATCCGCAAGCAGATGGTCAAAGCAAAAGAACAATTCACCATGTGCTATGGAATTGAAAGGTAACTGGGATGATCGCTCGGCACTCGTGGAGTTTTCGTACAATAACATCTACCACTCTAGCATTGAGATGGCACCATTTGAAGCTCTTTGTGGCAGGCAGGAAGTGCAGACCTCCTACTTGTTGGAATGAAGTTGGTGAAAAACAGTTACTTGGACCCGAATTGGTGCAAGAAACCACAGAAGCAATCAAGGCGACCTGTGATCGTTTGTTAACGGTAGGAGTAGGGTTATGCGGATAAAAGAGGAAGAGGCTTGGAATTCGCTATAGGTGATCATGTATTTCCACGCGCTTCACCTTCTAAAGGGGTTACCAGGTTTGGAAAGAAAGGAAAACTGGCACCGCGCTACACTGGTCCCTTTGAGGTTTTGGAACGGATTGGTGCAGTAGCATATCGGGTTGCATTGCCACCATCGCTACCTGGTATACATGATGTTTTCCAAGTATCTATGTTGAGGAAGTATGAGCCTGATCCTTCACATGTATTGCATCATGAACCGGTTCCGATTCAGAATGACTTTATCTTATGTCGAGCAACGGATTCAGATTTTGGACCGAAAGGAACAACGCTACCGAACATGATCATACCACTTGTTAAGGTGTTATGGGAACACCATGGAATTGTAGAAGCTACGTGGGAGAGAGAGGGGGCTGAAATCAGAGAGAAGTGTCCCCATCTTTTTCCTTAGTGAGGTACGAATTTAGGGACTAAATTCTCTTAAGGAGTGGTAGGTGTGAGGACCGTAGTTTACCTAGCTGTAAACTTCATTTCATTCTCTTGTTATGATGCATGTAGCGTGATATCTTTCGTTACCTATTTACGCAGAACAAGTTGTATGCTTGTGTTGGCATAGAAGCACCTCAAGTTGGTGAATTAGCTTATTCTTGATCCTGATTAGTTGGTCTTAAGCATGATTTGTTATCCCTAAGCATGATTACTTGACCCTAATCGTAATTACGCTAATCTGGATTAGTCAAGGTTAATCGCGATTACTTAGTGACTAAGCTTGATTAGTTTGCCCTAATCTTGATTAAGCTAATTGTGATTACTTAGTTACTAATCTAGGTTAACTACTACGAATTAAGCTTATTAAGCCTAGAAATTGATTTGGGTTGTCACGTTCTTGTTGGAAAGACTTGGAAGGGGCCTAATACCATTGATACACTCGTTTCTCCAGGGAGAAAACTCAGCAGATTTCTCTAAACTTTATAGTGACTCGTGTCTTCTACCTTCTGAAGCGAAACCAAGAAGGGAAGAGAGAGGAGGTGCCAACTTGTAGAAAAACTAGAGAGGAGGTCTGAGAGCTTGAAGGAGGAAGAAAAAAAAAAGAGAATTTGCTGTGATAATTTCGGATTAGTAACCATTGATGGTTGGATGTTCTGTTCTTTACAAGAGAGGGAGCTCTTGATGAGTTCAACACCCTAATCTTGTCAAAGGTAGGGTTTTACGCATGAGCAGCCTTGAACATGGTTTTAATCATTGTCGGTGTGTATATATATGGTGTGTTACGTGCTTAAGGAGTGTTAGAATTGGATTAGAGAAATCTGGGCAGATTCTATGTTGATCTTTAAACGTGTGTATCCCATTCAATACTTGTCGGATTTGAGCGTTCTAGAGCTTTCTGGAAATCTGAATATGTGTGCTTTAACATTGTTTCTTTGATCACTCTCTAATTCTAAGTGTATGCTGCCCTAAATTTGCATAAATAGGAAACTGGTCGAAGCTGATTAAATTCGGCCAAGTGCATCGCCATGGGGTGCTCCCGTATTGTTTGTTAAAAAGAAGGACGGTTCGCTGAGATTGTGCATTGATTATAGGCAATTAAGCCATGCGAGTGTGAGGAACAAGTACCCACTTCCGCACATTGATGACTTGCTTGATCAATTGCATAGCGTAACGGTATCTAAGCTTGGTTTGAGATCAGGATATCATCAATTGGAAGTCCAGGAAGAAGATGTACCCAAAACATCTATCATTATGAGTTTCTTGTTATGCCGTTTGGTGTTACTAATCTTCCAGCAGCCTTCATGGTCATGATGAATCGTGTTTTTAAGCCATACTTGGATTCCTTCGTTGTAGTCTTCATTGATGGTATTCTTGTCGACTCCAACGACCATGAACAGCATGAGTACCATCTGCGAATAGTGCTGCAAGTTTAACGTGAAAAGCAATTGTACGCAAACTTTAGCAAATGTGAATTTTGGCTCTAGCAAGTTACAATTTTTGGGACGTGTGTATCTAGCTAGTGCAGGTGTATTCGTAGATCCGGTAAAGATTGTAGCGGTTGTAAATTGACAAAGACCGGCTACTCTGAAAGAGGTTGTTAGTAGCCTTTTGGGACTGACAGGGTATTGCCGTAAAATTTTTCGAAAATTTTCTGAATGATGTCAAGGCCATTAACAAAGCTTACGCAAAAATCAATGAAGTTTGTTCGGGATACAAAGTGTGCGGCTAGTTTCCAAGAATTGAAGCGACGATTGATTTCAGCCCCTGTTCTAGCTCTACCGGAAGGTGATGATAACCTTATAATCTACGGTGATGCCTCACATGTTGGTTTGGGTTGTGTTCTAATGCAGCGGGGAAAGGTAATAGCCTATGCTTCGAGGAAGCTAAAACCCTATGAGCAAAACTATCCTACACATGATTTGGAATTGGAAGCAATTTTATTTGCCCTGCGTTAATGGCGGCATTACCTGTATGGGGCAGCGTTTGAAGTGTACACGGACCATAAAAGCTTGAGGTATTTATTTTCACAGAAAGAACTTAATATGAGGCAACGTAGATGGATGGAACTTCTGAATGATAATAATTGCACCATCCAATATCATCCGGGCAAAGCTAACGTGGTTGCTGATGCATTGAGTAGAAAAGCTATGGTTGCACACTTGATGATAAAAGAGTGGAAATTGTTGGAAGATGCGTGCGTTTGGAAGCTTATGACAGGTATTGTCTTTGCTAAGATTAGGGTGCAGCCTATTCTGAGAGAAAGGATCACAGAAGCACAAGCACGAGATCCAGACGTACAAGCTATTTTGAAAGATTTGAGTTCCAAATTAGATTTTTACGTTGTCGGGTGATGGTTTGCTCCGAATTGGTAAGAGAATGGGTGTTCCGAATGATGCTAGTTTGAGACGAGAGATAATGGAAGAAGCACGTCGGTCCAAGTATTCTATCCACCCCGGAAGCACTAAAATGCATGAGGATCTGAAATCTAGTTATTGGTGGAGTAGCATGAAGAGAGATGTGGCTGAATTTGTTGCAAAATGTCTTACATGTCAAAAGGTTAAGCCGGAACATCGCAAACCAGCTGGATTACTTCAACCGTTATCTGTGCCCGTGTGGAAATGGGAGCATACTACCGTAGACTTTGTATCAGGTTTATCTCGAACTCGAAGTGGACATGATGCTATTTGGGCGATCGTTGATGGACTTACTGAATCTGCTCACTTTCTTGCTATAAATGTGACTTACACCTTAGAGAAGTTGGCACGTATGTGTGTAAAAGAGATTTTTAGATTCCATGGAGTATCGGTAAGGATTATTTCAGATCGAGATCCTCATTTTACTTGGAGGTTTTGAAAGGCTCTTCAAGATGCAATGGGAACTAAACTTGCTTTTAGGCACGTCTTTCCATCCGCAAGCAGATGGTCAAAGCGAAAGAACAATTCACCATGTGCTATGGAATTGAAAGGTAACTGGGATGATCGCTCGGCACTCGTGGAGTTTTCGTACAATAACATCTACCACTCTAGCATTGAGATGGCACCATTTGAAGCTCTTTGTGGCAGGCAGGAAGTGCAGACCTCCTACTTGTTGGAATGAAGTTGGTGAAAAACAGTTACTTGGACCCGAATTGGTGCAAGAAACCACAGAAGCAATCAAGGCGACCTGTGATCATTTGTTAACGGTAGGAGTAGGGTTATGCGGATAAAAGAGGAAGAGGCTTGGAATTCGCTATAGGTGATCATGTATTTCCACGCGCTTCACCTTCTAAAGGGGTTACCAGGTTTGGAAAGAAAGGAAAACTGGCACCGCGCTACACTGGTCCCTTTGAGGTTTTGGAACGGATTGGTGCAGTAGCATATCGGGTTGCATTGCCACCATCGCTACCTGGTATACATGATGTTTTCCAAGTATCTATGTTGAGGAAGTATGAGCCTGATCCTTCACATGTATTGTATCATGAACCGGTTCCGATTCAGAATGACTTTATCTTATGTCGAGCAACAGATTCAGATTTTGGACCGAAAGGAACAAGGCTACCGAACACGATCATACCACTTGTTAAGGTGTTATGGGAACACCATGGAATTGTAGAGGCTACGTGGGAGAGAGAGGGGGCTGAAATCAGAGAGAAGTGTCCCCATCTTTTTCCTTAGTGAGGTACGAATTTAGGGACTAAATTCTCTTAAGGAGTGGTAGGTGTGAGGACCTTAGTTTACCTAGCTGTAAACTTCATTTCATTCTCTTGTTATGATGCATGTAGCGTGATATCTTTCGTTACCTATTTACGCAGAACAAGTTGTATACTTGTGGTGGCATAGAAGCACCTCAAGTTGGTGAATTAGCTTATTCTTGATCCTGATTAGTTGGTCTTAAGCATGATTTGTTATCCCTAAGCATGATTACTTGACCCTAATCGTAATTACGCTAATCTGGATTAGTCAAGGTTAATCGCGATTACTTAGTGACTAAGCTTGATTAGTTTGCCCTAATCTTGATTAAGCTAATTGTGATTACTTAGTTACTAATCTAGGTTAACTACTACGAATTAAGCTTATTAAGCCTAGAAATTGATTTGGGTTGTCACGTTCTTGTTGGAAAGACTTGGAAGGGGCCTAATACCATTGATACACTCGTTTCCCCAGGGAGAAAACTCAGCAGATTTCTCTAAACTTTATAGTGACTCGTGTCTTCTACCTTTTGAAGCGAAACCAAGAAGGGAAGAGAGAGGAGGTGCCTACTTGTAGAAAAACTAGAGAGGAGGTCTGAGAGCTTGAAGAAGGAAGAAAAAAAAAGAGAATTTGCTGTGATAATTTTGGATTAGTAACCATTAATGGTTGGATGTTCTGTTCTTGACAAGAGAGGGAGCTCTTGATGAGTTCAACACCCTAATCTTGGCAAAGGTAGGGTTTTACGCATGAGCAACCTTGAACATGGTTTTAATCATTGTCGGTGTGTATGTATGGTGTGTTACGTGCTTAAGGAGTGTTAGAATTGGATTAGAGAAATCTGGGCAGATTCTATGTTGATATTTAAACGTGTGTATCCCATTCAATACTTGTCGGATTTGAGCGTTCTATAGCTTTCTGGAAATCTGAATATGTGTGCTTTAACATTGTTTCTTTGATCACTCTCTAATTCTAAGTGTATGCTGCCCTAAATTTGCATAAATAGGAAACTGGTCGAAGCTGATTAAATTCGGCCAAGTGCATCGCCATGGGGTGCTCCCGTATTGTTTGTTAAAAAGAAGGACGGTTCGCTGAGATTGTGCATTGATTATAGGCAATTAAGCCATGCGAGTGTGAGGAACAAGTACCCACTTCCGCACATTGATGACTTGCTTGATCAATTGCATAGTGTAACGGTATCTAAGCTCGGTTTGAGATCCGGATATCATCATTTGGAAGTCCAGGAAGAAGATGTACCCAAAACAGCTATCATTATGAGTTTCTTGTTATGCCGTTTGGTGTTACTAATCTTTCAGCAGCCTTCATGGTCATGATGAATCGTGTTTTTAAGCCATACTTGGATTCCTTCGTTGTAGTCTTCATTGATGGTATTCTTGTCGACTCCAACGACCATGAACAGCATGAGTACCGTCTGCGAATAGTGCTGCAAGTTTAACGTGAAAAGCAATTGTATGCAAACTTTAGCAAATGTGAATTTTGGCTCTAGCAAGTTACAATTTTTGGGACGTGTGTATCTATCTAGTGCAGGTGTATTCGTAGATCCGGTAAAGATTGTAGCGGTTGTAAATTGACAAAGACCGGCTACTCTGAAAAAGGTTGTTAGCAGCCTTTTGGGACTGACAGGGTATTGCCGTAAAATTTTTCGAAAATTTTCAGAATGATGTCAAGGCCATTAACAAAGCTTACGCAAAAATCAATGAAGTTTGTTCGGGATACAAAGTGTGCGGCTAGTTTCCAAGAATTGAAGCGACGATTGATTTTAGCCCCAGTTCTAACTCTACCGGAAGGTGATGATAACCTTATAATCTACAGTGATGCCTCACATGTTGGTTTGGGTTGTGTTCTAATGCAGCGGGGAAAGGTAATAGCCTATGCTTCGAGGAAGCTAAAAAAACCCTATGAGCAAAACTATCCTACACATGATTCGGAATTGGAAGCAATTTTATTTGCCCTGCGTTAATGGCGGCATTACCTGTATGGGGCAGCGTTTGAAGTGTACACGGACCATAAAAGCTTGAGGTATTTATTTTCACAGAAGGAACTTAATATGAGGCAACGTAGATGGATGGAACTTCTGAATGATAATAATTGCACCATCCAATATCATCCGGGCAAAGCTAACGTGGTTGCTGATGCATTGAGTAGAAAAGCTATGGTTTCACACTTGATGATAAAAGAGTGGAAATTGTTGGAAGATGCATGCGTTTGGAAGCTTATGACAGGTATTGTCTTTGCTAAGATTAGGGTGCAGCCTATTCTGAGAGAAAGGATCACATAAGCACAAGCACGAGATCCAGACGTACAAGCTATTTTGAAAGATTTGAGTTCCAAATTAGATTTTTACGTTGTCGGGCGATGGTTTGCTCCGAATTGGTAAGAGAATGTGTGTTCCGAATGATGCTAGTTTGAGACGAGAGATAATGGAAGAAGCACGTCGGTCCAAGTATTCTATCCACCCCGGAAGCACTAAAATGCATGAGGATCTGAAATCTAGTTATTGGTCGAGTAGCATGAAGAGAGATGTCGCTGAATTTGTTGCAAAATGTCTTACATGTCAAAAGGTTAAGTCGAAACATCGCAAACCAGCTGGATTACTTCAACCGTTATCTGTGCCCGTGTGCAAATGAGAGCATACTACTACAGACTTTGTATCAGGTTTATCTCGAACTCGAAGTGGACATGATGCTATTTGGGCGATCGTTGATGGACTTACTGAATCTGCTCACTTTCTTGCTATAAATGTGACTTACACCTTAGAGAAGTTGGCACATATGTGTGTAAAAGAGATTTTTAGATTCCATGGAGTATCGGTAAGGATTATTTCAGATCGAGATCCTCGTTTTACTTGGAGGTTTTGAAAGGCTCTTCAAGATGCAATGGGAACTAAACTTGCTTTTAGGCACGTCTTTCCATCCGCAAGCAGATGGTCAAAGCGAAAGAACAATTCACCATGTGCTATGGAATTGAAAGGTAACTGGGATGATCGCTCCGCACTCGTTGAGTTTTCGTACAATAACATCTACCACTCTAGCATTGAGATGGCACCATTTGAAGCTCTTTGTGGCAGGCAGGAAGTGCAGACCTCCTACTTGTTGGAATGAAGTTGGTGAAAAACAGTTACTTGGACCCGAATTGGTGCAAGAAACCACAGAAGCAATCAAGGCGACCTGTGATCATTTGTTAACGGTAGGAGTAGGGTTATGCGGATAAAAGAGGAAGAGGCTTGGAATTCGCTATAGGGGATCATGTATTTCCACGCGCTTCACCTTCTAGAGGGGTTACCAGGTTTGGAAAGAAAGGAAAACTGGCACCGCGCTACACTGGTCCCTTTGAGGTTTTGGAACGGATTGGTGCAGTAGCATATCGGGTTGCATTGCCACCATCGCTACCTGGTATACATGATGTTTTCCAAGTATCTATGTTGAGGAAGTATGAGCCTGATCCTTCATATGTATTGTATCATGAACCGGTTCCGATTCAGAATGACTTTATCTTATGTCGAGCAACAGATTCAGATTTTGGACCGAAAGGAACAAGGCTACCGAACACGATCATACCACTTGTTAAGGTGTTATGGGAACACCATGGAATTGTAGAGGCTACGTGGGAGAGAGAGGGGGCTGAAATCAGAGAGAAGTGTCCCCATCTTTTTCCTTAGTGAGGTACGAATTTAGGGACTAAATTCTCTTAAGGAGTGGTAGGTGTGAGGACCTTAGTTTACCTAGCTGTAAACTTCATTTCATTCTCTTGTTATGATGCATGTAGCGTGATATCTTTCGTTACCTATTTACGCAGAACAAGTTGTATACTTGTGTTGGCATAGAAGCACCTCAAGTTGGTGAATTAGCTTATTCTTGATCCTGATTAGTTGGTCTTAAGCATGATTTGTTATCCCTAAGCATGATTACTTGACCCTAATCGTAATTACGCTAATCTGGATTAGTCAAGGTTAATCGCGATTACTTAGTGACTAAACTTGATTAGTTTGCCCTAATCTTGATTAAGCTAATTGTGATTACTTAGTTACTAATCTAGGTTAACTACTACGAATTAAGCTTATTAAGCCTAGAAATTGATTTGGGTTGTCACGTTCTTGTTGGAAAGACTTGGAAGGGGCCTAATACCATTGCTACACTCGTTTCTCCAGGGAGAAAACTCAGCAGATTTCTCTAAACTTTATAGTGACTCGTGTCTTCTACCTTTTGAAGCGAAACCAAGAAGGGAAGAGAGAGGAGGAGCCTACTTGTAGAAAAACTAGAGAGGAGGTCTGAGAGCTTGAAGAAGGAAGAAAAAAAAAAGAGAATTTGCTGTGATAATTTTGGATTAGTAACCATTGATGGTTGGATGTTCTGTTCTTGACAAGAGAGGGAGCTCTTGATGAGTTCAACACCCTAATCTTGTCAAAGGTAGGGTTTTACGCATGAGAAACCTTGAACATGGTTTTAATCATTGTCGGTGTGTATGTATGGTGTGTTACGTGCTTAAGGAGTGTTAGAATTGGATTAGAGAAATCTGGGCAGATTCTATGTTGATATTTAAACGTGTGTATCCCATTCAATACTTGTCGGATTTGAGCGTTCTATAGCTTTCTGGAAATCTGAATATCCGGATATCATCATTTGGAAGTCCAGGAAGAAGATGTACCCAAAACAGCTATCATTATGAGTTTCTTGTTATGCCGTTTGGTGTTACTAATCTTTCAGCAGCCTTCACGGTCATGATGAATCGTGTTTTTAAGCCATACTTGGATTCCTTCGTTGTAGTCTTCATTGATGGTATTCTTGTCGACTCCAACGACCATGAACAGCATGAGTACCGTCTGCGAATAGTGCTGCAAGTTTAACGTGAAAAGTAATTGTACGCAAACTTTAGCAAATGTGAATTTTGGCTCTAGCAAGTTACAATTTTTGGGACGTGTGTATCTAGCTAGTGCAGGTGTATTCGTAGATCCGGTAAAGATTGTAGCGGTTGTAAATTGACAAAGACCGGCTACTCTGAAAGTGGTTGTTAGCAGCCTTTTGGGACTGATAGGGTATTGCCGTAAAATTTTTTGAAAATTTTCTGAATGATGTCAAGGCCATTAACAAAGCTTACGCAAAAATCAATGAAGTTTGTTCGGGATACAAAGTGTGCGGCTAGTTTCCGGGAATTGAAGCGACGATTGATTTCAGCCCCTGTTCTAACTCTACCGGAAGGTGATGATAACCTTATAATCTACAGTGATGCCTCACATGTTGGTTTGGGTTGTGTTCTAATGCAGCAGGGAAAGGTAATAGCCTATGCTTCGAGGAAGCTAAAACCCTATGAGCAAAACTATCCTACACATGATTTGGAATTGGAAGCAATTTTATTTGCCCTGCGTTAATGGCGGCATTACCTGTATGGGGCAGCGTTTGAAGTGTACACGGACCATAAAAGCTTGAGGTATTTATTTTCACAGAAGAAACTTAATATGAGGCAACGTAGATGGATGGAACTTCTGAATGATAATAATTGCACCATCCAATATCATCCGGGCAAAGCTAATGTGGTTGCTGATGCATTGAGTAGAAAAGCTATGGTTGCACACTTGATGATAAAAGAGTGGAAATTGTTGGAAGATGCATGCGTTTGGAAGCTTATGGCAGGTATTGTCTTTGCTAAGATTAGGGTGCAGCCTATTCTGAGAGAAAGGATCACATAAGCACAAGCACGAGATCCAGACGTACAAGCTATTTTGAAAGATTTGAGTTCCAAATTAGATTTTTACGTTGTCGGGCGATGGTTTGCTCCGAATTGGTAAGAGAATGTGTGTTCCGAATTATGCTAGTTTGAGACAAGAGATAATGGAAGAAGCTCGTCGGTCCAAGTATTCTATCCACCCCGAAAGCACTAAAATGCATGAGGATCTGAAATCTAGTTATTGGTGGAGTAGCATGAAGAGAGATGTGGCTGAATTTGTTGCAAAATGTCTTACATGTCAAAAGGTTAAGTCGGAACATCGCAAACCAGCTGGATTACTTCAACCGTTATCTGTGCCCGTGTGCAAATGGGAGCATACTACCACAGACTTTGTATCAGGTTTATCTCGAACTCGAAGTGGACATGATGCTATTTGGGCGATCGTTGATGGACTTACTGAATCGGCTCACTTTCTTGCTATAAATGTGACTTACACCTTAGAGAAGTTGGCACGTATGTGTGTAAAAGAGATTTTTAGATTCCATGGAGTATCGGTAAGGATTATTTCAGATTGAGATCCTCGTTTTACTTGGAGGTTTTGAAAGGCTCTTCAAGATGCAATGGGAACTAAACTTGCTTTTAGGCACGTCTTTCCATCCGCAAGCAGATGGTCAAAGCGAAAGAACAATTCACCATGTGCAATGGAATTGAAAGGTAACTGGGATGATCGCTCGGCACTCGTGGAGTTTTCGTACAATAACACCTACCACTCTAGCATTGAGATGGCACCATTTGAAGCTCTTTGTGGCAGGCAGGAAGTGCAGACCTCCTACTTGTTGGAATGAAGTTGGTGAAAAACAGTTGCTTGGACCCGAATTGGTGCAAGAAACCACAGAAGCAATCAAGGCGACCTGTGATCATTTGTTAACGGTAGCAGTAGGGTTATGCGGATAAAAGAGGAAGAGGCTTGGAATTCGCTATAGGTGATCATGTATTTCCACGCGCTTCACCTTCTAAAGGGGTTACCAGGTTTGGAAAGAAAGGAAAACTGGCACCGCGCTACACTGGTCCCTTTGAGGTTTTGGAACGGATTGGTGCAGTAGCATATCGGGTTGCATTGCCACCATCGCTACCTGGTATACATGATGTTTTCCAAGTATCTATGTTGAGGAAGTATGAGCCTAATCCTTCACATGTATTGCATCATGAACCGGTTCCGATTCAGAATGACTTTATCTTATGTCGAGCAACAGATTCAGATTTTGGACCGAAAGGAACAAGGCTACCGAACACGATCATACCACTTGTTAAGGTGTTATGGGAACACCATGGAATTGTAGAAGCTACGTGGGAGAGAGAGGGGGCTGAAATCAGAGAGAAGTGTCCCCATCTTTTTCCTTAGTGAGGTACGAATTTAGGGACTAAATTCTCTTAAGGAGTGGTAGGTGTGAGGACCTTAGTTTACCTAGCTATAAACTTCATTTCATTCTCTTGTTATGATGCATGTAGCGTGATATCTTTCGTTACCTATTTACGCAGAACAAGTTGTATGCTTGTGTTGGCATAGAAGCACCTCAAGTTGGTGAATTAGCTTATTCTTGATCCTGATTAGTTGGTCTTAAGCATGATTTGTTATCCCTAAGCATGATTACTTGACCCTAATCGTAATTACGCTAATCTGGATTAGTCAAGGTTAATCGCGATTACTTAGTGACTAAGCTTGATTAGTTTGCCCTAATCTTGATTAAGCTAATTGTGATTACTTCGTTACTAATCTAGGTTAACTACTACGAATTAAGCTTATTAAGCCTAGAAATTGATTTGGGTTTTCACGTTCTTGTTGGAAACACTTGGAAGGGGCCTAATACCATTGATACCCTCGTTTCTCCAGGGAGAAAACTCAGCAGATTTCTCTAAACTTTATATGACTCGTGTCTTCTACCTTTTGAAGCGAAACCAAGAAGGGAAGAGAGAGGAGGTGCCTACTTGTAGAAAAACTAGAAGGAGGTCTGAGAGCTTGAAGAAGGAAGAAAAAAAAAGAGAATTTGCTGTGATAATTTCGGATTAGTAACCATTGATGGTTGGATGTTCTGTTCTTGACAAGAGAGGGAGCTCTTGATGAGTTCAACACCCTAATCTTGTCAAAGGTAGGGTTTTACGCATGAGCAACCTTGAACATGGTTTTAATCATTGTCGGAGTGTATGTATGGTGTGTTACGTGCTTAAGGAGTGTTAGAATGGGATTAGAGAAATCTGGACAGATTCTATGTTGATCTTTAAACGTGTGTATCCCATTCAATACTTGTCGGATTTGAGCGTTCTATAGCTTTCTGGAAATCTGAATATGTGTGCTTTAACATTGTTTCTTTGATCACTCTCTAATTCTAAGTGTATGCTGCCCTAAATTTGCATAAATAGGAAACTGGTCGAAGCTGATTAAATTCGGCCAAGTGCATCGCCATGGGGTGCTCCCGTATTGTCTGTTAAAAAGAAGGACGGTTCGCTGAGATTGTGCATTGATTATAGGCAATTAAGCCATGCGAGTGTGAGGAACAAGTACCCACTTCCGCACATTGATGACTTGCTTGATCAATTGCATAATGTAACGGTATCTAAGCTTGGTTTGAGATCAGGATATCATCAATTGGAAGTCCAGGAAGAAGATGTACCCAAAACAGCTATCATTATGAGTTTCTTGTTATGCCGTTTGGTGTTACTAATCTTCCAGCAGCCTTCACGGTCATGATGAATCGTGTTTTTAAGCCATACTTGGATTCCTTCGTTGTAGTCTTCATTGATGGTATTCTTGTCGACTCCAACGACCATGAACAGCATGAGTACCATCTGCGAATAGTGCTGCAAGTTTAGCGTGAAAAGCAATTGTACGCAAACTTTAGCAAATGTGAATTGTACGCAAACTTTAGCATGAGGATCTGAAATCTAGTTATTGGTGGAGTAGCATGAAGAGAGATGTGGCTGAATTTGTTGCAAAATGCCTTACATGTCAAAAGGTTAAGTCGGAACATCGCAAACCAGCTGGATTACTTCAACCGTTATCTGTGCCCGTGTGGAAATGGGAGCATACTACCATAGACTTTGTATCAGGTTTATCTCGAACTCGAAGTGGACATGATGCTATTTGGGCGATCGTTGATGGACTTACTGAATCTGCTCACTTTCTTGCTATAAATGTGACTTACACCTTAGAGAAGTTGGCACGTATGTGTGTAAAAGAGATTTTTAGATTCCATGGAGTATCGGTAAGGATTATTTCAGATCGAGATCCTCATTTTAGTTGGAGGTTTTGAAAGGCTCTTCAAGATGCAATGGGAACTAAACTACCTTTTAGGCACGTCTTTCCATCCGCAAGCAGATGGTCAAAGCGAAAGAACAATTCAGCATGTGCTATGGAATTGGAAGGTAACTGGGATGATCGCTCGGCACTCGTGGAGTTTTCGTACAATAACAGCTACCACTCTAGCATTGAGATGGCACTATTTGAAGCTCTTTGTGGCAGGCAGGAAGTGCAGACCTCCTAGTTGTTGGAATGAAGTTGGTGAAAAACAGTTACTTGGACCCGAATTGGTGCAAGAAACCACAGAAGCAATCAAGGCGACCTGTGATCATTTGTTAACGGTAGGAGTAGGGTTATGCGGATAAAAGAGGAAGAGGCTTGGAATTCGCTATAGGTGATCATGTATTTCCAAGCATTTCACCTTCTAAAGGGGTTACCAGGTTTGGAAAGAAAGGAAAACTTACACTGGTACCTTTGAGGTTTTGGAACGGATTCGTGCAGTAGCATATCGGGTTGCATTGTCACCATCGCTACCTGGTATACATGATGTTTTCCAAGTACCTATGTTGAGGAAGTATGAGCCTGATCCTTCACATGTATTGCATCATGAACCGGTTCCGATTCAGAATGACTTATCTTATGTCGAGCAACAGATTCAGATTTTGGACCGAAAGGAACAAGGCTACCGAACATGATCATACCACTTGTTAAGGTGTTATGGGAACACCATGGAATTGTAGAAGCTACGTGGGAGAGAGAGGGGGCTGAAATCAGAGAGAAGTGTCCCCATCTTTTTCCCTAGTGAGGTACGAATTTAGGGACTAAATTCTCTAAAGGAGTGGTAGCTGTGACGACCTTAGTTTTCCTAGCTGTAAACTTCATTTCATTCTCTTGTTATGATGCATGTAGCGTGATATCTTTCGTTACCTATTTACGTAGAACAAGTTGTATGCTTGTGTTGTTGGCATAGAAGCACCTCAAGTTGGTGAATTAGCTTATTCTTGATCCTGATTAGTTGGTCTTAAGCATGATTTGTTATCCCTAAGCATGATTACTTGACCCTAATCGTAATTACGCTAATCTGGATTAGTCAAGGTTAATCGCCATTACTTAGTGACTAAGCTTGATTAGTTTGCCCTAATCTTGATTAAGCTAATTGTGATTACTTAGTTACTAATCTAGGTTAACTACTACGAATTAAGCTTATTAAGCCCAGAAATTGATTTGGGTTGTCACGTTCTTGTTGGAAAAACTTGGAAGGGGCCTGATACCATTGATACACTCGTTTCTCTAGGGAGAAAACTCAGCAGATTTCTCTAAACTTTATAGTGACTCGTGTCTTCTACCTTTTAAAGCGAAACCAAGAAGGGAAGAGAGAGGAGGTGCCTACTTGTAGAAAAACTAGAGAGGAGGTCTGAGAGCTTGAAGAAGGAAGGAAAAAAAAAGAGAATTTGCTGTGATAATTTCGGATTAGTAACCATTGATGGTTGGATGTTCTGTTCTTGACAAGAGAGGGGGCTCTTGATGAGTTCAACACCCTAATCTTGTCAAAGGTAGGGTTTTACGCATGAGCAACATTGAACATGGTTTTAATCATTGTCGGTGTGTATGTATGGTGTGTTACGTGCTTAAGGAGTGGTAGAATTGGATTAGAGAAATCTGGGCAGATTCTATGTTGATCTTTAAACGTGTGTATCCCATTCAATACTTGTTGGATTTGAGCGTTCTATAGCTTTAGGCACGTCTTTCCATCCTCAAGCAGATGGTCGAAGCGAAAGAACAATTCACCATGTGCTATGGAATTGAAAGGTAACTGGGATTATCGCTCGGCACTCGTGGAGTTTTCGTACAATAACAGCTACCACTCTAGCATTGAGATGGCACCATTTGAAGCTCTTTGTGGCAGGCATGAAGTGCAGACCTCCTACTTGTTGGAATGAAGTTGGTGAAAAACAGTTACTTGGACCCGAATTGGTGCAAGAAACCACAGAAGCAATCAAGGCGACCTGTGATCATTTGTTAACGGTAGGAGTAGGGTTATGCGGATAAAAGAGGAAGAGGCTTGGAATTCGCTATAGGTGATCATGTATTTCCACGCGTTTCACCTTCTAAAGGGGTTACCAGGTTTGGAAAGAAAGGAAAACTGGCACCGCGCTAGACTGGTTCCTTTTGAGGTTTTGGAACGGATTGGTGCAGTAGCATATCGGGTTGCATTGCCACCATCGCTACCTAGTATACATGATGTTTTCCAAGTATCTATGTTGAGGAAGTATGAGCCAGATCCTTCACATGTATTGCATCATGAACCGGTTCCGATTCAGAACGACTTATCTTATGTCGAGCAACAGATTCAGATTTTGGACCGAAAGGAACAAGGCTACCGAACATGATAATGTGCTGTGTATCACATTAATTTCGATATCTCTTGTATCGAGGCGTTCACGCCATGCAACTTTAACCTAGGATCTAAACAAGTAGCCACAGTAAAAATAACAGGCAGTTTACTGCAATATTTATTAAACTTTTCATCCATCACTTTTACTATTTCCCTAAAGGGTCCTATATATCTCCATTTTGTTAACATTGTAGCCATCTTGAGAATTTCAATTACAGCGAGAGGAGAGGTGGGATAGTACGTACCAGACAATAAATTGGTAGACGTGTAGAATACCTTTAAAAATTCAGCTAGGTATGTGGCCATCTGCCATGCTTCTTGAGTTGGCAAGCCGGCTGGGAACTGGGTTAGTAGAAAATGCGTATAGACTTCTCGGTATGCCAGAATGTGTAAAAGCATGTGGTATGTAGAGTTCCACGTGTGGACCACATCTGTAACTGCTCTCCTGCGAGGCATATTATATTCAACACACAACGTTTTAAATTGTTGTGTTCTCGAACTCGAGCTATTAACATACGCTGTCATACCCCTCATTTTGACAAGAATATCTCCTGCAGCAGCTAAACCATCTTGAACAATTAAATTAATAATGTGACAAACACAGCGAACATGAAATAATTCACCATTAAGTACAGGTTGAAGCGTGTCCTTTAAAGCTGCAACAGCAGCTTTATTATTAGAAGCATTATCAAAGCTAACACTCATAATCTTATCCTTTATTTTAAATGTGGTACATGCTTTTAATATAAGAATAGCAATGTTCATTCCATCGTGCGGAAAAGGAAAGTGCTCGAAAGCGATGATTATCTTGTTCATAACCCAATCTGCATCAATCCAATGAGCGGTCACACAAGAATAACTAACAAAAGTAAATGGAGATTGCCAAATATCAGAAGTAAGACTAACTTTACTGCCAAATTTATCGAAATAATCGATAAGGCGTGCTTTGGCACCATTGTACTGTCGGAGTGCATCGGATCTAGTTGTGTTTCTATGAACCTTTTTGTACAAAGGTTGAACGTATGTGTTCATATATCTAGAGTGCTTAGGATTATCTGCAAAAGAAAAGGCTTGTTCATCATGAATAACAAATTCAGCGAGACCGTCTCTTTGCTCTCGCTGATTATAAACAAATAACTTACCGTCAAAAGATAACTGCGTTTGGGTAGGTTCGACGTGGCCTTGTCGAGGTGCACACTGAGGGTAATGCCTGTTAAGATGTCCATTACCACTACCAGACGAAAATAATTTAGCGCAGTACTTACATCGAGCTTTTCGGATGCCGTCCACCATAACTACATCGAAATGATTCCAACACTCGGCTTTCTTTTTTTTCCCCTTTTGGACTTCTGGCACGTTACCGGAGGCATTGCTCGGCCCTTCTTCATCATGACCAGGCATAGGGTTGAGATTATGCCACGGAGTAGTAGCTTCGCCAACCGAGCTGCGTCCTTGACTATAATGCGGGGGGTCTTCATCAGGCGTGTATTCAAAATCTGGAATGTTTTGATTGAACTCCCAATTGGCTTGGGTATCTATCATACAGCCTGTACTCATTCGTCCAGGAACGAATGATTGTGTTGGTGCTTGGATTGGTGTTTGTGATGGCCGTGGCGCGGGCGCTTGTGCTGGTGGTGGTGCTTGCGATGATGATGATGTTTTTCGTGATGACGATGCACGCCTCATTTTCTTCAATAATCCAGCCATATTTCACGCTAAACTTTGTAAGAGTAACTAAATACACAAGTATAAGAGTAGTAATAAGAAATAACAATTAAAAGAATGAACGAGTAACAAATATTAATCACTGAGGGTAATTCTGATCCAATGTGGAGAGAGTTAGTAATTAAAAAGCATTTAGTAATAGTAATTAATAAATAAAAATTCACTAATTACTAATTACTAGACAAAAGAATTAGAGAATAACAAATTAATAAGATGAGTAGTTAGTAATTACAATTTAGCAAGAGTAGTAATTAGTAAACAAGAGTAATAATTATCAAGGCCACTAAGGGACATCTGACCAAAAAAAAAATGCACCAGCAAAAACAAAAATGAAAATTGTAGCCCTTTGGGTGTTTATATATTGACATATACTTGACTTTTCTTAACAGAAAGAACACATGGAAACTTGACATATACTGACATATACATGAAAACAGTCCAGTATATTGACATATACTGGATTGTTTCCAGCATAGTAATTGAAATGAAATAGGCCAAAATTGTACACGTCTTATTATTGTACCTGCCACATGATCATAATCTTCTTGATGGTTGTTTGTTGGTTCACTGTTTGTTGGCGAGGTGCCACCTGCAGTAGTGGCTGCCCAACTTCGTGGTGGCTCAGGCATGGTGGCATTGACCTCTTGATGCTCATATTGACGCTCCTCATCAGGGTTTGGCATAGCTCCTGCACTTCTTTGTGCCCCATGTCTACTAATTGCCATTATGCCTATGTAGTATTACAATCAAAGGTATATTTCACCGGTTAACATGCAACAAAATAGAATATACAGAGAAAGACTACTTGGTTTTACATCGTAAACATGGTATAAGAAAGCAGCATAGAAACTAAAGAAGATGAAAGCAAATCTTTAAACTTCACATGAGGTTACATTGCAAACACGGTATAAGAAAGTAGCATAGCAAGTAAAAAAGATGAAAGCAAATAACCAAAATCATTAATCTAGTATCCAAAAAAAGAAAAAAGAAATCTACTTGAAATTCTAAGGTCATTCAACATTTATCAACTGAGCATCCCTTATCGTACTTTTCTCCTCTTTCTCCTTTGCCTAGGATCATTGGTGAGTGTGGGGTCAACTTCAGTTCCAACTAAACCTTGCCTAACCCAGGTAACATCCTCATCACATATGAAGCTAAATTCTTGATTACATTAAAGAAAAACCAATAATCTGGCCTACACATATTTGCTACTATTCAATAGCTGGGAAATGTAAATTGTACTTATAAAAGATGACATGCTTTGGAACTTGGGATTACATTTCATTAATTCAGTTTGCTTTTTCATTCTATGCTAAGCAGTTCCCTCATGTAGCTTCTTTCTAGTACTGATGGTAATTTATTTGATTATTGCTCTTAGTTATAAATATTCTGTTTCATTTTTTCTACTTTTCCACTTAAACAAATACACATTGTGCATCCATTGCAGACATGCACATCTCGATGATCCTGGGAGAGCAGAGTGGGAAGGATATCCTTCAGGAACCAGAGCTACCGCTGCTGGTGTGTAATTTTGGCTTCTTTTCTTTACTTGTCTCAGAAAGGCACAGTGAGATGAATAGGAGAACGTATAATCTTCGTTTGATCTTCTTTAGGCTAATAGCACATAGATTTCTCAGGAAGCAGATATAAGACAGGCAGATGAGAACATGTGTAACCTTGTTCAGATTTAACTTTATAGGTTTATGCCTGGTTGTTAGGGTTCTTTCTTTCTTTCTACAGATTGCTATATCTAATTTTGTTCAGACGCCTTTTTTATGCTTCAAGCCTTCGGTTAGCAGTTCACAATTGAATTACTTCTTATGGCTTGATTACAATAGTTATACTAAATAATGTTTTTCACTAAGTTCATAACATTTTAATCTTGAATCAACATTTGACATGTAATGCACTTGATCATTACTTACTGAATGAAACTAGCATCGCGACCATATGTACAACGCACTAAATGAAACTAGCATAACATTTGCCCCCACGTAGATAATAAGTTTCTCAGTTCAGTAAATCACTACTCCCTTTTGCAACTCATTAAAAATGTGTCAAACACTTGAAGATTATACATTTGAACTAATTAGCTAGTTGACAAGCAGTCAAGTGCAGGAGAGAAAAGTCTTCACAAACTTTATTCACATCACAAAACAGAACAAAATTAGGTCCCCCACCATAATCATTCCACACAAATTGGGACAAAAGTTATGAAAAACATGCTACAGATTACAAACATTGTGCAATCCTATTTATGTTTCTTAGTCTTTAATAGTCTATGTTTTCCTCAAAAGATAGCAGAGAAAATGGTATATATGCAACTCCATCAAGTTTGGGGCAAAGGTTCATTATACCATTGAGCTTTGCATATAATAATCTTCCAGCAATGTCAATAAACATGTCACAGGTTTTTACCTGGAACTAATGCAGGATTAAGCGCCCAGTAGCCTTTCAGCCTCTTAGACAGCCTTCTTTTTCCGTTGTGAGCTGAAAAGCAGGAATCCGACGTCAAAATTTAACGAACATTAAGAGATGGTGGTGAATCTTAACATACCATACCTTACTGAAAATGAATCGGAATTGCACACGTCACTGTGCAATAATTTACAGCGAATTGATTGCGAGAGAGACAGAGACATAGTAGCAAGAGAGCGTAATTAAGGAAGAAGATGGGATTCGGGCGATGGCGGTCTTGAAAGTGGAGGCTGAATCGGTTCAAGTTTCCAACGGCTGAACCGACCGCTGAATCGACACGAGCAACAGTGATTTGGGGAGAGTGCGAGGGAGGCTGATTGTCGGATGTTCGGAGAAGATGAACAACAGCAATTAAACACGAGCAACTGCGATGAATCGACACGAGCAACATCGATTTGTTTCCCGATCGCGATGTACGTAGCGTGTACTGTAGAAGATGAGTACTAGTGTAGCACGCCTGTATCGTCGAATGTTTGGAGAAGATGAGTACTGTAGCACGCCTCTGTTTAGCCAAAAATTTTGGCGCCACGATTTCCCACGATTTCTTTTTGCTCCGACGTTTATTCACGTAAACGAGTAAAGATGCAAAAGCGATATAAATGACCAAAACGACGTCGTTTAGAATCCAAGAGCTATGGCATTTACTGTAAGTGTCGCTATTAAATGACATGTCAGTAAATCATGTTTAATTAGTGTCGCGAAAAGTAAAGCGATGCTTAAAGAGTGGCACTTAATAAACCGTCGAAAATTTTGTGACACGTTAATATATGTGTCGTAAATTTTCCGACATTGTGATGGAAATGCCACAAAATATAATTAATTTATGGCACTTTTGCAAGCGTCGGAAATTAAGCGTCGCCTAAACTACTTTATTTAGTAGTGCATACATGGTCTACCTTGAAAACCTCCAGCTTCGGTCTTGGGGACATCTCAAGGAAGCTGCACGACGCACCTATGACTCGGTCGGTCTGTCAAAGACCCCAAAGCCCCAACCTCATATTGCCTTGGCCGCGACGATGGAAGCAGCCAGTAACGACGACAACAACCGCAAGCGTCAGTCCCAAGGAAGGGACGGGCGCCCTGACAAGAGAGGGCAGCCGATGCCTGCCCCGGAATACCCGTGTGACTTGAAGATTGTTAGAACTCTCCTCGAGACATGGATCGACGACAATTCCATAACCCTGCCCAATGCCGACACTGAACCTACCCCGGAAGACTTAGCCCGTCCCAACTACTGCCCCTATCATCGAAAGGTCGGTCATGGCCTCAAGTGGTGCAGGGGCCTCAAGTTTGTCTTTGCTGACAAGATTGCATCCGGAGAGCTCAAACTCTAAGCACGGGACATTTGACCCACCCGACCAAGCATTGGCATGCCTTAGTGCATTTTTCGCACTTGTAATTTTTTCGTTCATTTTGCAAGTTTCCATGTACATCGTACCCATGTATCAAGGCATGTTGCCTATCCTTCATTATCAATGAAGTTACATTTTCCAGACTTGGAAAATTTTCAAGCTACATTGCTCTTACACAAGTCTATTGACATCACCCTTCATGCCATCACCCACTCCCTTGGGGGCTTCACCTCTTCCCAATCCCTTCGGCCTCACTTTGCAACGACTTGGTACGTGGTGCGCGGGGGTGGCTCGAGCCACGCTACTACGGTCGCATCATCATCCTTCATTTACTTTTCTTGACACTTAGAAAAAAAAATTCATTTTTTTCACAACCAGTCATTAATGATCATCCTCAGTGGTCTCCCTCGGCATCCTTGTCTCAGCCCAACACTTAGAAAGAAAAAATTCATTTCGTTTTTCACAGCCGGGTCATCACCCTCAACGGCCTCCCCTTAGCATCCTTGCCCGAACTCAAAAAAAAAATTCAACACTTAGAAAAAATTTCAAGTTTTTCATCTTCCCCACTACTCCCCATATTCATGCTCTCATCACTCCTCCTCACTCTTTCCTCTCTTCCCTCACCATACTTCTTCCCACTTTATACATAATTTTCTCTCTTATGGAAAAGGTTTTCATTCTTCTCCCATCCCACTCCTCCCTTTCTCTTCATGTACATTGTGAAAATGTCATTGGGGGTTCCCTCCTTAGGGATGCTCCAAAAATAAAAATAAAAATCAAATTCAATTTCAAATTCACATCAAGTTGGGCAGAACCCTACCCGCGAACCAAGCTGACCCGCGTGCCCAACCCACGCCTGTTTCCCTCATATTTCATACAACCCAAACCCAGACGAACAGAACCCGACCCGACCGGACACGTGTCCTCCAAAACCCTAACCCTCATTCTTTTCTCCCTCATCTCTTTCTCTTCCCAGCCGCCGCCACCATCCCTCCATGCGTCGCAACCCCTTCGCCCTTCTGCCGCGCCACTCCCGGCTAACGTCGGCCTCGCCCCCACCTCCCTCTCTTTTCTCTTCTCTCCCCCGCCCCTCTTCCCCCCGCCCTCGGCCACCCGCGGCAGCTCGCCACCGCCGCTACCCCTTTTTTTTCCCTCCATCTTCCCCCTCCCCTCCCTCGGCCTCGGCCACCCCTCCCTCTCTCCCCTCGGCCTCGGCCTCCCCAACCCTTTCCCTAGGCCGACCCCCCTCCCTCTCTCCTTCTCTTCCCCCGCAAGCCCGCGGAACCCTGCTGCCGCCGTGCCTTCTTCTTCTCCCTTCTCCTTTCTTCTTTCCTCATCTCCTCTTCGGCCAACTTCATTCATGCCGAGGCTAACCCTCCTTCCCTGCTGAGGCCGACCCTCACGCCACACCCAAGGCCGAGGCTGACCCCTCCCCCTCTTCAACCTTCGGCCTTCATCCTCCTCCCCCTCCCTTCACCTTCGGCCACCATCAAGGCCACCCATTTTGGCTTTCCCAAAGCCATGGCCATCACCTTCAAGAACCTCTCCATCTCTTCTTTTCCTTCACCACCTTCGGCCCAAAACACAATCACAACCACGCCCCCCTCCACAACTTCTTCACTTCAGTGAGAACACCCAAGTCCACCCCGCCACCTTCAACCTTCTCACCTTCACATCATGGCCGACATCCAAGGCCGGCAACTTCCAAAATTTTCTTTTTTTGCAACATTGACAGACGTGCACTGCCCGCGCCCCTGCACCTATCGTGGACTGCCCCTGCATCGCGCCGCCCAATCGCGCACATCGCGCCCCTACACATTTCATACTTTTTTATACTTAGAAATGTTTTTGCAAATTTGATCACGTCCCGCGTGACCACGTCCTCCGACATCAACATCCTTGGTATGTGGTGCACGAGGTAGCTCGAACCACCTACTCCTACTCATTGTTCGACGCTCGTCGTCCGTCGCCCGGGCGCCGTCTCTGCGACCCCCGTCGCCAGCACCCCGTGTGTCGTCTCCGCGACCCCTGTCGCCAGCGCCCGTGCGACGTCTCTGCGACCCTCGTCAACAGCGCCCGTACGCCGTCTCCGCGACGCTTGTCACCCATCGCCCAGGTGACATCTCCGCGACACTTGTCGTCTGTCGCCCGGGTGACGTCTCCGCGACACTTGTCGTCCGTCGCCCAGGCGCCATTTACATGCTCGCGCCCCTGCGTCCTATCATCGTGCCTTTGTCTCAACCCCCAAGCATCCTAAGGCTTTCGTATGTGGTGCACGAGGTGGCTCGAGCCACCTACTCTTCATCATCATTATGCATTGACGACGTGAACAACTTGCCAGCCAAACAACATCAAAATCTTGCTAAGTGTTTATGCGTGCGGTGCCCGCTTGGGTTGCCCCTCCGCGCACACCACACACAGGGGGCTTGTTCCCAACCTATTCTGGTCGCACCCAAAGGCCCACTGGGGTCCGATTTTCCATGACACATCCGCACAAGCAACATTCATTTTCAATGCTCACAACCGGTCAAAGCATGCACGCTCAAGTCACGTGCACTTCTCACTTTCGTTACGTTACTTCGTCACTCAGAAGCTCATTTTCGCGCAAAGCCTCATGACACTTCGACCGTTGCATTTCGCATGTCACCCATCGGCGCACCATGGCACTTGCCCAAGGAAGTTGGCCTTGGCCTTCCCCTTGGGGTCGGCCTCGGCCTTGGCCTTCCCCTTGGGGTCGGCCTCGGCCTTGGCCTTCCCCTTGGGGTCGGCCTCGGCCTTGGCCTTCCCCTTGGGGGTCGGCCTCGGCCTTCCCTTGGTGTTGGCCTTGGCCTCCCCCTAAGGGTTGGCCAACTTCCCCTATGGGTTGGACTTTGGTCTCCATACTTAACACATTCACTTCTCTTCAAGGGACCATACACAACTCTGCGACCCGTCGCCCAAACACAACTCCGCAACCCCGTCACCCGGACACAACTCCGCGACCCCGTCGCCCGGGCACAACTCCGCGACCCCGTCGCCCGGACACAACTCCGCGACCCCGTCGCCCGGACACAACTCCGCGACCCCGTCGCCCGGACACAACTCCGCGACCCCGTCGTCCGGGCACAACTCCGTGACCCCGTCGCCCGGACACAACTCCGCGACACCCGTCACCGGCGTCCAGGCGTCGCACTTACACTCCATCGAGCCCGTGCACCGCGCCGTTGATACAGCCGTGCCCCCAGGCTCTCTGTCACACTATCGTGCCACCGGCACCTTATTCACTTCATCGCGCCCATGCGCCACAATCATGTTACATGCCCCCGGGTACCACACTCATTCACCACACCATGCGCACCTTGCCTTGGTCGTGGAACATGCTTCGACCCACTCTCCGGAGTGTACATCACCCGCGGGGATAGGCGACTCCTCCGGGACACTATCTCCGCCAGGGAGTTCTTCAACTCCCCTTTCTTTCAGGTAGACGGCTCCTCTGGGATGCTACCTTGACGCGCTCCGAGTGATCCGGCACAAGGACTCACCCGCGGGGATAGACGACTCCTCTGGGACACTATCTCTGCCAGGGAGCTCTTCAATTCCCCTTCCGCCAGGTAGACGGCTCCTCCAGGATGCTACCTCGGCCAGTCGGGTAGACGGCTCCTCTAGGATGCTACCTTGACGTGCTCTGAGTGCTCCGGCACAAGGACTCACCCGCGGGGATAGGCGACTCCTCCGGGACACTATCTCCGCCAGAGAGCTCTTCAACTCCCCTTCCGCTAGGTAGACGGCTCCTCCGGGATGCTACCTCGGCCAGTCGGGTAGACGGCTCCTTCGGGATGCTACCTTGACTCGCTCCAAGTGCTCCGGCACAAGGACTCACCCGCGGGGATAAGCGACTCCTCCGGGACACTATCTCTGCCAGGGAGCTCCAAGTGCTCCGGCACGAAGACTCCCTTCTGCCAGGTAGATGGCTCCTCCGGGATGCTACCTTGGCTTGCCAGGTAGACGGCTCCTCCGGGATGCTACCTTGGCCTGCCAGGTAGACGGCTCCTCCGGGATGCTACCTCGGCCTGCGGAATAGGCGACTCCTCCAGGACACTATCTCCGCCAGGGTGCCTACGTGACTGCCCTACGTGCTCCGGCACTGGGGGCTTGCGTCGGCACCCCTAGGGACTATGACCCCCGGGTCACTTCGAGACGGGAACAGGTCTTTGGAGGGCATCGCGCCTAGTTCACCTAGCAGTTGGGCGTCAGTTCTTCCCCACCGCTGCCAGGCCTATGGGACTCTGCAAGGGCTTGGATTGGAAGCTAGATCAAGGGGGTTATCTGGCCACACCGATGCTGTGGGAGCCAATCTTTCCAGATAGACAGAGCGACGCTGTGCGGGGCAGGCCGGGTGAATATGTGATCCGACAGTCCATGGAGCACCGGCACCCGTGGACCCCCCGATGACGTGTCACTCCCGGGGAGCGCCACGTGTCGGTTAATGACATCATCATCTCAATCTCTATAAATAGAGGTCTTGAGAATTCATTCGGGATGGAACATTACGGTTGGACATTTTCAGAATATTTTCACTTTCTCACTCTAGAATCCTAGAGAGAGAAACATACAGGACCTTGACTCTGGACCTAAGCATCGGACTGTGACTGTCGTCGTGTATTCATCCTGCGCTATCACCCTCGCAGCACTGACACCCTCAAACTCTGTCTGGGAAGCCCTTGGTCTCTGCCCTTGTTCCACCCTTGTTGTGTCCTACTTCAACATACTTGGCATCTGACTTGGACTGCAGCCTTTGTGGCACCTCCACGTAGGTACAAACCCACTTTCCTTGGCATCAAAACATATAACATGTAAAAATATGCAATAAAAGTAATCATAGGTTTATTTTTATATTTTGGCTTGAACTCTACATCCTGTGTCGAATTGCCTACGTATCCGATCTGAGAAACCGGAATCAAAACCACCGTAATTCGACTATGGTTCTATGGGACGCAATCTACATTTCGGTCCTAAACTTAGACTCAGAAATAAAAAAGACACTTTTTATGATTTTTGTAATAGAAATGCGATCGCGAGAAATGAGAGACAATTCTATATTAATGATAAACTAGAAACTAAATTCTAAGGAGAAATGATATACTACTTTACAAAGAAATAGTATAAAAGCTCTAGGGAGAATAAGCCTAATTGAAACTGAGACCTTGAAAATGAACGGCAAGGGGCCTATTTATAGAGTCGTAGAGAGCCAGAATTGATAAGGATGACTATGTCAATATGTGAACTGAATATGTGATACAAATCGCAGATTGATAAAAATCAACTAATCGACCGGTTTGTTGAAAACCGCCCGGTTAATCCCCTAATTTTATAATGATTTTTCTCAAATTTCGAGGCATTATTTGATCCTAATTTCGATAATTATCACTGATTTTGCATATGAGATGTACCAGATTCGAGATTTATCTTCCTCAGTCATATTAATCATTGATTTAATCCATTGCATTAGGGACAAATTCACAGAATAATTTCTTAAATTATCTAGACACAATAAAATCAAAATTTAGACACTTGGATTGAACTGACATAATTACTGATTGGACTGAACAAATGAACTGCTAAACTGATGGAATGGACTAGACCTCAGGACTTGGCTAATAGACTGGACTTGACCAAATTAATTAATTAAGTCATATTACTAGGCACATGTTCAATATAAACCATAATTAATAGTGAAGCCCAATATTTATTTAATTAATTATAACTACAAAAATAGAGTGTCTACAAATATGTTTGCATATACTCGAGCATATTAGTAAACATTACGGTCAAAATTTTGTCGTGGAATCAAACTTTTGCCAAGTAATACTTAATTATAGAAGATTGCAACGTCTTTGTCTAGTGTTAACACTTGTAGTCCAACATTCTGTCTAGGTTAACACTTGTAATCGAACAATGTTGACGGCACAGAGTAAGTCTATTCAACCAACCAAAAAGACATTATTTTACATCGACTTATAATATATACCTTCAAATAACAGTTATATCATGTACGCAAAAGTCATTAGTAGATAAAATTTCCCAAAAAGAGGAAAAGTATTTGAATACCATTATAGATTTTACATATCCAACATGATAATAATAATAATAATCCTTTATTTTACAAGTACTTTTGCTTGCAACATGACACGATATTTTTACAAATACTCAAGCACACAAGTAAATAATACATGCATTGGGGGCACATGCAATGCCGGCGCAAACACAAACTATAGGTTTTTTGCTGAATATATGCACTCAAAAGGTAGAAAATCATAATAGATAATATTGCAAATTAAAGGATGGACTCCAAATAGAGAGGAAGAACAATATAACAGAGATGTTGAGTTTTAAGAAGAAAAAAAAGGAGCTAGGTAGTTATAAATAGAGTGAGACTAGAAAGTAAGATATAGTAGAAATTTTAAATTACTTTAATGATCGTTGCTAATTTTTTAGTAGAAGTGAAAAGTGATTTCAAAAGGTAGAACAAATGTACAATTTAAAGTGCGAAAAAGACTTCTTCCTTCGCAATACTATATAAATATTTAAACAACTTTTGACATGAAGACGCAATTACCCGTTCAACTCAAAAACCTCACTTAGTTGTTTAAGAAAAACATGAAGACGCAACAAACATAACTCACACTCCGATTGTGAATATGGCCCTGTTTGTTTCCCGAAAAATGCATCATGGAAAAACACTTTCCGAAAAATAGCAAGCTCCTGAAAATATTTTCATGAATTTCATTTTCCGTTGTTTGGATGACGCAAGGGGAAATGATAAAACTACCTATGGTTAATATGCTAAAGATTCTATATAGAAAGAAAATAGTATAAACATGATAAAATCATCATAAACGATACGACAACCTTGTCCAATTCACATTCATATTCTTAGCGAAAAAACAAGTACAATAAAAATGTCACAACACAAATGTAACTAAACAGATTCTTAAACATTTCCCCCCTTGTAAGATAATCATTCCACATTTCCCTCGCTATATGGTCCCTTTTTATTGTCCGTTCTCTATGTTCTTCCCTCTCCTACTGTTGAGTTGGCTCTGTCGTTGGGATTCTATCTCTTGAATAACATCTCGAGTAATTTGGTCATTTGGATCCACACCCATAATGTAGCTGTGAATGATACAACACGCGTATTTGGCTTATGCAAAAAATACTGAGGCCTCATACATATTTGGTTAGAAGATCACATTAACCAAAAAATACTGAAGGCCTCATACGTATTTGGCTTATGCAATGTCGATCACCTCTATAAAAAATTGTGTTCATGTACCTCTCCCTCGCAACTTCATCATTAACACGGGACTCCCTTGGTATATAATCCCAATTCCCCCAGTTGTCCTCTAGCACAACAACTCCCACAGACATGACGGAGGCAACTTCACCGAATATTGCAGGATGAATGCATTTATTATCCATTCACAGAACCATTTTGAAAAAATGTCAGATTTTAGGGAGCTTAGCTCCATGAATAGACTGCACAAAAAATAAACCAAAGCTGCACAAATTAGTAGAAAAGGAAACAGGTAAGAGTTACTTACCATAGAATGTTATCTCAGAAAGTGCTACTACACAATCCAAGAAAATGTTGGCTAAAACTGAAAATACAACTATAGAAGTTGAAAATAATTGGCAACAGTGCATTAACAATTAGAAGTTGAACATACCCAATAGCTAGGCAAACATATACGGATGATTGACCAAATTGCATATGCAAGGATGGTGAGATTTTATAATAAAATACAGTGGACTATGACAACCCTGCCTGCCAACCATGAAATGCAAGCCTCTACATTTTGATATTGGATTATGACATGTTAGTTATAGAAAAAAGGTTAATTGGTTAGAGGCTCACAGGCCTTTACTAGCACCAAAGAATGTGTGTATAAATAAAGTAAGTTTGGGGATGTACGAATGCTGATGATTTAGGCAAAGAGATGAACAATCAGAATAGAAGATGAATAGGGTAAAACTGCCTTGACTTTGGTTGCCACAAACATTCTATGTCCCTCTCTGTCGCTGAAACCATCCATCTAAATGAGTATTGTGGATCTTCAACCGGGTAGATGGATCTTGGCTCCAAGCGGCAAACAAGATTTTGCTAACTGACAAACAGCTGACACCAATCACTACAAGAAAACAGGCTTTTAGCGACGGGGAAATCCGTCGCTAAAAGCCCAAATTCCGTCGCTAAAAGAATTAGCGACGGATTCACCGTCGCTAAAAATCTCTCGTATAAAAGCCCGTCACTAATAGTTTAGCGACGGAATTTTTAAATCCGTCGCTAAATATGTCATTTTTACCGACGGGTTTATTTTTCATTAGCGACGGATATTCCGTCGCTAATTATATGTCATTCCGTCGCTAATTATATTTTTAGAATTTTAATTTATTTTCTTTTTTGTCCAATTAGCGACGGATTAAATATTTTAGCGACGGAATATTCCGTCGCTAAAAACCTTATTTAGCGACAGAATATTCTGTCACTAAATAACTGATTGAAAGGAATACTTTAGCGACGGAATAAATCCGTCGCCAAAAGTCAATTTTTTTTTTGAAATTTTTTTTTATTTTTCAATTACCTAGACCTGCAATACAATTTTCAATTCTCAACAACAACGTGCAATAATCAACACAGAAAGAAATATATATAATCAATTATAAAAAATATTTATTATAAAAAAAACTCATACATGTACAAGCCGGGAACCGGATATAGCCGGTTAGGAGAGGGGAGAAGAGTACAAGCCGGGCGCGGGGGGCAGGGGGGAAGCTAGGAACGGGTACGGGAAGGGGCTCATCAGGGGTTCCCGAGTCCCGGATCTGGATCCTGCTGATCCGGGGCCGGGGCGGCTGGTCCAGCAGTGCCCTGCTCCCTGATCATCCGGCACACCACTGTAGCAATGCGCTGGATCTCCTCGTCGTCCAACTGAGGCCGAGGAGCCGGTGTCTGTGGAGGGGCAGCAGGGGGTGAGGACGCTCCTATCACGGCACGAGGAGTCGTGCTAGGCAGGCCGCGTATGCGGCCTTTCGGCCGATTCACGACCTCCGGCGTATCCAGCCATCGCTTCAACCCCCCAGTACTCGCAGCCGTACTAGTGGACGCTGATGGCTGTCCGGACTGCTGCTCGGACCCCCTTAGCTGTTCATACGAGGCCTGCAAAAATAGTGGTTTAACGATATGTTAGGGCATTAATTAACGAAACAGACATTGAGGATAGAAAGAAAAAACATTAACTTAAATAAATTGACTCACATCGATCCGCCGGGCAATATCTGAAATATAGTCGCCCGCCTGGTGCGTCTCGTCCTTGTCCTTCTTCCGCACGTGCGTCTGAGTATAGGTCAGAGCTATGACCTCATCCTCCTCTAGATCCGGGTGCTCGACCGCGTTCATGTGTCGGACGATGTCGTGTGGCACCGACCCCCCCGTGTGCGTCGGATCTCTGTTCTGTCTGTTCTCAGCCCCGCTCTTACTCTTGGCGTCCCAACCTGGATCCGCAGCCCACCGATCTATCATCTCCCCCCATACACGGTGAGATATCCAATGTGGGGGATATTTCGTCATGTCCGTCATCGGGGCACCCGCGGGCAGCGCCTTCTTCGCCCGGTCCCGTGCATCGTGGAGCCATCGGCGGTAATTCTTGCCGATGTAGGCAAAGAAAGCCTGCTGCCCCAGTACCTGCTGCTCAGGCGTGTCAAACGTGAACCCCTCCTGTAATGCATTCAATAACACAAATTAACAACATAAAACAAACTGTAATTTAACATTTACTAACGCTGAAAAAAATACTTCACCGTACCAGCCACTCCTCCCATAGGGCCTCCCTCGCAGCGGCATCCCAGTCCTTCCAGTACAGGCGTGGCTCGAAGAATCGGCCCTTCACAAGAACGCCGATCTTCGTCCTCGCCATATTCTCCAGGATCCTGCCAAAGAAGTAATTAAATTAATTAATACAGTTCAAATATAAATTAACACCCAAAAATTTTAAACATAAGGCATGAGGTGATATTTTTAGTACTTACAGGCCCTCCTGCGTGAGCGTAACTCTCTGTTTACGCTGGGGGTCGATGCGTACCCCGCGTGTCGGACCACGGCCTCGTCGAGATCCTACAAAACACAGACATTAATACAGTTCAAATATAAGGCTAGCGAAAATGTACGAAACACCGTTATCAACTATACCTGAGGTAGAACCCACGGAAGATGGAGAATGCACGCGCGTGTGGGATGAATCTGCGTCGGGCTGGGGCGACGGCTCGAGCTGGGGCTGGGGCGACGGCGATGGCTGGGGCTGGGGCGACGGTGACGGCGACGGCTGGGGCTGGGCCCCCGATGGCTGTCCGCGATCACTCTGTGCCTCGTCATCAGTAGGCAATGACGAGGTGGGACTAACCGGGGAGGAAGCAGCTCGGCGTCCAGCCCGGCCACGAATAGCCCGTATCCTATCCATATCTGACTTCATATAGATTATATACAAAGACATTAACACGTGAAAAACAATAATTTAGGCATAAATCATCATCGGCACTATATATATATATATATATGAACGGATGTGCAAAAACACATCAATAAACACCAAGTTCTAAAATGTTACTACATTTTTCCCGTGATGTTACAACATTACAAGTCAATCATTTTCAGTTTGCGAATCATCTTCATCACTATCCTCGTCGCCCTCTTCTTCGTGGGACTCGTCGTCCTCTTCATCTTCTAATTCATCCTCTTCATCAGTAGACTCGGTCACATCATCTCCAACACTTTCAACATCTTCCGCGTCATCATCTACGACTTCTTCTCCCACAAGAAGTGTTGTTGGAAGAGGAAGATCGTCCTCCTCGTTGTTGACCTCAACAGGGAACAAGACACGTGGTTGGTCGGCTTGAAAGGAGTCTAGCTCACTGTCATATGTCACGGGCAATTTCTTGGACTTGATAGTTGTATACCAATGAGATTTGGGATTGGCGACGTCCTCCGCGTAAAAGACTTGTACAGCTTGACTAGCAAACACAAAGGGCTCGTCTGATGCAAGTCTTGACTTGACATTGACATCTACAATCCCTTGAGAGCTAACACGGATTCCTCTACTGCATGTGACATCGAACCACGTACACTTGAACATTACCAGGCGGTTTTGGGAACCCAGATATGTTAGCTCAACAATCTCATCTAGCTCTCCGTAAAAATCCATGCAATTCTCGGCATAACAGTCGCCGTTGACCAAGACTCCACTGTTTTGGGTTTGTTTTGTTCGGTCATCATCTTTTACGTTAAACCTAAACCCGTTGATGATATAGCCTCCGTAACAGGATGTTTGTTTGTTAGGGCCTTCGGCTAGTAATTTCAAGCAGGAGGCCACTGGTCTATCCATTGACTGAACCTATTGTAGATGACGGTAAAAATTAAGGATAAATCAGTATACTAATTGGCCACAGAACTGTATATAACACATAATATAATTTCGTTAAATAATCTTACACGGATTTTGAACCACTGTACAAATTGTGATTTCCGATGAGATTCAAGTCCAGCGGGATCAGTGATTAAAGATTCCGCATCGAACTCACTGCAAACCAATATGCATTTAACTCGCTTAACACACACTTTCAATTATGTACAGCAATGTAAGTGAATTAAGACTTTAACTTACTCAACGAATGCCGAAACTTCATCGCAATTTAGAAGGGCATATATTGTTGCAGCACTGTACTCTTCATCTGTTAGCCATCGAGTATACGTTCGGCCGAACGGACTACCTGACTGCTTGAATATTGACAATTGCCCTTCCAAATTTGTGCTTGCTCCGGGATCATTTCGGCCTAGTTGATTTAACCTTGTACCAACATCCGAACCGAAATATTGACTACAAAAGTTTACAAGTTCTTCCATTACGTAAGCCTCCGCAATTGAGCCCTCAACCCGAGCCTTATTACGGACTTTTTTCTTTAAATGGAACATGAACCTAGAAGTTTAGGGAATCGAGTTAGGTGGAATATCAATGATAACAGATGTCGCATTAAGTGTAAACGAACAACTGTAACAATTTAAGGATTACCTCTCGAATGGATACATCCACCGATATTGCACGGGTCCACCCATCTTAGCTTCATACGCCAAGTGAACAGGCAGATGCTCCATTGAATCAAAGAACGAAGGTGGGAAGATTTTCTCCAGCTTGCAAATCGTCACCACAATGTTCTTCTCAAGCACTTCCATCCATGTTGTTTCGGATAACGAGCGTCCTCCAGTAGGCTAACTCCCAGAAGATACAAAATTTTCTCCAGTTGTGCTCTTTCCCGAACCCTGCAATCTTCTGATCCGGCACACCCTTACCGTGTGGTATGTCAGTATCAAGTGCCTCCAGGTGTGAGAGTACTTCTTCACCAGATGGGTAGTCCAGCGTGACAACCTCACGCTCGATTGTCCCGTCAAATTTATCCTTCTGCCTACGAAACTGATGGCCCGGTGGCAAAAGCTTACGGTGACATCCGAACCACGAGGCCTTTCCGCCGTGCTTTAACGTATGACCGGGGTTCACGCCCATACAAGCAGGGCATGCTAGCTTCCCATGTGTGCTCCAGCCACACGTCATTCCCAATGCGGGGAAATCATGTATAGTCCACATCAAAGCAGCCCTCATCTGAAAATTTTGTTTAAGGGATGCATCATATGTTTCGACTCCATGATTCCATAATTGTTTTAACTCATCAATCAACGGCCTTAAATACACATCTATGTCCTTACCGGGACTCTTCGGCCCCGGAATAAGCAACGACAAGAACATATACGGCTTCTTCATGCACATGCCTGGTGGAAGGTTGTAAGGGACAATAATAACAGGCCAACAGGAGTAAGGCGTGGTAGACTGACCGAAAGGGTTGAACCCATCGGTTGCCAGACCAAGTCTAACATTCCGAACTTCCTGAGCAAAGACTGGATGCCTGCGGTCAAACTCCTTCCACGCCTCTCCATCAGCTGGGTGTGTCAGCACATCGGCATCGTTGCTGCGAGTCTCACGGTGAGCCCTCATATGTTCAGCCGTACTGGAGGAGTAGTACATTCTCTGAAGCCGTGGTGTGACCGGGAAATATCGCAATATCTTCCATGCAATGTTTTTCTTCTTCCCTTTGTCCGGTTTGTACCTCGAATGATCACATACTGGACATAATGACAAATCCTTATTCTCTTTCCAGAATAATACACAATCGTTATTGCACGCATCTATCCGGTCATAGCTCAACCCAAGTTTCCTCATCATCTTCTTCGCGTCATAGTACGACGGCGGTAGCTTTTCACTTTCGGGCAGTATTTCTTTGATGAAGGTAACAAACTCGTTAAAACCTTTCTCACTCAGCCCGTGGTCTGATTTCAACTGTAATAACCTACTAACCGCAGACAGCCGTGTGTGTTTCGGAGCTCCATCCCACAGCGGCTCTTCCGCAGCTCTCAACAACTCATAAAACTGATGAGCCCCCTCGTTCGGCGGTTGTGGACTGTCGTTACCCCAGTCAACATTAGCATGCCCAGCATCCATAATCATATCTCGGAAATCATATCGTGCCTCCTCCCTAACTTCAGTTTGACTAGCCAGGTTGGACGACAATACTATCGTTTCCCCGTGCTGCGTCCACCTTGTGTATCCACCCATAAAACCGTACCGACGAAGATGCCATTTTACTTCAATTCTTTTTCTCCAGTGCAACAACTCACATCTACCGCACGGGCACCTTATCTTATCAAGGTCAACATGTGCAGGATGCGCATAAGCGAAGTCGAGAAATTCGTCAACGCGACACTCAAAATCTTCAGCATTCTTCCTTTTCATCCAACTTCGATCGACTGACATGACGACTGAATTATCGTACTGTATACCACCTTCAATAATGACCAGTGATTAGGCATTGCCGATGTAAATATCAATGCATGAATGTTACAACATGTCTACATATTTCCCCTCCACTCTTGAACAGGTAGTGGTCCTATCCCATTCAGAAAAGCACATGTTTATAAAACAGTGAATAACTCATGCTTAGTCCGATGTCTGTGGAAAATTCGGCAGCACCTCCCCGCATTTCTCCAAGTACACCACATCGATTAGGTGTTCTAACATTCATCTAACCTTGCTCAGGAAGGTTTGACGGATGTTAGAACACCAGATCTGTATGCACCCGGAGAAACACACGAGAACGTGTACCAAATATCCACGACATAGAACATAAAGCATGAGTCAAAATACTGTTTTATAAACAATTAGCTTTTCCAAACTGTCCAAACTGGACATCCAAAGGCTCATTACAAGGCATTACTTTGTAATGAGTACCTTTGAACGGGAACTAAGGGTTTCTATGCATGCATGTGTTCAGAAATTGATAAGATATGCAAGAATCTTTCCGAAATATCAAAACTGCAGAATGATCGTTGCATATGTTACCAATTCCACATTAAATAGAACTCGTTGGCAACGAGTTGAACCATCTCGTTGCCAATGGACTTCTCAAAACAACAATTAATATAAAGAAGGCAGGGTTTGTAAACAACGAGTAATTGAACCATCTCTGGGCAACATGGAGTAATTATGGGATGTACAAGGGCTAATTAGGGCTAACTGGGTTATTAGGGTTAATTACGATTATTAATTATAGCTGATTAGGGTTGATTAGGACTAATTAGGGTTATTTAGTCCTAATTAGGGTTTAATTGTGCCGAGTAGTGCTGATTAGTCCTAATTAGGGCTAATTGGGCTTAATTGGGTTATGTTAGGGCTAATTAATGTTAATGAGGGATAGTTTCGGATGATTATAGCTGACTAGGGTTGATTAGGACTAATTAGAGTTATGTAGTCCTAATTAGGGTTTAATTGTGCCGAGTAGTGCTGATTAGTCCTAATTAGGGCTAATTAGGCTTAATTGGGTTATGTTAGGGCTAATTAATGTTAATGAGGGCTAGTTTCGGATAATTATAGCTAATTAGGGTTGATTATGACTAATTAGGGTTTAATTGTGCCGAGTAGTGATGATTAGTCCTAATTAGGGCTAATTAGGCTTAATTGGGTTATGTTAGAGCTAATTAATGTTAATGAGGGCTAGTTTCGAATAATTATAGCTAATTAGGGTTGATTAGGACTAATTAGGGTTATTTAGTCCTAATTAGGGTTTTGATGGTGCCGAGTAGTGTTGATTAGTCCTAACTAGCGCTAATTAGGCGTAATTGGGTTATGTTAGTGCAAATTATGACTAATTAGGCTAACTACAATCAATATGCGCATAATTGGGTTCATTTGGGCTAATTTGGGGTAATTACAGCTAATTTGAATTTCATCAGGTTCTTAGGGTTAATTAAAACTAATTAGGCTCGTTAGAGCTAATTAGGGTTAATTGATTTACTAAAATATTGTTAATCAGGACTAATTAGGGCTAATTATAGCCAGCGCTGGAGCCACGATTAGATTCCAGGGGGTGCATGCTAAAAATGTCGCATTAACCTAACTAACCTAAATTTAATGCACATTCAACAACCTCAATTCCGACACCTCATATAGGGTGTCGATATGGTGTCCGATACGTGTCTGACACCTCCGGACACGTGTCCGACACATACCGACGCGTGTCCGACGCCTCTGGACACGTGTCCGATGGCGTCGGACACGTGTCCGACGCCCACCGACACGCACCTCCAGACACATCGGCATACGTTAATTTGTTTTTTAAATGCTGGACACCGTCGATCAAACGTGGTGTCCGTGTCTGCGCTAACTAACATGTTCCTACTATCTATTGCCCATAAATCCACATGCCTAACATATCCTTCATTTAATTACAACGCTTTACATTAACAATCCGTTTTATTGAAAGGTAGTAAAGTCAAACTACATTATACCCATTGTTAATAAAAAAAAAACTATCAATCCAGCTCCTAAAAACCCATCATCATTGCAAAAATAGAAAACGAATATGCGAATATGACAAACGTACGAACCCTTAATATCTCTGACCCACAAATTCGCATTCTTAATATATCTTTTTCTTCACTTGATCACAACAACTAATAATCTTATCAAATTGAGCTCTAAGAAAGCAAAGTTTGCCCACTCAATCTCCAATGTCTTTAACTTTTCACAGCAATTTACATGTATAAGAGGAAGACATAAGGTATAGCGTAGAGCAAATAGAGAGGAAGACAAGAACTTTACCTCACGAGAAATACTGCCGGAGGTGAGAAACCGTCGTCTCCGGTGGTCTCCGGTGGTCGACGCTGCTCTCTCTCTCTCTCAGTCTCTCTCATCTTCACAGATCTGCCGAAGGTGAGGGCTCGTGGTCGCCGGAGTTGCAGGTGGTCGCCGTTGTCGAGGGAGGTCACCGCCGGGGTCGAGGGAAGTCACCGCCGGTGTCGAGGGAGGTCGCCGCTGGGGTAGAGGGAAGTTGGGTTTTGGGAGTTTCGAAGAGAGAAGCAGTGACAGTTCAAACCAGATCTGTGAATTAAATAGACTTTTAGCGACGGATTTATTCCGTCGCTAAAAGTCCGTCGGTGAATAACTATTTGTACCGACGGAGTTTTTTGCGACGGAATAAATCCGTCGCTTAAATAATATTTCACGGCGGAGTTTTACCGACGTATGTTTCCGTCGGTAAAACGCCTTTTCACCGACGGAGTTTTTTGCGACGGAATAAATCCGTCGCTTAAATAATATTTTACAACGGAGTTTTACTGACGGAGGTTTCCGTCGGTAAAACTCATTTTAGCGACGGAATCTATTCCGTCGCTAAAACTTCGTCGCAAAAGACGTCTTTTCTTGTAGTGAATACCATAATCCTGATTTTGCTACTGATTGTCCAATGCCATCAGTATAATGAGTCAACTGACGCATATTTTGAGTTTCACATTCCAAAATCATCAACATCATGATGCAAAATACTCTTCTTGTAGTACAACATCACATATGTTAAAAAAATAAAACTATTACTGCTAAGTAATATGTGGATGTTTTATATTCACAGTTCATACTACAGGCATTAACCAGTGACAGTAAGGAACTTTCCATAGGCTAAAAAGGTTTTTTTGGAAAAAGTAGAAAAGAAAAAAAATATAACCAAGATTGATTTTACACACTCTTTTTCTTGTACGTCCTTCTTAAAATCTTTTTTGGGTGTTTGCCTAGGCTGGTGAGTTTCTTCTAGTTATGCCTACACTCTATATAAGATGGCAGTCAGACTCCATGCATGAATTGCTTTTATTTTTCTTTCTTTCTTATTCGTTCCACACATCAATGGCATTCTGCTTCTTAGAATGCTTACATAAAATGACTAAGTCTATGTACTTGATTAGAGATGTCAAAAGGGTCGGACCGCCCGCGGGCCGGCCTGGCTCTAAAGATGAATAGCGATGGCCCTAACCCTTAGGGCCTTGGACCTAATATTTTCCAAATTTGGGTCGGCCCTCGGCCCAGTTCTAGCCCTCTTTTCGGCCTTATTTTGGCCCAGCCCTTTGGCCCTAAATCTGGCCCTAAACAATATTGAGTTATTTTTTTTCTTTTCCCTTCTTTCTTGTGCCTCATTCTCTTTTTACATGCCAGAAAGCACGGGAAAGTTCATGGTAAAAGTGGTCTAATGATGTATGCTTCTAATGAGATACCTAATACTACGTAAAATGCAAAGCTAGAGGTATGTTTGAGTGAATTTTTTTAAAGATATCATTGGGAAAAGTTTTGTTGGTATCCATTATTGAGTTTAAATAACAAAAAACTTCATGATTAAAAGTTATATTTTCTCTTGTGAAAAGATGTCTTTTTGCGAACAAAATTACTCTTTGTTGCTAATCAATATTCTTGAATAGAGTAAAAGTAAAGCTGTAAGGCACTTCATTAGTCACGAGAGAGATATTGAATGGTTTAGGGCCTATCAATTGCATTTATTTCGTGAATTAATATTTTTGCAACACAAAAAAGAAAATAAAAAAAAAGGCCCATGCCCGACCCTAAGGTTAGGGCCTAGGGCTTGGGCCTCCATTTCCTAGATTTGGGCCCGGCCCGAAGCCCTAAATGGCCCGGCCCTTTTTCTGGCCCTCTGGGCCCAGGCTGGGCCGGCCCAAGCCCGGCCCTTTGATACCTCTATACTTGATCATTGTTTTTGTAATCAAAATGGTAACCAGAAATGCAAGTGCCCAAACATGAAACAATACCATCGAGGAAAGCATGGCTTATGCTGACACAAACTAGTATTAACAAGCTTTACAAACAGATGATTATCTTTCTTAAATGTAAGTGATAAGCTATACGAACCGACACAATATTGTGCAGGATCAATTCACCATAAGCATTGCCAATTTGGCTTTGATTTTTTAAACCAGCAGTAACAACAATGCATAGAATCATTAGAATCCAATTAATATCTAGAATATATATATGTCCAAGGAACTTCTTGATGTATGTACGACTTAGCCGAGTTCAAGAGCCTGCTTGATTACGGAGAAAGTAGTAGATATTGTGGCCTGACTAGCGACAATAGCAGCCAAGTTGCAACAACAAAAATTGGCCATTATATGCTATCTGCATAATTAAATCATCTCCATTAGAAACCAATTTCTCACCTCATTTTGGGTAGGCGTAGTATCAAAACGGATATCACTACTCTTGCTAATAATGTCCAATTATTTAAAACTCTATAGACTAGTGAAGACATAGCCACCAGCTTTGCTTAACAAGAAAAAGATATGTATATGCTGAACTAATCCCTTCGGCTGCACACTTTTGAAGCCGATATATACTACATTACCAAAACTATTATATTTCAAATACAATATAATTTTACCTTTTGCTTGTGTTACTGGGAGCATCCCAGTCCCAGGTGACTCCTTTCTTTATTACTCTATCCGTTCCTAAAAAACTGATCATATTTCCTTTTTAGGCCGTCCCACAAAAATTGATCACTTCAAAATTAGGAAAGATTCGGTAGGTATTTTTACATATTTACCCTTTTTTATACTTTTTATTCTATTTCTCTCACCACATTTAATTTTCTACCAACTCATTTTCTGTCTCCTGGTCCACCACTTTACACTTTTTTATTCTATTTCTCCCTCCACATTTAACAATCTACCAACCAAATTTCTCTCTCATGGCCCACTCTCTTCCTCCCTCTCTCTAAAGGGTAAAATGGGAAAGACACACAATATATAACCTAAATCCTTAATATACGTGCAAAGTCAAATGGATCACTCTTTTAGGGACGGAGGGAGTACTTTCCATCTTCCTTTTTTCCTTCAGTGTGTTACTTTAATTTGCTTCATACTTCTACAATTTGATTCACAAATATTCACTTGAATGCTTAATTACCAGCATCATCTGATCCAAGAAAGGCTGTTACTTATGAGATCTGAACCTTGTTTACATCTCAAGTACTTTATAAAACGGAAAAACAAGTACGTGACAAGAACGCAATGAACCTACAAAAGATAACATGAAACCCAACAAGAATCAGTCTCTTTTTCCCTTGTACGCGGACCAGGAAGAAACAAATCTGGAATGCCCAAAACGACTTTGAAAAAAAGAAATATGCCCGTTCCCCAACCTAACCTAAAACTATCCAATAATGACAAGAACCCAAATCCAATTAACAAGGTGAATGAGATTATTATGAACTCACAAGATTTTGCATAAAAATTGGAATAAAAGCTTAACGAATTGAAGAGGTGTCAATAGATTGGAGGGTATGCTCACATCTAACGAGAAGCCATACAGTGATTGAAGAAGAAACAAAAAGAGATAGTGAAGAAGAAAATCCAAAGGCAGTGATAGAATGAGAGAGAAAACAAACCTTGTAGAGGCAGAGGAAGAGGGGGCAGAGACAGAGGTGGTGGAGGCTGCCGAGGTGGCGATAGCGAAGGCGGCGGTGAGGAGGCAGCAGTGGCAAGGGTCGACAGTGAGGAGGCAGCACTGTGAAGGTAGCGATGGAGTCGGGCAGAAGGGAGAGAAATGATGAGAAGAGTTTTGGAAAATGACTTACGATTTTTATTTTGGTAAATGGTTTTTCGAAAAATTTGTCTTGTTTTTTTATGGACCGTAAACATTTTCCGTAAATAGTTTTTCAATAAACACGCCAAACATCGGAAAGTACGGAAAGGAAAATATTTTCCGTGAAACAAATATGGCCTAAATTAACCAAAATCATTATTATCTATACTACATATAAAATGTGAATCCTTGAAAATCATTTTTTGGACCACAATACCCTTCTTATGTCTAAAAATTACTACCTTGCCACACAATTAAGATACCCATAATCTAGATTCTTTTAACAAGTCCAATTGTTCTACTCATAAATGCTACAATTAGTACATGACTATCTCTTTCATTTTTCATAAAACTTATGATTAATAAAATGAAGCATCTCCATTCTCATTCACAACTTAATGCTTTATAAAGATTAGGACATGCACATCTCATGACATAAGTAGAACAATTAACTTTGACCACAAAGATTTTTTTCATCATGTACGTTTACCATTTTTTATTATGTTGTTAAAAAATCTTACCCTAAAAATACGAAAATGTGAAAATACCTACCTTTTTCGGCTGCCTCTCACCTATTGTCAGAGAAAACTAACTAAAAAGAATTTGTCAAAATCATATAAGTACACAACCATAATTCCCTAACTGGATTTGAAAATGAACACATAAAACTAAAATTACAAACGAACAAGAATTAATATTTTCCTTCAGCTTTTTTATTCTTGGCTCTAAGATTTGATATTATATTTGTGTAGATATATATGTGTGTCTGTTAATTATATGACATAGGTTTAGTCATGCAAACGTTAGTAATTTTCTAAGCACACTTTAAAATATTGAGCAATTTAAGGCTCTGTTTGACAACACTTTTTTTTTCAGTTTCAAAAAAAAAATATATATATTAAAGAGCAGCTTAAATTTTATTTTTTTTGTGGTGGTTTGCGGTGGTGGTGGTGGGGCGTGGCGATAGCTGACGGTGGTTGGTGGCTGCCGGCGGTGGTCGCCAAAGGTTGCCGCCGGCTATGGTGGTCGGAGTTGGCCGTTGGTAACCGCCGGTGGTCCTGGTCGGAGGTGGCCACCGGCGGCTGGCGATGGGAGGGTGGTGGTGGTGGTCTAAAAAAAAAGCCAAAACTGAAAAAAAAAAAATCATTTTTTGGAGTTTTTTTTCTTCTTCTTCAGTTTAAAAAAGTTTAAAAACTAGTTTTTTAAACTGAAGAAGAAGAAAAAAAAAGGTTACCAAACGCAACTTTTTTTTCCAATTGCCAAAATTGAAAAAAAGAATGGAAAAAAAGCTGTGTCAAACAGGGCCTTAACTTCCTTTCTTTTCCTTTGATTGTTATGGATACTCTCACCGTCTTCTTATTTTTTTTTTCTGTGGCTAATAAAATCTTGAAATTACTTATTTCACATCAATTTTTTTATTTTGTATCGGCACAACCTTCTAGCTAATGGTGACTCCACCTCTCATGTTTCTCTAAAATCGATCTGAATCTTACAAATAAAGATCAATAGAGATGACTATCATTACCTTTACTTAGGTATTCCACAATATGTAGATGAACACTTGCCAAGCATATTCAGGTGTTATCTGAAAGAGAACATAATGAATTAAATTAATTTCAGGTGACAAAAGATTACATTAATGAGATTGGAAGCTATTGATAGCATAGTTGTTGTTTCATCTACATAACATAATTCTTTTTTATTCAATAAGGAAAATCCTAATAACAATATTAATTTTAAAAAGTATTCGTGTATTTGCAAATAGATAGGCATTTTTATGTTTTATGGGTTTGAAATTACTAACATTTCACTGCATCTAGCGAGTAAATGCATTAGATACTAAACTTTTAAGAATATCTTTCTCAAATCAAATACAAATACTATTTTATAAAATAAGGTGACGAAGAACAACTGTGATACATTCATGATAACCATTATGCTTATCAAGTTGGACTACATAATTAAATAAATGTCAAAAACAAATAAAAAGTGATTGAAAGCTAAAGTCGAAAAATTATGATTATATAGATGCTGGTATAAAGATAAACATTATTTTATTAATTGTTAAATGCCTCTTAGTTTAGATTACGCAACGGTATAAAATTATAATTATTTCTACTTCAAAAAAGTGGTGGGTAAGACTATCATACGGAGGCCGGCCACCATTAACATAAAATTGAGATACACCTACGTTCTGTAGAAGTTATGCGCGACAAAGGTGGTTGTGAGACAATTAACATTTTTTAGATGGATTCATAACCTTTTTTTTAGAACAATCATCATGCATGTACATATTGATTTTAACCTGCCGCTTTGACTTCAATTAAATTAACATGTATATTTGAATCATAGAAATTTGATTGTCGTAATCTACAGAATACAAAGGGTTATAACTTTTTATACTATAATCTTGATTTGTCACGTGTTAAGGTTCACGTGCATCGCACGTGCATAGTACTAGTTAGATAAAATTACCGAAAGAAAAAAAATGTGCCGGTATACTTGATTCTACATCCCATCGTAAGAGTAAGTAATTGTACCAAAAAAAAAAAATAATTATAAGAGTAGGTAATTTTTGTGGCGGCGCGTGGAAATGACGGGTGGCGCATAGCATAGATGCGCGTTAATGTTATCAGAGTGGTCGGTAACGCACAGGCAGAGTGAGACACGCACTAGTACAAAAGCAGAGCCCATATCGACGCGCGACTCACTCGATTTCGATCTCCTAAAAAACCTACCTTTTGACCGCCCCCCTTGCAGTTCAGTTTATTTATTTAACACACAAAAGAAAAGAATTTATTCACACTCGTATATATACACTCCCCCCTTTCTCTCTCTGAAATCCATCTCTCTCCCTCCCTCCCCCTCTCTCTTTTACAACACAACACACCATTCTGGTTCGCTCGCTCTTTCTCTCTCTCTCTCTCTCTCTCTCTCTCAATTCATATTCTTGCCACTGTCGTCACCCATTTTCATCCACTTTACAAAACCCTAATTTCTCATTCCCCCCAAAATTAAGACTTTTTTTTAATCTGAATTTGCAGCGTTTAATTCGGTGGCAGTTTCATGATTTGATCGGTCGATCTTTGTGTATGTGTGTGTGTTTGCAGAGGAATTTTGATCATACAAAACGAATTGAAGGCGGTTAGGGCTTGGATATATGTCCGGCAATCAATCAAGGGCTGACAAGGGCGAGCCTCCAATATACAGGAAAACCGGCCGATCCGGTAGCTACGGTCAGCAGAGGAACAGCTTCGCTGGCGGCAGCGGTAAGGCCGGCGGCTCTGCCGGCACCGCCCCGAGCCGAAGGTACATCTAGGGTTTGCCTCCTTTTGTATTCCTTTAAATTAGGGTTTGGGTTATATTTTGAGTTTTGATTTTTGTTTTGGCGGGTTGTGTTAATTTTAGGAAGGCTAGTAATGCACAAGGAGCGCAATCTAGGGTAAGCGGTGGTGGGAGTGGAACTGCGAGTTTGAATTCGGATTCTCATAATTCCTCTGCTCCCCGTGGTGTACAACAGAATGGTGCCCATTCGCAACCAGCTGCTCGTGGTATGCGTTTTAAAATCGTTTTCTTTTGCGTGTTAAATCTGATTGATTGATTATTGCTACCTAGAAGTACGAGATTTGAGGGAATAAGGTTACATTTTTTGGATGAGTTTTATAGATTGTGATAAGAAATACAACGGGAAAAGTTATATTGTTTTGCTGTTCCTGTTCTAGGAGCATATGATGCACCAGTGACTAGTGCTACTGTCAAGCTGACTGATGTTTCGGCTCAGAAAAGCACTCGAGGTGTTCCCAAGGCTCCATCTTCCAATGCTGCTGCTGCTGTTGTCACGTTTGACGCTGCCTTGCCTGCAACTCCTGCTAAGGGTATGCAGTTCGGTGCTCGATACCATTGGGCTCTGGCTATCTTTCTTTATGTGCATAAGTAGAAATTTGCAGTCTTTTGTAATATCTAGACGTTCTGTGTGAGCTGACATGTGGTTTTGTATGTCGAAAATGATTCGCCTCTCTGACGTTTGAATGTTATGCTTATACCTTTTTTCTGATAGCTCCAGGAGATGCATCTAAGTCTTTTCCTCTCCAATTTGGGTCCATAAGTCCTGGTCTCATGAACGGAATGCAGGTTTGTCTACTTCTCAAACACTACATTTGGTAACTTTCTATGAATTGCATTTAGCAAGAGCATATTCAGTCTTGCAACTCTTCCTCAATATATAGGAACTGTGTCCTATTTTGTTTGTAGATACCTGCTCGAACTAGCTCAGCCCCTCCTAATTTGGATGAGCAGAAGCGTGATCAGGTCTGTAGGTTCTCTCTGTCTTTTTCTTCCTTATGCCTGTACTGTACAGCTTTTCAGTTGGAATAGAATATATCAAATGAATGCTAGCTAGTTTTAGTATTGTTGATCTTTTTTGGATCTTAGTGCCATGTAAAGATAAATGCCTTCGCAGTCAATTAGCAACATGTTTTTTACTTGCCTTTCTTCTCTGTTGTAATTGCTTTTGTGTACCACAGGCTCGTCACGACTCTGTCAGGGCTACACCTGCATTGCCAACTCCGACCATTCCCAAACAGCAGTCGCCAAGGAAGGATGCAGTGGCAATTGACCAATCTAACAACACTGATTCTCATCTGATGTCTAAAGTAAAAAGGGATGTGCAAGTTTCAGCTGCACCACCTGTGACCCAAACTCAGAAGCCTTCTGTTCATCCTATTTCTGGGATGTCTATGCAAATACCGTTTCACCAGCCTCAAGTACCCGGTCAATTTGGTGGCCTTGCTCCACAAATGCAGTCTCAGGCCATGACGAACCCATCATTGTCGCTGCCGATGCCAATGCCACTACCATTGGGAAACCCTTCTCAAGTGCAGCAGCAGTTGTTTGTTCCCAATCTTCAGTCTCATCTGATGCAGTCTCAGGGGATTATGCATCAGGGTCAGAGCTTGAATTTTTCATCTCAGATGGGTCAGCAGCTGCCTCCGCAGATGGGCAATGTGGTTAGCATCACAGCACAGTTCCAGCAACAGCAAGCAGGGAAATATGGTAGTAATCGTAGAACTGTGAAGATCACTCACCCTGATACTCATGAAGAGCTTAGACTCGATGGTTCATCATCAGTTGCTAGGTCACATCCTAGTACACCACCTCAGTCCCAGCCCATCCCATCGTTTCCTCCTCCTGCTCGTCCAATTAACTACTATCCTAATCCTAATGCTTATAATGCTGGTTCCATGTTCTTCCCACCTCCTAATTCTCTTCCACTAAGTAGTGCCCAAGTACCTCCCAGTCAAGCACCAAGGTTTTATAATCCTGTAAGCCAGGGGCCACCATCGGTGTCTTTCATGAACCCATCTTCTCACAATTCTTTTTCTGTAAATAAATCTGGATCTTCAGTGCATGGAGTTACCGAATCATCAAATTTGGAAGACAATGCAATCACCTCAGCTCCTTCAGCTTCTGTAAAGGTTATTGCCAAACCAGCGGGTAGCTCGCATGGAGAAAAGGTTGCCGGCACATCGTTGTCAATGAGCCCCCCTGCTGGAAAGAGTGATGCTCGTAAGACTTCAAGACCGAAAGAGGAAGATAGGTTACTTCTTCCTCAAAGGGACACAGAGAGTGTGTCTGACATCTCCCAGCAACGGTCAGTGGCTGCATCTATGTCAGTGACAAGTCAACAATCGACTGCCGCATCCAGTTCTATTTCGGCTGAGAGCCAGAGGACCTACTCTTTGTCCTCTGCTACTGCTGCTGCTCTTTCAGTTGAGGATTCCACATCAGTTTTGACCAGTAGTTCTGAAGGCACAAAAAACGAAACAGTAAATAGGTCTAGCTTAAGTAAAGGCGATGAAAAGAAGCCAAGCAAGAAAGTACAGTCCCTTCCTCAGAGTCAGGTACTTATATTTTGTTTGTTCACCTTCTTAATTGTCTCGGATCAAGCTTACTATTAGTTGTGAGCCTGGCTCATGCAACTTTATTTGCAGGTCTCTGTGCAGTCTACATCTGCTTTGAGCTTTCCTCCTACATCGTCAGAACTTGGTGTACCTTCAAAAAGTGGAATTCATGCAACGCTAGAACCTGCAACAACTTCTGTTTTATCCGGAAGTAGTGCTGCTGTCCAGGAACCTACCAAGGAAGTATTGGTGACCACCAGTATTGCCACTCCTCATGCTTCTGATACCAAGAATGTTGATACTGGGGTAGTTGAAGGATGTGAGTCACCGGAAATTGTTACTGCAGATATCATGGTTGACACCTCCCTGGGAACTGATTTATTGAAGTCTGAAATGGTGGGGTTAAATGAACCCATCCATTTGTCAGTAACTAAGCCTGAACAAGGAGAAACTTTGTTGCCTGAATTTTCCAAACAAGATGAGAAGCATTTAGAGATTTCTTCAGAGCCCAGTTTATTGAAAGATTTTGAATCTGTTAATCAAAGTGAGCAAAACTCTGTTCTTGAGGTAACAATTGCTACCAAAGAGACCAGATCAAGGAGGCTGGAAGAATCCGTAGGTCGTTCCATAAAGGATGTCAATGCTGGTGATTTGCTAATGTCGACTTCGGTTGCAGATGCTTTAGATACTGGAACCTCCTCAGTAACTGATGGTGTATCTACAGTCCCTCTTGGTAATGAGTTGGATTGTGAAGAATTTGCTGAATCTGATGTGGTAGATAAGGACTCACCTCCTGTTTCCATTCCATCTCTTTCAGAAGTGGCTTCGAGACGCGAAGAGGAAGGTGCTGAGAGTGTAATTACTGGCTTACTTTCTCCTTCGGCATCAGGATCCAAGGATAAACACTTGCTAGAGAGGGCAAAGGGTACGGGATCTAAAGCAAAGAAGAAAAGGAAAGAAATTCTACAAAAAGCAGATGCTGCTGGAACAACTTCTGACCTTTATATGGCGTACAAGGGTCCGGAGGAAAAGATTGGCACTACTACCTCCACAGGAAGTTCAGAAAGCACTTCCAGAATTAGTTTAAAGCAGGTGTCTGCTGATATTTCTGGGGAAGATGGTGCGTCAACTGAGAAAGGTGGCCAGGGCAAATCCGAGCCAGATGACTGGGAAGATGCCGCAGACATTTCCACCCCAAAACTGGAAGCTACAGATAGTGGGAATCAGGTTCGAGGTGAAGATGGAAATGGGGAAATGGCCAAAAAGTACTCCAGGGATTTCCTACTAACGTTCTCCGATCAGTGTACAGATCTTCCTGAGGAGTTTGAAATTACATCTGACATAGCCGAAGCCTTGATAGTTTCCAACATCAATGTGTCTCGTGAATCTTTCCCTAGTCCTGGCAGAGTAAATGACAAGCAAACTGGAGGATCTCGACTAGACCGCCGTGGAAGTGGCATGGGTGATGATGAGAAGTGGAGTAAATTTCCGGGCCCTCTTGCATCAGGAAGAGATATGAGACTGGATATTGGCTTTGGGGGTAATGTTGTTGGTATGCGACCTGGCCAAGGAGGGAATTATGGGGTTTTAAGGAATCCACGGGGGCAGGCACCTGGTCAGTATCCTGGGGGCATCCTATTGGGGCCAATGCAGTCCCCGGGATCTGGTATGCAACGCAATAGTTCTGATTCTGAAAGGTGGCAGCGTGCAACTGGCTTTCATAAGGGTTTGATACCCTCTCCACACACTCCGTTGCAGGTCATGCACAAGGCCGAGAGGAAGTATGAAGTGGGTAAAATAACAGACGAGGAACAGGCAAAGCAAAGGCAGTTGAAAGGTATCCTGAATAAGCTTACCCCGCAAAACTTTGAGAAACTATTTGAACAAGTTAAGCAGGTAAATATTGACAATGCTGGCACGCTTACTGATGTGATCTCTCAAATATTTGATAAAGCTCTAATGGAACCAACTTTTTGTGAGATGTATGCCAACTTTTGTTATCACCTTGCTGGGGACTTGCCTGATTTCGGTGAAGACAATGAAAAAATTACTTTCAAGAGATTACTTCTGAATAAGTGCCAAGAGGAATTTGAGAGAGGGGAGAGAGAAGAGGAAGAAGCTAACAGAGCTGACGAGGAAGGTGGGTTTAAACAGTCTGAAGAGGAAAGAGAGGAGAAGAGAGTCCGGGCACGAAGGAGAATGCTGGGCAATATCCGACTTATTGGGGAGTTGTACAAGAAGAAGATGTTGACCGAAAGAATCATGCATGAATGCATAAAGAAGTTGTTGGGTCAGTATCAGAACCCTGATGAGGAAGATGTTGAAGCCCTCTGCAAATTGATGAGCACAATCGGGGAGATGATTGATCATCCTAAAGCAAAGGAGCACATGGATGCGTATTTCGATATGATGACGAAATTATCAAACAACATGAAACTGTCTTCTAGGCTACGTTTCTTGTTAAAAGATGCAGTCGATCTGAGAAAGAATAAATGGCAGCAGAGAAGGAAAGTTGAAGGACCGAAAAAGATTGAGGAAGTGCACAGGGATGCTCTTCAAGAACGTCAGGCACAAACCACTAGGTTATCTCGTGGTCCTAGTATTGGTTCTTCAGCTAGAAGGGGTCAACCTATGGACTTTGCTCCAAGAGGGTCAAATATGGTGTCTCCAACATATACTCAGATGGGTGGCTTTCGTGGACCGCCACAACAGCTCCGTGGTTATGGAGCTCAAGATGTTCGGTCTGATGAAAGGCATGCTTTTGAGAATCGGGCCTTGTCAGTTCCCTTACCCCAGAGACCCATTGGAGATGATTCTATTACCCTAGGGCCCCAAGGTGGCCTTGCCAGGGGAATGTCTATCAGAGGACAGCCATCTGTGCAAAGCTTGTCTTCGTCTGATATGCCTCATCCTGGTGACTCCAGAAGAATGACCGCTGGTCTCAATGGCTACAGTTCTGTATCAGATCGCACAGCTTATGGTTCAAGAGAGGATCCCATTCCAAGAAACATCCCAGAGAGGTTGGTAACCCCGTCTGCTCATGACCAATCTAGTACACAGGAGCGCAATCTGAATTATGTGAACAGGGAATTAAGGAATGCAGATCGTAGTTTTGATAGATCCCTGCCAGCTTCACCACCCACACGAAGTCGGGCACCAACTTTGACGCAAAATGTGTCTTCCGAAAGGGTTTGGTCAGAAGAGCGTTTGCGGGATATGTCGGTTGAAGCTATTAAAGAATATTACAGGTACTTCCTAGACTTGTGCATGATTTTGACTAATCTGTTGTCTTTCACCTATGGTTATGTCTGTATAATATGCAAGTATCAAAGCTTGCTAGTGTTAGAAACTTATGCTTAGAATGGTGGAGGTAATGCATTGGTTGTCTCAGAGCTAATATTCTGAGACTTTCATAGGGCCTTAGGTAAATATAAAGGCGAGATACTCTCTGTGGGAGGATATACAATTGCAGATATTGTGAAAGTATGCTAAAGAGGAGGAGGGAGGGGAGGGGGGGCGGGGGATGTGGGGAAGGTATGGGGGAGCGTGTAATGCTGATCTCTTGTAATTTTTGAGTCTAGACCTGGATGCTGGTGTGAAGTGAAAGGCCTATGCAAGATGTATGCGATCCAGTATCTTTCTAAGTATAATCATTGTTGTTCTTGGCGGTAACTTGGATAGGCACCACGTTGGATAAAATTTAGCTTAATACTGCGTTTCGGGAGTCCAAAGGCCTTGATTTGAAGTCCCTGTCCTGATATGGCATTGCTAAGGTGGAATTGTACAATGTTGGCAAATTTCAAGCTTATTGTCTCCCGATCATTCCCTGATGTACTGCTGTCTAATTGTCTGCTGCAAAGTTTAGCTGTAGTTTCTCTTCATTTTCTTGAGTTTGTGCACTCTAAGCCTCTAAGCCAAGCAAACATCACCCATCAATGTCTGGTGTGAAGCGGTTGGGTATACTTTTTTAGTGTCCATAATTTCTTTGTCAGTTCGAAATATGGAAAGCAATTAATTTTGATTAAGATGAATTGACGTAGTTATTAAACTCTTCTCTACTTGCTAAATGTGAATGAAAAACTAATATCAAAGCTCAGTTTTATGTGAAACCTATCTCATTTTAACGCTCTGGTTCTTGCGAAGAAGTTTTAAGTTTTGTAACCTATATAGTGCACCTTAGTTGACCAGGTGGTGCCTCGCCTCTCGCTTCAGGCATTTGGAAACCTTAGTGCCCAAGACTGTTTTTGCCTTTAACAACAATAAAGCTTGTTTTAAGTCTATACGTAGGATCTTACCTAGAAGAGAATATAAGATTCCAACCTTCTTAGGTGTGCGATTTGGTCTGCAATTAGCTAGTCTAGAAGCTACAAGAACGCGATCATAATGAGAAATTGGGATCTTGTCAGCTGCTTAAAGCAGCTCCAAAGAAGTTAATAAATAGAGTACTCCCGAGAAGGCTTCGTTTTGTAAGAAGTTACCTTGTCAGATTAAATTGCGTATGCATTTCCTGGTCTATTATAATTTGTTCTTCCTGCATCATAGCTGCCAGGGTTTTCTCTGATTTTGTTCGCTTGTTTGCTTTTTGCAATGGCATTTGATGTTGTAAAGTACTTGGTTTAGTTGGCTTAAATTGGAAATATAGGTGAATGTCATTTAGGTGTTGAGGACTCGTGAAGTCGATCATCAGCAAAATAATTGCAGTAATGAATTTATTATTACGCCTAGTGACTAACCAGTTTAAGATCTATTCTAGAAAATTCCATAAATTTGATGAAACATTCCTTTAATGTGTGTGGAAGGTCCTTCACGTTAGATGCAGTCAACCTGCTAATACAAGATGCAATCAAAACCATATACACGAGCTTTCGACTTCAAATAGTGACCAACATTTTGTGGTTATCAAAGAATTTAAATGGCAGACTTGTGGGCTAGGTTACCACTCAAAAATTGTCCGGGGTATGTGATTATCTAGGAATTTATTCACGCCCCACGTATGTTTCTTCTATGAGGAAGGAAGCCAAAATTTAAAAGTACATAGTGCCAGAGGAGTATGTGATTGTCTAGAGATTCTTGTAGTATCAGAACTTCATTTATAGATTCTTATCTGATTTTAAACTGCTAAATGTGATGTACATAGCTGTTGTACTCTCTTTTAACTATCTTCATTATTGGATGGAAAATTATTTCCATGCTTCCAGTGTGAAAGATGAGAAGGAAGTTGCTCTATGCATCAAGGACTTGAACAGCCCCACCTTTTATCCATCAATGATATCGATCTGGGTCACTGATTCTTTTGAGAGGAAAGACATGGAGAGAGATCTGTTGGCTAAGCTTCTCATCAATCTTACGAAGTCTCATGATAGCATGCTCAATCAAGACCAACTTATTAAAGGGTACGGCAACCACACAAACATCCAATCCCCCCCCTTCCCCCCATTTTTCTCCTCTTCTAGTTTAATAACAGTCTAAATTGGTTCGGTTGCTCATATATATCTTGCTAGGTTTGAATCTGTTCTTGCTACCTTGGAGGATGCTGTAAACGATGCCCCAAAAGCAGCGGAGTTTCTTGGCCGTATCTTTGCCAAAGTCATCCTAGAAAATGTCATTACAATTACAGAAATTGGGAGATTGATATATGAAGGTGGTGAGGAGCAAGGGCGTCTTGTAGAAATAGGGCTTGCAGCCGAGGTTCTTGGAAGCATACTGGAAATCATTAAATCAGAGAAAGGAGATCCCGTCTTGAATGAAATTCGCGGAGGCTCCAGTTTGCGTCTAGAGAACTTCAGGCCTCGTGATTCTAGAAAAGCATGGAGGTTAGATAAGTTTATTTAGAGGATAGGATGCTCAGGTGCAGAAAAAGAAAAAGATCGCTCCATCAATATGCAAAAATGTATCTTTCTGTTAGTACTGGAAGTAATTATATGGGGGGTCCCTATGTTTTATATTATTTTTTAAGAAAACAAAATGCAATTGCAAAATATTTCTAGCACCCAAATTTTTAGTTTCTGTTGGCATCCTTGAAGAAGTTTAGGAATTTTATCGAATCTTTTTTGGTGAAAGATTTGTACCCTCATCCTATCGGATCTAATCCAATTATCCCAAAGCACCCTTTGGATTCCATTTTCAGTGAATTGCTTTGAGTTGAATTTTTGGAGAAGCTGAACTTTGATCTCTACAAAAAATGTGGATTTGAGAAGCTGGAAAGGAGGGAGGGTTTTACTTGGTGGATTGAGAAGGAAGCAGAGTGATGTGCAAATTTCAGGACTTTCAGTAGTGTCGACCCAGCACTCTTAAACTTTCCCGCAATGCCTGCCCTACCCCAAGGTCGTGCACTTGTGACTACTGAAAACTATATTGATCACAGTGTGGGCTGGGTTACTCGAAACCTGGCACTTTATCCTGAGATGAAGGAACTATTCTATTCTGGCTTTTTGCAACATCTTCTCCGTATTAGGCCTTGGCACCAATGAAGCTGCAGAAGGACGGACCTCATGAACTCTTAGGGCCCAATGAATTAGAACTGGAATTAGGAATTGTAAATCAATTCCAATTCCAATTCCATATTCTAATTCTTATGGACTTGGAATTGAATAGAATTTGTAATTCCATTGATTAGGTAGTACAAAGAATTAGATTTAAGAATTGAAATTGCTATAGTAAAAAAAAAACGATTCAAAACGAGTCAAAACATTCCTCGTACGATTATCTGAAATTCTAACTTCGAAACATGCATGGCTTAACTAGCCTACCAAATAGACTGAGCTAAAATTACAACATTGAAATTCCAATGAATGAAATCAATCTCCAATACATAACGCTTCCATTGCGCTACTCTGATAATATACGAAACCATATACTTTACAAAATCCGGATAACACGCTTAACTTTAAGTATGAGGTGTACCAAGTACTAAACAATTTCTCATCCCACATGACGTGTTTTACGAAATTCAAAGTTTTTAACCTCCATTGTCACCACTACCCCAAAATATATTCAGATCGCTCTCAAAATATCTATACTTGGCTAACAAATGAAACACGCTGAATTAAGTCACTCCAATCAAAATTCAAATCATCTGAAACCAATATTATACCGACGGACTCACATTGCGCCATTAAGATAACATATCAAAACAATGCCTGGGTACAATGTCTAACATTGACACGCTTAACTTCAATCGTACACCAAAAGTAGTAACCAATCTTCACACTAATCACAAATGATTTATACTTTATAGTCTTCCAATAAAAAATTTACGCCCGTACAAAATCACAATAGAGCCACTCAAACATGTACTTAATAACATTTCGCTGATAACTGAGTGTAACTCATAACCAAAGTTGCTAAACTCTTTGCACGCCTTTCGTCCAGAGCTTCACCCACAATGTTAGACTTTCAAATACGATTATTTATGATCAAATCACCAACATCAAATATCCTAAGATTCCATACTCCAAAAACATTTTATTACTTCAAACACACGGTTTCTTAAGCCAACATCGAGCTCAACTTCTTGCGCATACTTTTCAATTACAAAAGATCACAAACTCAAAATCTCGATGGTTTAGATTCAATCTAGAAGAGAGAGAAAGAAAGACAATAGCATAAAGATTTTCTTACATGTAATACACTCACATTAAGTATGATAATTCGATGGTTTAGATTCAATCTAGAAAAGATGAACGGTTTAGATTAATTTGAAAAATAACACAGCTACAGAAGATAAAAGACAAGGAGACAAGAGCTGACAACTTTGCCACGTGGCGCGCTATGCTTTTGCCACGTGGCGCGTTCTTGGTGAATCGCTCGCAAAATTATCCGCCAGAGTTTAAACGCGCGTAGAGGCTTCATCCAATATATGATTGAGCCGATTCAAATTGCATTGGACTTGCCTCGACGAGCTCTTTAATTTGACTATACTCAAGAAAATATTGATGAAATTCAATAATTTACCATTGGTTAACGGTTAATACCTCCTTAAGCATGCTTAATCGCGAAAATTATGAAATAAGTTTTATTTTATTTTGACAAAGAATGCAACACAAATATAATATTTCAATCAAATTTAAATGTGTTTAAAGTTAATAAAATGATTAGAAGTTAATTAAGATTGGGGTTTCACATCCACCCCACCTTATAAAAATTTGGTCCCCAAATTTACTGCACGTTAAAATTTTTGAGGTATCCAATTAGAAATAACACTACAACATTCATATTTTATTCATATTTAACTATAGATTTTTCAATTTACAAGTTGTAAATTTATAATTATTATAAGTGGAATCAAAGCTTGTACACATATAATAGTATTGATACAAAGCAATTTGAAGTATTGGCGTCAATCTATAAACGTGATTAGAAAATAAAAGATGCTAGCTATAATGGTATACAAGAAAACACGAGAAAATACATAAATTTATACAAAATCAGACAAAGAAATATTATTAGCAATAAGGCTACACATCCAACAAATAAGAAAGGTACCATATAACCAGAGTGCACACGTAGAAGAATTTTAAGTTACTAATAGTTAGAAAAAAAATAAACTTCAATAGCAATACACATTGTACTCTTAGTTTGTCACGCCCCGAAAACGCGAGGCCGCGACTAACATCAAACTCCATTATATACCATTACAGTTCTAAAGATAACGGTATAGACAGAGCAACTAAATCCTCTAAGATAAAATATCTCCACAAACAAAAGTTTAAGACAATCCGTTCACCAAAATAATTCCACTGAGTATTCCTTTACAAAATAAATTACCAAACGCAGCGGTGAAATAATTTACATTGCTCAATTATACTAACAAAGACTAAAAAACTCTAATTTCCCCCAAACATGCCACGCCCGAAAATCACGTCGGAAACCTGTGGTAAAGGACAAAACAAACGAGTAGGGGGTGAGCTCGAATAGCCCAGTAAGTGGGGAAAACAAAAAGGGAAGCAAATACGATGATTCGTAGTCCAAAACAAAATCAAATATCTGACGAACAAATAATAACAATTGACCACTATGGAAATAAGGCGAATCAAATATACGAAATGTTCATAAGGTGGTCCTAAGAACCCAAATCAAATACAAGCCCGAAGGTACGAAAGTGCAATCATATCTTACTGTCAAATACCAAAGCAAACGTCATTAAGCGTTTAACCCAAAACACATTTCAATTATATGTCGGGTACGCTACAAACATACGATGACTATGGTGGTCATAAGACCCAAATGTCGAATCAAACATACAAACATCAAATGCGTGCTCCGGAGCATACTAGGAGACTTCGGCTCTCTAGTATAACACACATGTGTCCAAAGGACCCTCTCAATTTGAGAGTTGTTCAACATAGTCAATGTCAATCTTAAATTGACGGTCACAAATGTACAAATTCAAAGTTGAGCATCATTAAGGCACAAATGAGAAAGGGTGAACAATATTCTCAAGAAGGCAAAAGTGGAGCAATCAATTACAAACGAGCATAGATGAATCAAAAGTGACGAAAGTACAAGCCTTCGGATTTTCAAAGATACCTTTCCACAGCAAAAATCGTATAAACCCTTACCTCAAACAAGCTTTTGAACCAAAGAAAACCTTAAAGCACCACTCTAGTGCCAATGAGCTTCCCAAGCCTCCTATTCTCTCTCTCTCTGCCGCAAAGGAGCAAGAAATCGAGAACAAAAGAGCTAGGAATGAAATAGAACACTATTTATAGGGGACACAAATTTTAAACCTTTAAGTCGACCGAAAACAACTTTCAGTCGACTGAAAACACATTTTAGTCGACTGAAAGTACTGTTCAAAATACTGTTCATAGTTAATGTTCAAAATCACTGTTCATCGACTAAAATTTTTAGTCGACTGAAAACACTCTTTTAGTCGACTGAAAACTTTAAATTCGACTAAAACTCCAGAAAACTATTTTTACACAATTTAAATACTTTTTAGTCGACCGAAACACTCTTTTAGTCGACTAAAACCTTTTAAATTCGACTAAAATTTTTAGTCGACTGAAAACACTCTTTTAGTCGACTAAAACCTTTAAATTTGACTACAATTTAAAAACTATTTTTACACGACCGAAACACTTTTTAGTCGACCGAAACACTCTTTTAGTCGACTAAAACCTTTTAAATTCGACTAAAACTCCAGAAAACCATTTTTACACAATTTAAATAATTTTTAGTCGACCGAAACACTTTTAGTCGACCGAAACACTTTTTTAGTCGACTAAAACCTTTTAAATTCGATTAAAACTTCAGAAAACCATTTTTATTCGAAGCCAAACTATTTTCCTTCGACCGAATATTTCAGAATTCAAAAACTTTATTATCAATAAGTTTTGATTCGAATGAAACCACTTTCATTCAACCGAAAATTTCAGAAACAATTCCAATTCATTTTCTTAATGTTAACAAAAGACCACAAACTTAATTATTAAAAAATATACAATTTTTGCATAAGGAAAATAAATTTTTTGGGGTATTACATAGTTATAAATAAGCAAAGACACATCAAACTCAAATTACAAAGTTAGAAAAATATCATATTATTAACTACAAGGTTATGCCAATGTCAGATAAGAGAGGCACTATATGATTCAAATTCAAACATAAAAGAATTTCAAGTAACTTGTATTTAGAAGAAAAAAAAAGAAAATAAAATTTAATAGGACCACATATTGTACTAGTTGATGTAAAGCAGTACAACTCTCAAATAAGCAAAAACACAATAATTACACAAAAGTATCAAAGATGAGGAAACGTATCAAATAATCCAAAGCTTTATATGGAACATATAAAGACATGGGATTAAAGTT
>JAVXUO010002510.1:120000-324325 GCA_033065855.1 Escallonia rubra | reverse complement strand
AGATTCAGATGGTTATGCATATGATTGTGGACCAAAGAAGTTGATCAAGGTGGAGGGGAACTGCACATTTAATTGCTTGATGGATAAGTTGTGTAGCTGCACAAGATTGGACAAGGAACATTTCAGGTTGAAGTTGAATTGTAGGTATCCGCGGATGGTTGGAAACAGTGCTCAGACCTTTTATATCAAAGTACCGATTGAGGATGATGGAGATGTAGAAGCTATGTTTGATCTCCAATCTCAATTCTCGCAGCTGAGCGCCATTGAGTTATTTATTGAAATGGAGGCTATTGTGACGGGATATGGTTCCTCTTCCCGGAATCTTGTGTCAAACTGTGACAGGCTATCCCCTCCGCAACGTAGCATGTCCACGCCCATAAGGGATCTAACCTCGTTGGACATTGGTGATCATGCCACACAAAGTTCGATTTTATCTCCCGTAGACAACGATATTAGAGCTAGTTACTGTGGCGGGATTTCCAATGTCACACCTCAGGGTATAGGTGTGACTGGTCTTGTTTCCTCTTTGCTTTTACCGCTGCATAACATGATTGACTTGGGGAATGAGGCATCAACCATCATTGAGGCACCTAATCTGGATAATGAACATGAGAGGACAGATTCGGAAGGCGAAGAAGATGCATTCATGGATAGGCTAAATGAAGATGACAATGGGGAGGATTATGGTAACGGTACAAGTATTGAGCTAGAAGCTCAGAGACACGTATACGAGCCTAACGAGCATTTTTTCACAGACGTTGATTGGGCACCCGCTGCAGTTATTACAAGTCCTCTTGAAAGCAATCACGCTACAGTATGGCATCCCGAGCACGATGAGTTAAGAGTGGGTCTAGTTTTCAAGGATAAAAGCGAGTTTGTGAAGGCTATTTTAAGGTACCACGTCAAGCATAATTTGATCTACAAGGTGAAGCAGTCTATCCCAACTATGGTGGCTTTGAAATGTAAGTTTCCGAATGAGTGCAATTTTTATCTCCGTGCAACGTGTAAGAAGAGTCATAACTATTTTGAAGTTACACGCTATCGAGGACCTCACACATGTCCATTGAGGATGGCCTTGAACCAAGACCAACACCACGTAAACTATAGACTGATTACTGAAGCAGTCCGCAATATAGTTGAAGCTGATCCGATGGTTAGAATTAGCTCTTTAATCGCAGCTGTGAAGGAAAAATATGAATACACTGTTTCATATAAAAAGGCGTGGAAGGCCAAGGTTGCGGTTATTGCTGATTTGTATGGGAATTGGGAAGAGTCATATCGGGCATTGCCAAAATTTTTTGCTGCCATCCAAAAGTATAATGCCGGTACCATTGTCGAATACGACCCAAAAGGGCGTGGAGAATCTGATGCAATACGCTTTAAACGAGTTTTTTGGGCATTTAAGCCATGCATCATGGGATTTAGATTCTGTCGTCCTGTTATTAGCATTGATGGCACGTTTCTCCATGGAAAGTATCTAGGGACCATGTTAATTGCCGTATCAGCCGATGGAAACAACCAAATATTGCCGCTTGCATTTGCTATCGTTGAAGGGGAGAACCATGATAGCTGGAATTGGTTTTTGCAGCATGTTAGAGATTACGTGGTCCCAAGCGATAGGTGTATTTGCTTGATCTCAGATCGCCATCCCGGTATCTTAAGCACTGTGAGGAGAAACCAATTATGGCAACCACCTTATGCCCATCACCGGTTCTGCTTGAGACATATTCGTAGCAATTTCACAAAAAAATTCGGTAGTTCGGAGCTGAAGAAGCTTATTTGGGCTGCTGGGAAGGCTACTCAAGTTCGCAAATTCAACGAGTTGATGGAAGAGGTCAAAAATCTGTCGTTAGAAGCAAAAAAGTGGTGTGATGAGATACCCGTTGAACAATGGACACTTGCACATGATGGTGGTAAACGTTTTGGAATGATAACGACCAACATCTCTGAAGTCTTTAACAGTGTTTTGAAAGGATCTCGAGGCTTACCTATCACAGCACTAGTCCAAACCTCTTTTCACCGTTGTGTACATTACTTTAATTTGAGAAGAAACCTTGCGGCATCCTCTATGGCAGATCAACAGCATTATGTCCCTTCCGTCATTCTTGCAATTCAACAAGCGAAAAGGAAAATTGGTTCTATGTTTGTGCAACCTTATAACACGACCGGTGATCGGGGGGATTTTTTGGTGAGAAATAGACGCGGCCAAAATGCACAGGTTGTGCGGCTTCAAGATAAAACATGTACATGCGGGAAGTTGACGACATATGGAATCCCATGTTCTCATGTTCTAGCATGTTGTGCAGTGGCAAAGCTAGATCCTTGTGCATTTATCAGTTCCTGGTTTTCGGTTGAGGAATATAGCAAGATATGGGCTGAAATGTTTCAACCACTGGAGCATCAAGATTACTGGGAAGAATGGACCGGCTGTACATTCATGCCCCCTGCTGTAAATAGAGGGAAGGGTCGACCAAGATCAGTCCGTTTGCGTAATGAAATGGATATTCGTCTAGAGCGGCAGCCAAAACGTTGTGGATTATGCAAAAATACTGGCCACGACAAGCGTACATGTCATGCAAGGCAGACAGCTCAAACCACAACGTTTGACACTTGACAAGAGTCGGCTCCCTAGCATGTTTTTGTTCATATTGTCTGCGTTGTATATTATGGTCAAACTTTTGTACAAACTAATGTAGTCCTTTGGCTGAAAACTCTATGTCATGTTCCTATTATTAGTTTTAAAACTTTTGAAAGTTTGAAGTTTATCTCCACATGGAATGCTACACAATGTTGTGATACAAACACAATTGACAAACCTTATTTCATCATATAAGGTAGTCACTTCGTAGGCCCTTTTTTGCATGTGCCATCTCACGTAAGCAATCTTGTTTCACAGGTTAGTGATGCAAAGAAGCTGGTTATTAACGAAATAGCATTGGATAGCATTGGATGGTTATTAACAAAAGAAGCTGGTTATTAACAAAATAATCTTGTCACAACTTTGAGGATGTTTTTGATGAACCAAGGGGCTTACCACCAAAAAGGCCACAGGATCATCACATACCCATTATTCCAAATGCAACACCTGTTAGCCTTAGACCATATAGACAAACGTAGTATGCACAGAAAACAGAAGTAGAAAAGATAGTGCATGAGATGTTGGATTCAGGGATTATACAAACCAGCTCATTTGCTCTTTAGTTCACCTGTATTATTGGAAGAAGCACTCAACCTTTAACTGTTCTAACAGACCATTGTAGCCTGAAATATTAATTAGGCCAGAGAGTGACTTCACTACTCCAACATAAATGTTTATCTAAACTGCTGGGGTTCACCTTTGAGATACACTATAAGGCTGGAAAAGAGAACAAGGCTACAGATGACAAACCTTGAATTGTAAGCGGCATTAAGTGACAAAATAGACATTAGGTGATAAAACTTGAACTAGGTGACAAAAGTGAAATTAGGTTGACAATGCTTGAAAAGCGAGATGAAGATAATAATGAGTTTATTATTATTTCGTGCATTGTGTTTTTTCACGCTAATTAACATAGAGTTTGCATTGGTTTTTTGTAGAGATGGAGGGACTAAGACATGAAGGACCTAGACAGGGGGAAATTGTGGAGCATTTGGTAAATCCAGGGCCCGTCGATCCTCATGTACTGGATTTGCAACATTCTCATCGTTCTAGCTGTGTCTGGAATGGAGAGGTACTTGATTTTGTTATCAACTTTAATTATTCATGTTTAATTTGACTGATATAGAAAATGCATGCAGGTTGATAAGGTATTGACATGCCGACGAGCCTTAGGACCACTAGTTCGGAATCGCGGTGGGAATCGAAGGATGGAGCCACATGCCCGTGTCATGCAGTACTTGGTGCGAGTGGTTTTTATGGGCTTTACCGGATCATGGAGGTTAGACTTGATCATGCTTTCATCACAGCACTTGTTGAGCGATGGCGGCCTGAGACCCATACTTTTCACCTTCGTGTTGGGGAGGCTGCAATTACATTACAGGACGTGGCAGTGTTGTCTGGGCTACCCGTTGACGGTGATGCTGTTACAGGTGTTGACACTACACGTTCCACGGATGCGTGGCAGGAGTATTGTCATATATGGTTAGGTGTCAGACCACCTGAAACGGTCATTCGTGGAGGGTCAATACAACTTCGTTGGCTGATGGATCAATTCATGGTGTTACCAGAGGGTTCAGATGATGAGATTGTACAACAGCATGCCAGGGCTCTTATATTGGCCTTGATTGGTGGTGTTTTACTCCCAAACCTATCTGGCGCTAGGGTTCCTCTTATGTACTTAACTTTGCTTCAAGACCTTAATGCTGCGAGTCGGCGTAGTTGGGGTAGTGCAGCTCTAGCTTACTTGTACCGTGAGATGTGCCGAGCAAGCAGGAGTTCAGCATATGAGATTGGGGGACCCCTAATTCTGTTGCAGGTAAGCTAAAGTGTTAATCTCCTTCTTTTTCTATACGATATTTTATCATTGATCATTCTTTGTAAAATACCTTATCAAATAGTTATGGGCTTGGGAGAGGTGCCCTAACATGCGTCCCGAAAGAGGCCCTGAAAGAGTTCCCCCCGTAGAGGACCGGGCACAACCTGCTGCTGTTGACATACAACATAATGAGGCCGCTGGTGATGCACCTGTTGCTGGTGGAGGCCCTCCCCAGCCGCATGAAGTCGAGCCTTTACCTCGAGACCCTTTGGGTAGGAGGTATGCCCTTATTTATGGGCTACAGTAACAGTTGGACAGTTTCATCGGAATTGTATGCTTCTATGGTTACTTTCATGCTTGTGATAGTATGAAAGTCTATAGGAATTGTATGCGTCTATGGTTACTATCACCTTTTATGTTTATTAACCAAACTTGAAAATAACATTGACAGGTGGCTTGTAGCACTGGAAAGTGACAGGGTAGGATCACAGTGTCTCAGGGGATACAGGGATCAGCTGGACAATTTAAAGTCATCAGAGGTTTGGGCTTAAGTATTCACATGTGGCACATAAGTATGTAATTGGCTTGTCTAGATGTTATTTTAAAAAAATATGCCTTTTACATCCCGCAGTTCATATGGCAACCGTATGACTTAGCTTCGCTACCGGAGTACTGCTTGACCGGAAGGCATGTTTGGATGACTCGATCGCCGCTTATCTACTTCGAAAGAGTGGAGTGGCACTTCCCGGACCGTGTTTGCCCGCAATACAACATGAGCCAGGTGATCCCCTGTGATTGTGACACTGGTGGTGAGGTCCTTCATAAGATTGATCGTCGGGGCCACCCGAACACCGACTGGGAGCTAAAACATCGTGTCTACATTGACATGTGGAATGCTCGTGCAGATACTATATACCGTATAGACGCGGTAGGAAAATATGTTGATGCAGGGTACTCTAGCCCATACATGTTGTGGTACCGCTCGATCACCCGTTTGTTGGTTGGCAAACCGGTGCAAAATATACCATCTGGATACCAAGGAGGGCATGCTACTGTGGAGATGTTGGTATGTATCTTAGGCCCTTCCTCCATTTAAACGCTAGCAAGTATCTACATCTTATTAATGATAGTGACCATTCCCCTAACCTTCACCCTTAGTTATGCTCTAAGATCATTTTCTAGATAGAATGCTCAAGGCACAACGACATGCATCCCTTTTGATTTACTTAGGATTGTGTGTGTACGTTTGGGGCATGCGAGCGTGTGTATTAAGGTATGGTTATGCATGTGGGTTGAATAGTGGGCAAAGAAGTCAAGCTACTGCCGAGAGGCATTAGCTGATTTTTTTGGTGGGAGGGGGGGTGTTTGTATTTTTGTATTTTTGGGCAACTGTGCGGAATGTGAGTATGAGGGGTGTTTGGTGTGTGTAAGGGAAGAGAGTGAGTGAACCGTCTGTGTAAGTGTGCGGGTGTCCGTGAGTTTGATGTGCTGGTTATGGTGCAGTGCATAGTGATGGATTAATAGTGGTCATTGTGGCTAGAGATCTGTTGGGCAGAAGTGGGTTTTACTGTGCGCGTGGTGGAGAAGGATTGCGTGAGGTATGTATGACTGAGTTGGCTAGTGTGCATGTGTTCTGTGTGATATTGTGGGTGCCATCATCCGTTAGAGAGAGAATGTGTTGCGTGAATTGTGCACTATGTGTGTGTGGGAAGCAGGGAGTGCAAGGTGCATTAAGGTAGTGAACAGAAGTGCAGGTGTGTATACATAGTGTGGCCGTGGGGTGATGCTGCCTTGGAGGGAACTGGGTATGTGAAGAGGGCAGCTGTGTGTGGTAGGTGTATTGTGTGACTGTGTGTAATATAACACATGGTGGACTGAAATGGGTATGGTGAGTGAGTGGAACAAGAAGAGAAGCTACTGCTGTGAGGCAGTAGCTGTGTGAAACGTACTGATCATCTGGATCAGAAAAGATTGAACTGGGGCCAACTCAAGAAAAATGAAAATATGCCATGTGCTGAAGTAAAAACAAGAAATGACTGGTGAGAGCTTGCGTTGTGAAAGCTTAATTGTCAACAACAAAGTACTGCTTTTGGTAGAAGTTAAGAAAACCAACACTAACCAACCTGTAGTGTGGTGCAGTATGAAGTGCTTCAGTGCAGTCCACTGAGTCTTGGGTGAGTTGTTGCTGAAGTCTTCTTTTGTAACCATTTGTCCAAGCAAGAAATAAGACTTGTTTGATGGAGAGAGATTTAACATGTAGAACTGGGAGTTTCTTCAGAGAAAATTTTAATTGGGACTTTACTTGGTAAAAGTTTAGTGTAATTTGAAGTTGAGTGGGTTGGTGAATTCGGATCTTGATATGGTTTGGCGGTGAACCTCATTTCAGTTTATATTTTTCTGTGAATTATTTTCTTGCCGTAAAAGGACTCGAACCAGATCTTAATGCCATTATTTATTATTGTATTTCCATCCACCTATCAGACAAAGTCCAACACGTATCTGCAACCCTTGGCCTAACACACATCAAGTAGAACCTAAACAACAAACCAAAACAGTCACAGCAATTATCACTTTACCTTTCCTTGCATTATTGAAAACTCAAGTCCTTATCAGTTTCCTGCATGTTTTTAAAGTCCTAAACCTAAATGCCGCGGCAATTTTTGTAGTTCCATATAATTGGATTAAGCCTTAATTCTTTTTTCATGTATGGGATATAGTCTGTACGTATTCTTGTAGTGCAAAGGGCATGTTACTAACGAACTTGCTTATTTTGCAGGCACAACAAATCAAGCGCATATTCCACCTTGCTGATTCTACTGACCCTAATGCAGCCATTGAATCCCTTGCAAGAATTAAGGTTGTGTGTCGAGAAGCACTGTCTGCCATTTGTGAGGCTGAACGAATCTCAGCCGGTGCACAACCAGAGCCACGAATCCAGGATCCGACACAACCAGCTACTCAGGCCCGACGACCACCGCGGGCACGCCGAAAGGGACCGAGACCGACCACGGAGCCGGTCACCGTAGCACCGATAGGTGCACCAGCACCAAACACTGCATCAACATCACACGTGCCACCATCAGTCCAACCTCATATGCAGGTTTTGCCCTCACCATCACCTGTAACAGCTGCAGAGCATGAGCCTTTGACATCCCATTCCACATCTAGGACACCCCCTGCTCATGGGCCATCATCTTCCACACCTAATAGATTCGATCGACCTCATACACCAGGAGGCCCAGCACCTATATCAGCAACTGAGACAGTAGCTGTACCTACTATGCCATCCCTGCTGCTTCGTGAATCTGAGATGGAAGGTATAGTCAAGGATATACCTTCCGAAATCCCTCCCATTTCTACTGATCCACTTGCTTGTAATGAGATGGTACAAGAACAGCTGGGACCTATTGAGAAAGAGACACATGGGTCGGTTCCATATCACAGCTTTAGCAGTGGCGTTACAGGTGGAAGCCGAGTATCAAGTCCTGGATGAATCACTGGTCAAGGTAGAGGAGGTTGCATTTCTGACCAGTTTTTTAATGCCATTCCACGAGCTCGACGAAGTCAACATCCCCATCGTCTTAGAGCACCTCATGGGATTTGTTCACCTGTGAAAGATTCAGTTTCACAGGTTACAGAGGAGCCTCCTCCTACGTCGTATGCTTGTGCAACACAATCAGTACGTGAGGAGCAGCTTGCAAAGCGCCCTAAACTCAAGACATACGCCAAGAGGAATCCTCCGAGGGCAAAGAAAGGAGTACGAGCACCATGTGGAACTTAACTTTTTTAGATTAGTAGACTCATGAAAACCAGTCCCCTAACCTTAGTACAGGCAACATGTTGACTTAGCTATTTTGAAAACATGCTTTGTAATTGTGTGGCCTTTTTGGGATGGTGTGTACTGGTTATTTCCTTTCTGTATTACTTCCTGTGTATGTTAACAGAGCCTGTGAGGAGAATTACTCATCAAAGGTCGCGACATGTGTTTAGCTACCAGGAACTTCAGCTGGCAACATCCAACTTTTTACCTGGTTTGTAATCTCTCTTAAGTCTTACCTGGTTTGTAATCTAGTCTAATCACTCAAGGATCTTTAATATAGATGTCTACTTGTATTTCAGAGAGAATCCTCAAAGGATTGACAGTGCGTCTTCCAACAAACGTATTGCATTCACCTATGAGCAGGTAGATTTTTGTGCTTTGTAATCTGGAATCGTTCTGTTTCACTGGTCTGTAGAGTTCTACTATATTCTTGGCAGTGGCAAAGCTATGAGAGGATCGAGCTGTACTATGGTCCCCCCTGGTTTTTGTAAATGACTACTTAGGGCAGCAAGACAATTGTTTCACTTTACAGATTTGGTCTCCCCCATTTTCTTTCTTTTTCTCGCTTCCCCATGCTCTTTTATATCCCCAATGCTTTTTCTTCACTCCAACCAAGTCACGGCTTTAACCAAGAAACACAGTAAAATTTTTGACTTCTTTCCAGCTTGTTGATGGGACTGCTGAATAACACCTAAGTTTGTGTTCGAACGATGATCTATGTTATTTTGGTGGTTTGCAATGATCAAAGGTTTTCCGATAACTTTAATTCATTTTGGGGTTTATAACTGGGATTCTTAACATTTTTAAGTTTCTGATGAGATTCTGTGATATTAATTCAATTTCTAGTTCTCTGATTTTGCCTATAAGTGCTCTACATTTGGAATCTTTTCATGTTTTAGTTGAAATTTAGAAAAAAAATCTCTTTGAAATTTGGTTACACCAGGTTTGGGCTCCTGGCTTGGCCCTGAGTCTAGGAAGCACAACCATATTCCTTATTACATAGCAAGCACAACCACTATAGAAGTGGTTATATACTGGAAACTTGATTGATTGTGTTGAACTTCACCTACGATTGTCAACTGAACTTTGCCTATGGCTAGAGAGGAAAATTGTCATTCGGAAAGCTAGTTATTTTTGGGATGATAGATTTTTGGAAAGTTTGGGATCATAAATGGGTTCTGTTTTATGTACATTATTTGGAATAATTGGCCTTCAACTGTAATGTGTTGTTATCAAATAATTGGGGGCTTTTTAGGTCTCTGTGATGTCTAGCATTATTGAAAACAACGTCATGCCATTACTTATTTTAGGTTTCTAGTTGTCCAAGTAGTATTCGGATTTCCCGTTCCTATATACACACGCGCCTATATATAAATATATTATTTGTTGTATCTTAAGTCTTAACACGGTCTGAGAACTTTCATTTGGGCTCTACCTGATTGTTTCTTTGACATCATAATGCAGAAAATTTGATTGGGCAAGGTGCATAGCAGTCAGGTGTATAGAGGATGTCTTCCAGATGCCAAGGAAGTAGCTGTGAAAATCATGCAGCCTTCTGAAGATGTGATAAATTCGTAGCAATTTCAGAGATTGATATAATTACTGCTTTGCATCACAAGAACATAATCTCCTTGCTTGGGTATACTCTTTCGGAAAACAATCTTGTCTTAGTTTAAAATTTCTATCAAAGGGAAGCCTGGAAGAGAATCTTCATGGTACACATACTAACTGGATTTGAGATACATGATTTTCACAGTGTTTCACAATGACTGACTATATGTGGCATAGGTGATTGACTGGTCATGAGATTACGTTTAGCTGGGCTATTAGATATGAGGTGGCTTTAGGTGTTGCTGGGGCATTGGATTATTTACATAATGGAGCTGGTGAGAGCATCATTCACAGGGATGTCAAATCTTCAAACATCCTTCAAAGCCATGCTTTTGGGGCACAGGTGTTGTAATCTTAAACATTGGTCCTTTGGTGAATTTGTTGCTGTGACTGATTGTACCATTTATTTTGGTATTGCAGCTGTCAGACTTTGGATTTGCCATGTGGGTGTCTACCATGGTTCTTACCATGTGGATTGCTCCGATGTTGCAGGAACCTTTTTAAACTTGAACTTGTTCTGAATATGTCTATTATGGTATATATGTTGTCTTCTAACTGATAATAGTTCCTCCCATGGCAGTTAAAAGGCTCCAGAATATTTTATGCATGGTAAAATGACGGAGAAAGTTGATGTCTACGCATAAGGCATTGTACTTCTTGAGCTTTTGTCTGGGAGAAAGCCAATTGACAATGAATATCCAAAAGGCCAGGAAAGCCTGGTTATGTGGGTAAGTTTATCATAAATGGTTATAATCTTTTATTCAACTGACTTAGTGAGTGAATATTAGTACGTGGTTGGAAATTAAGAACTGAATAGTGGAAACATGATATAGATACAATTTAGGGATAAGAAACTTCTATGGTTTACAAGAAACTCCTATGGGTTTGTATAGACATCGTACATACTGTTAAGCATGTCTGATGGATTGCATACACGCACGAGTGTTTGAAAATTTTCCTCTATGATTTCTTCCAGTTAGTATCAAGTAACAACGGGAGTTGATGATGACCTACAGGCGAAGCCAATTTTAGAGGGTGAGAAGGTTTTGCAGTTGTTAGATCCAAGCATGGGCAGTGAAGTTGACCATGATCAACTTGAGCAGATGGTCTTAGCTGCTAGCCTTTGTATCAGACGTGCACCTGATTCTCGTCCGCAAATTGGCCTTACTAGATGTCGGTCAACAGTGAAGTTACCAAGTTCCTGGTGTTTCTGCTTTTATTTTTTTAACTGGACTTTTAGCGATGGACTAACCGTCAAAAAAATATTTTTTGACGGAAAGGAGACTTTTAGTTTGTGAAGTACCCTTCGCTAAAAGTCATTTTTGTTGTAGTGTGTATACTGAAATACGAAGTGAAAATTCCAACAAGTATTACATAATTTGTGAAGAATGTTTGAAGTTGCTATATTTAGAAACTATTTATATTCTTTTTTTTGATTGAATAGTAAAATCATTGTATTTCCAATAAAAAAGAGAACCATGTATAAGAGCAGAAAAGTTCTTTGAGCAAAACATATCTTGCACCAAAGAGTTATACTAATATATTTATAAGACTGTCGCAATTATTTTTAACGTCTTATGCTTGGGATGCCCTTGACTAGTCAAGAGACAGTACTTCTCACCCTTTGAACACCACTAATTTATATAACCAAGCCCACACACGTAGACACCATACATTATTGTGAGAACTGGAAAAGGACAAGTGAGTGACAAGACAAGTCACTGGCCACTTACACCCTGCATGTGTTTATTGGTAGACCAGGGCCTTTCCAGTGAAATGTTACATCAACCACGTTACTTTGTCTAAAGTAATATCCGATCTCATTTTGCTCATTTGTACGTTCGCATGTAAAAGATATGAAGGCTTTCAAAGAGGTTATTTGTCGATGGGAAATTTGTGTTCAAGTAGCTTATTTAATTAGTTGGACAGTGATCTATTACCAGAATATGAGCCTCTACTCGCCTATAACTTCTTAGTGGTTATGGTATTATAAGGCTTTTCCTGCCCAGCAATTACATCATTCTTGTGCTTTTGCATTTATGCTCAATACCGATTATGGGTTTCATATGTACTTTAGCTACATACTTTTAAAACTTCACGTAGAGTTATGAGGTGGGTTCTCTAAATTTTTTTTGAATCAACTCGTTGCCAGATGCATTATTATTATTATTATTTTTTGCGATAACGTCACGTGCCTGGCATGTCCTAAACCACTAAAAAGACAAACGTAGGTACTTCCAAACTAGCACGACATATCAAGCTGACGAGCAACAACTACGCTTTGATTTTGTTATAGTTGTAGACTTTTCACGGTGAATTGTCCTTCAATCTGTTATTAACAGTTGTTAATGAGCTATTATCCTTTCAACAACTAATATATCTGCAAAGTCTTTTCATCAACTACTTTAAAGAAACTTGCAGCGACTTGTGACATCTCAAAAAATATTAACACGTTGCATTTATTGAAGTGGACCCTTGCCAAGCAGTATATAAGTATGTGTAGTGGATGAAGGGCAAAGGGCAACTAGCTGCTATATTCTTTGTTGTGCAAGAACGGCCAAAATGACATATACTCCACGAGACATTTTTGAAGCTATGGGTCGTTACTGGGCGGGAGAAGATGAATTTCACTATTTGTTGCGTCCAAGTTTGCGTTACTCATCACGGTATGTTAATACATTACATGCAGAATGGTCTTATCGATTGAATGAATATGAGGTCCTTGTAGCTGATTCACGACGCATGAATATACCCGTACCTCGCCAAAAAGCAATCAACATGCCTCGGAATACACATATGGAACTTGAAAGGGCACTGCATCGTATACGTGAAGAAAACAATAGAATGAGAGTTCGTCAAAGTAGGCATAACCTACGTCGTATGGCACGTGAAAGCTATGCAGATGGTTGCAACAACGAAGCACGTTTATATTGGAACATGAGCTTTGAACCTGATTCAGTTTCTGATGCTCCAATGTCTGATGAAGATGACTAAAAATGGTTAGTGTTGAGGCTGACTGGTATATCAGCGTGGTCATGTCAACCAGGATGCTTTCTTTGTAAGAAATACCACGTAAAATTTATATGTTGTATTTCCTTATGTTCAGATGAAGATGGCTACAAATGATTAGTGGTCAATAATGCACGTATATAAGATGCATTCAGGGCTATATATATATATATATATATATATATATATATATATATATATATATATATATATACTTTGGTCTTGCTTGAAATATTAATAATTATAAGTTTAACACTGGTATTGTCAAACAGCCGTTGATGCTTCAACTGTTTTTGGGAAACATTTTGCATTTTGACTGACAACATGTATCTCAACCAATGGGATACTTTCTAGCCTAGACTATAAACTTAAGGACGTGCCATTTATGGGCACGTCTTTATTAGAAGAAAGGAAACAATGCAAAGATGTAGGAACATTGAAGAACATGATCTAACTTTTGTAGCAGTAGGTGTAATTTAACTTCCTTCAAAATATTGTTCAAAGAGGCCGCATCTGCTCGAAAATGTACGACATGATCCAATTATGGCAGCTATAGGTATACTTTCATTAACTGATGAAGGCAATAATCATAACTATATATACTACTACTTGCCACAGGTAGAAACTAAAGAACATGATCTAACTGTGGTTTATGCAGGTGTATTTCATTAACGAAAAATATTTTCTTGAAATCTGAAAAGAGACCCGCTATCCAGAGCAAATTCATGCTACACGGCCAAGAATAGAAACATGAAATCAAGAGGATAGAACATTGTGGAGAACCAGTGGTACTCTGAGAAGGAGAGAAAGAAAGAATCACGGACAATGAACACCTTCCTATAGGAGAGAGCCACACACGCCGACATCACCAAGTAAGCACACTAAGTGCCCATATTTGAGGAGCCACACAAGCACCCATTTGCCCATATAAGCCATGCTTTGCGGCACGAGTAGTGTTAAAGTGAAAATCAAGCGTCAACTGAAAGTACACAACGCATTTACGCGTCTTCTGAGTAAAGACACCTTTGGCACGACAAACGTGGTTCAAGAACACGTTTTGTCAAAAAATGTGGTTTAAGAAACACGTTTTGTCTAAAAACGTGGTTAAAGACCACGTTTTGCACGTATATAGTGGTTAAACACCACGTTTTGTTTAAAAACGTGGTTCAGAACCACGTTTTCAGACAAAACGCGTTTTGTCTAAAAACGTGGTTCTGAACAACGTTTTTCGACAAAACGTCCGTCTTCTTGTTGAGGAATGGAAAACAGGTGCTCCCCGTTGACGTGCCCCTCTCACGAGCAGGAAAACCCGTTGCTTCGCTTCGCTTGGCAACTGAAGGGATCTCAGTGTCTGTCTCTACATTGCGTAAGTAGTAGACGAACTCATCTTACTTGGTGTGGTCTCTTCCTTCCATGTTGAACCTTCTCAAAAGCATGAGAAGGGGTGGATGGCATATAACCAGGTTTTGTCTAAAAACGTGGTTCTGAACCACGTTTTTAGACAAAACCTGGTTCAGACCACATTTTTACTCAGAAGACGTGTTTTTAAAACACGGTTTTTAATTTCCTAACAGAATATATTTTTGTTTCCAATTTTCTCTTTCAATTTTGTTTAAATTAGAAAAATAAAATGGGAAACATATATAGAACATGAAAACGTGTTTTCAAAACACGTTTTCAACTAAGAAGTCGTGGTTTGGAACCGCGATTTCCCAAAATGTGGTATGCGGGTAAATAAGTTTGAAAATAGGGTAAACAGGTTATTAAGGTTTTAATTTGTATTATTTAGGGAAAAAACTCCAACAAATTGTGTGGAAACAAGTTTGCAGAATCATGCTCAGAGATAAAGAGAAAAGGGACCAGGACATATAACAAGGGAAGATATGTGCACCTGTTAATGGGTATCTTACAGCTCCAAGGTACGAGACAAGCCGTCAGCTGCCAAAACCCCTAATCAGCCGCCAAAACGAAGAAACCAGCCGTCAAGGATAACGGTCAATGGCTTGGGGCCACCCATATATATATAGGCACGAAACCCTAAGTTTCACCCTACATCATTGACGACGGCTGGGCTTGATTTGGCGCCAAATTTGCGGCTAAGCCCTCACGGTTAAGCCCAAGAAAGCAAACAGATGCCCACAACCCAACAAAAAAAAAAGTTACTTCAAGCCTTGCGACGTACTAAAAAAAAAAAAAAAAAGAGTACAGCACAGCCTTGAAGTGGGGCAATTTGTAGATACTAAAATAATTTTACCGGTCAATAGTTATTTTGGTGACTAATTTATTATTTAACGCTGCGAAAAATGCGAGCCCAGATACTGACGTGTAGTCAAACAAGACAACGAGCTCGAAGTCAAAGACAAGTTGGAAGGACTAGTCCAAATAAAAATGTTTGATCCGGCCCATGGTCTTGCTAGAAGAAAATTCAATTAAGTCAAGTTTGACCAAAATAAATTAAATGAAAATAAATCCATTTAGTTAATTATAGGGGAACACAAATACCTTTAATTAAAAGTTCAAAGCCTCAAGTCACGGGTTTTCTAAATTTAACCCTACCGCTTTGCCTATAAATAGAGGGCTACGGGTAGGGAAGATCGATGGACACATTGAGTCTCTGCAAACAAGCCAGTGCTTTACTAGAATTCTGACACAAGCATTACGCTTAATTTGAAGAACAATACGCACTAGTTTAGTGCCATTCTTTAATCGAGCATTCTCGACGACGAGGATTAATCTCTCTTTGAGCATAAACATCAAAGAGAGATTCGCCTTCAACCTTGGTGGTTCTTCAAGTCAGGGATCGCTCTCAACGAAGAAACCAAAGTTGCGGTTCAAGAACAAGCTGCCTCAGCCCTTGGATCGTGACCGCAATCGGAGATTGAATCATAGGACCTAGATTTTTTTCAGTATAAATCAGAGAGTGGTGTAACCTTTATTTTAAAATCATTAAATTGAATTTTGTGCATTATTTCTTGTCTCGTAGTTTAGAAACGAAATTTGTGTGTACAGGGGGATCGAAGATTGTGTTTCAGAGGAGGATTTCATAAGGTAATCACCCCATAAAACCGTTCCATTCAGCGTGCATATGTGTATATACACATGTATATCTATACATGTATATATATAGACATTTTTCTTCGCTTAAAATCCCGTAAATTTGATCATGGATCTTATATTGTTGTTATAGAATGTATTAGGGTGTTAGAGGAACGAATTAGAGCAAGAAAACCGAGAAAAAATGAAGCAAAAATGGAGAAAATCGAAACTATGGTTTGTTGTGTAGTTGCTGTTGAAGACGATGAGCAGTACATGTGCGCCGCTCGTAGGGGCGCGTGAGTGGAGCGTGGATGGCGCGTGGAGTAGTCTCCGGCCACTTTTCAGGCCAATTCATTTTACTGTCTCAAAGTTATTTTAATTTTAGAACTTTTGAGAAATGTTCAGAATTTTCTGATATCGTTTGATATTTTTTATATTTTGCACAAATTTGAAACTTCTAAAATTTGTTTGAACTATATAAAATGATTATTTAATTCTAAAAGTTTTTTGTATTGTTTATATAATTCTAAGATGTTTCAGTTCAAGTTTCAGAATCTTTAGAGGTGATTTGTTATGATTTATGTATCGCAATTGTTTGGGCAAAATGAATTATTTTAAAATAGTTTTAATAAATTTGTTTGACCAGATTTCAGTTTCTGTACTTTTCTTACATATTTTAAGGCTATTATAAAAATTACGACAATTTTTTTACCTAGAATTATTAATGGCTATTTTTTGGGCTTTTCGAGTATTTAAGAAAATTATTTTTTATTAAAAAAAATTTGAAAAATCAGAAAATCTATATTTTAACTTTTTTTTAATGTTTTAAGTTTTGAAAGTACTTTATAAGGATTTATTATGAATTTGGGGGTATCATAATGCCCGAGGGAGTGTGTGGGTTCCTAGCTATGTTTGGACGTACGTGGGGACCCGTTTGGATATGGGTTAGTTTGGAAGTGTCGGAACAAGCAACATTTAAGAAATTAACATTGGCTTCATAGTGTTTCGAGACTAGAGTTCATTATGATAAATTATTTGCCCGATCTAGGTTAATTTTAAGGATTTTGGATCGAGACTGTTTAGCAGCGCATATCTTGGATTGAGGAAAGAGATTTCTATCTGAACCCTACTTCATCACTTTGATTTTGTAAGTTTTTTTTCTAGGGTTAATGACAAAACCGTCCCCTAAAGTTTACACATTTTTGCACTTTACTCCCCGTGTTTATAACTTTTGCAATAGTGTCCCCCGAGGTTGACAAAACTATTGTAAACAGTTCCAAAATTGGACGTCAGTTCAATTTTGTACGTGAAGTCCTCATGTGCGGTGCACATGCCATTTTGGCATGGGCAAATTTGTAATTTCTCCTACCCCCATCTTCCCTTTCTGACTCTGTTCATCTCTCTCTCTCTCTCTCCCTCTCTCATGCGGCAAAACCCTTAAGCTTGATTCTTTATGACCATGACGGCACCGTGGTCTCTCTAATTGGAAGCAGTGGGCTAATCATTAGTCTGATAGATCGGATCCTTGTGAACATCGGACGACAGGTTGTGCCGTGTCAGCCCGAGGTGATTTCGCCGAATCTCTGCCGGACTCAGATCTTAGAACTGAGTCACATCATGGACCGCCAACGGGTCAAGCTTCTGGTGGCACCGCACACGGTTTATGATAGTTTTGAACACTGTGAACCTGTTATCGTGCTCTTCCTTCGGTGCATATGTTTTACCGAACCGAAGCTTAATATTGTGAAGTGGTGCTTGGCAAACAACTCATCATCGTCGACCACCTGGCACATCAAAATGTCGTCATCTTCAAAACCGTCGATCTCCTAAAAAATCGTCAATCCTTGTAGTAATCTCCTTTCCCTTGATATCCTTCTTCGACGACTTCACCCCTGACTTCGGTGCACTATCACCATCTTCGCACCATACTCTGCCAACGCAAGATTGCAACCACCATCACCATAGTCCCTCAGAACAACTCTCAACAAGTTTCCAAACCAACCAACGCCTGCCATAGAGCTTTATGGTGGCTGTCAGTGATGGTGTGTGCAGCTGTGTTGATTGGATGTAGGGTTGTGACTCCCCGAGATGAACAAAGGGAGAAAAGGGAAGATGGGGGTAGGGGAAATTATAAATTTGCCCATGCCAAAATGGCATGTGCACCGCACATGAGGACTTAACGTCCAAAATTGAACGGACGTCCAATTTTGGAGCTGTTTGCTATGATTTTGTCAACCTCGGGGGAGCAAAGTGCAAAAACGTGTAAACCTCAGGGGACAGTTTTGTAATTAACCCTTTTTCTATTATTTTTCGAATGCCATTGGACTCTGTTATGTTTTGAATTAAGAATTATTGCCTTAAAAACCTTTTATTGAGCCTTAAAACGTTTATTGAAACTCTTATCGATGCTCACTATTTATTGCCCTTCGAGCATTGAATAACACGTTGTATTATTGAATTGTTGTCATTCTGTTTATTGACATGAGATTCTGCATTAGTGTGTTTTGGCGAGAGTTGGAGTGTATTGGAGGATTTGGCGAGCATTGGTGTGGGCAAGTACTTTGATAGACTAGTTAATGTATTGGTATGGGCTAGTACCTTGATGGACTAGCCGGTATATTAGTGTGGGTTAGTATCTTGATGGACTAAACGGTGTAAATATGCATATGTATCGCCTTTGTGGCTTTGCTAAGTGATTACTCTGCACTGCCTGTATGGCTTTGCAATCACTCATGGTCAATAGTAGCTGTGATTGTTTACATCGTATCTGAAAATCATATTGATATTTCATCGAACTAGTTATGACCATTTTGAAACTCTTGGAAAACCATCATTGAATTGCATCTATGAATCATTTCGTAATCTCTTCGTTTGAGTGACCTTACTGAGCTCTAAAAAACTCACTCTTGTTTCACTTTCTTTCCGCAGGTAATAGCCAACAATAGATCGCATTGGGTATAGATTAGAGCCGAGCAAGGGAAATAAAATTTAAGTTTTAGTCTTGATCATTAAGACCCCTGCGTGGGTTAATATTGCTATTTAGAATATTTGACTTAGACTATAGATGTTTTAATTATGTCAGTGCACTAAGAGTACTATATTATTCAATGGTTTAGTTGTTCTGACTGGTTGTACGAAATTGGTTGAGTTTGAGGGTTTTATTCCCTTAGTGTATATGATTGAGTGAGTGTTAACGTTCCGGAAAATTCCGGGATGTTACATAAAATTGTTATGTTAGCTAAAATGTATAGCTCATATGTGTTTATACTTGATCAAGAATAGTATAAACATTGCACCTAACACCTACTATAATATACTTATATCTACTTTTAGAGTGCTACATTAATGCCGAGATAACTAACTGCCCCACCAGCAACATAGTGAGAGCTGCATTCTGGACTGAAATGAATTACATTAACATTGTAACGCCCCAGAAATCCGGACCTCCGCCGCCCCGAACTCCCGGGTCGTTAACCTACCGGATCACATCAAACCTGTCAGACCTGCTCACTAACACATATTCCAAATCATCTAATTCAGCATCAACTCAGATTTCTCAAAAATACAGAATCACAATTGCTTAGCTTAAACTATTACAGCTTAGGTTATTCGCAATTCAAATTCTCTAAGATCAAATAATAGTACCGACCCACGCAGGGGTCTTACTATACCGTAGTGATGGGCTCATCAGAATCTCACTCAGTCTCTAACCCATTCTCGGACATGCTACAACTGATCGTCACCTGCAGAAGGAAATCAAACGAAGGGTGAGCTTTTGAGAGCTCAGTAAGGTCGCTCAAGGACCAACAAAAGAATCACAAAACGATTCCAAAGAATCCAACCGACAAAAATTTCCAAAATACTTCAGATGGTAAAAAACTCAATGATTTCTAAAAGGATAAAAAACTCATCAGAAATAGATACCAAAATAGACCAGAATAAACACAGCGGATTCCAAAAACAATCAATAATAGATCATTTCTAGAGTCATCATTTCCAAAATACAATGAAGATTTTCCAAAGGATTTTAACAGAAGCACATATCGTTTTAGATAATACTTTTCAGACATTTTCGTAATAGTTACAGCAGTATACAGAGCAGATAAAATAAAAAATCAACGTTGATCCTGGGTGATTGCAATGCCATTCGGGCAAAGCACAGAAGTGTACACATGCATGATGTACCAGAATAATTACTAGTCCACATGGGTACTAGCCTGCATTCCATGCAGGATTCAGACCAGCCTTATAACTCCCGCCTCAGAATAGAACAGATAACCCAGGTCAACACAGAAAAATCAACAATATCAATGAGCATTAACATAAGCTCAATCACCGAAATCAATTCAGATTCCAATAACAATAATCATACTGACACAAGTCAGCATTCGGAATTTTCAGAAGAAATCAGAATTTTCAGAAGAAAAATCACAGATAAACAACAAAAACGATTATGAATAATTATCGAGTTTTAAGCACAACAATCTGGAAGAACGGATACAGACAATTGTCAAATCTTCTCAGCACACAATAACATGTGAGCATCAAAAGATTTCCAAATAATCGATTGAGGTTCAATATTGGGGTTTTTTGGGCAATAAAATGCATCACAGCAATATACAATTCAGAGTTCGGCATTAGCCATAAGTAAATCAATGAATACTTACGCGTACGAGTTATCAAAATAAGGGTTCGGACGAAAGTCCTTACCTAGGGTTCAGATAGAATTCCTTACCTGAATCCGCAGCTAAATTATCTTAACCATAAAGTCTTTAACGTTAACCTAAACGGAATAATCTAACCATTAGAACACAGACTATAGCAAAATATTATAACTTAATACAGACTCACACATACTCCCAAAATGAACCACCCCTCACCGGGTATGCAAAATTACCGAAACGCCCCTAGGGTGTAAAATTAACAAAATGCCCATCTCGGACTTAAATTACCAAAATGGTCTTCCCTAAATTAGAATCACTGAAATAAGCTTCCCATATGTAAATTTATGCAAAAATACCTTTCTTAGGTCAAATTACCAAAATACCCCTTCGGGGCGGCAAATTATCAAAATGCCCCTGGGGTTTCCGGCACTGGAAAAATCTCAAAAAAATATCTTAAAACACTATTTTAAGCATCTTGATATCATTTCTGGTCTAAAAAGCATTTTAAAGAATTGTCGTCCGAAAATTTCGAACCGATGTCCGGACCGAGCGCTAAAAGGCCAGTTTCACGAAAAATACCTATCAGCCTCATAATGATACAAAATTTTAGAATCTGATACCTATAAGTGAAATAAGATTTTAATAAACATTTCAGATTAAAATAACTTGGTTTACTAGGTTAAATAATTTGCTAATTCTGTTAAATTGATGCCCTCATTTAGCGCTCTTCACGGATACCAAAAATTCCCAAACAATTCCAAAGGGTACATCTCGTGAAAATATTGAGGGTTACAGTTTTGGACTTTACCTAATTGTGGCTCTAACTATTTCTGAAAATTCATTGAAAACTGCCCAAATTAATTATCCATATTTAGTGACAATTTCAGTTACTATTCATGATCTACACATACTAATTCACACTTACACACACACAGTCGTCCCCTACCTCTCTCTCCTTCACTGCCCAAGCATATGGCTGCTTGATTCTCACCCAACACCCACTAAATTCGTCATTAATCCATCAAACAACCTACATAAGATTAATTTCATCAAAAGGACACATCCTAACACAGTTTAGACACACAATCTATCCCCCACCACCTTACCCGCAATACAACACACACAAAAACACACCTGTTACACACACATTATCACCCTGTCTCACTCAATACACATACACCTCCTTCAACCACCCTGAAAACTCACAAATTCCACTCATTATCTTCCTAACACACACAAATTCAAAGCTTATTAGCATGACAAATTCAAAGCTTATTAACATGACCACCCGTATACACATATAATTTCCCACCCGAAATTCTCACGACATAAACACACACACCCAATAACCGTAGACACACTCGGCACTCACGGTGACACACGCACAGTTTCACACACCTGAACTCACACACACACACATAATGAAATTTCATACACATGAGGGATAGGGATTACCCTTAGAAAAATCTCTCAATTTCTCTCTAGCTTTGTCCGAGCTCCCTCTCTTTCTTCTTCCCTCTCTGTTTTCCTTCTCTTCTCTGTTTCTTCCCTGCTCAGTCACTGTTTCTTTCTTTTATTTCTTTTCGTTTTGTTCCTTTGTTTTCCCTTGTTGTTTTGTTTTCTCTTTCCGAAATCTTCACTAATCAACTCCAATATTAAATAGTTTAGTTAGCTTAGTCAGGAAAGCAAGTAAGTGGTGGCAACCCTAAAAAAACATGGTTTCTAAATAAATTTATAAAATTACAAAAAGACATCCAAACTTAATTACAAAACATAACCCATATTTTGTATAATTGCATTCAAGCCCAAAATTATTCTAATTATTCTCAATTTAATTAAACATCGCTGAAAATATACACTAGCATTCATTTTATTATTTTTCATCACTAAAACTGTAATTTACAATTATGCCCCCAAAGTTTTCCAAAATTATGAAAATGCCCCCAAAATTTTGAAATTTTTTTTTGCCCCAATATTATTTTAAGCTCCTACACACTACCAATACCCGAGCATTGCTCAAAGTTAACGCCCGCCTATTTTTCGGAGCACCGATGGTTATTTTAACCCGTTCCCAAAGTTCGGGATATTACAAGCTTCCTCAATCACCATTTCAAGCATAGAAGTGCCCAGAGGTACAAGTTTATATATGGCATGCTTCTTAAATGTGTTTGCACATAGATGTGTGCGCTCGTGTAATCATGTTAAAGTATAAATTGTCCATGAATGTTGTTCCTTGATGAAACACGTGTACAACTTATAACCACCTTAGCTTAGGGGCTGTTTGATAAAACTGAAATTTAAGTGCTGAAAAAGTTAAGCACTGAATTTATAAAACTGAAAACTTTAAACGACTGAATTTTTACTGAAAAATAAGTTAACCTGTTTGGTAAACCAAAATCAGATGTCTGAAAATTATTTATTTACAAATTTATCCATTTTACCAAGATTATGCATTTGTTTATGTACTTTATTAAAAAACAAAATTGGGACTAAAATCATGTTGGTGGTGGTGGTGGCGGCGGTGGCATAAAAGGTGTCAATGGTGGCCGTAATGGAGCGTGAAAACATGATATTTTCAATTGTGATGATAGCGATAGGCGACGACATGACGGTAAGTGGTTGTAGTGTGGTGGATCTTTAGATGATTTTGGCAGAAATGAACGTGGTGACAACGAAGACTATATGGTGGAGGTGGCAGTGTCCTTGTGGTGGTGTCGGTGGTAGTGTTGATAGTGTGGCTAGGTTGTGGTAATTGTGGTGGTGGTAGTAAAAAGAAATACTGGTTGTGGAGGTGGTTGTATTGTGGTAAAGGCAGTGTTGCCAGCAAAATAATTGAGGCGGTATCATGGTGGTAATTATTTTTTTATGTAAAAATCTATTAAACAACTTTTAATCATCTCACTTAGAATTAAGTGATCAGCAACAAGTAAGTCCATCCTGACTTAAAATTTTAGTTTATTTTTGGTAAGAATTAATTTTTTAAGTGATATAAGATTTAACGTTATCAAACGTACTTAATTGAAAATCATTGAAAACTTTAAGTTTTAAGTGCTTAATTGCGTTATCAAACACACCCTTAGTCTGTAATAAAGAAACACAATAAGATTATTTTTGTGCTAATAATTAATGGCCAGGACCAAGCTGGGTATAGCATGGCTTCAACTAGGGGTGAGCACGGTTCGGTTGGTTCGGTTTGGAGGCTGAATACCAAACCGAACCGACCAACCTCGGTTTGAGAAAAAATAAACCGAACCGTAGTTGAACGGTTCGGTTTGAACGGATTAGATGGATCGAACGGTTCGGTTTAAACGGATCGAACGGTTTGGGCTAAACTCCATTCTAGGCCCAAAACAACTAAAAATGTGTAACAAAAACAGCAGATCTTAGCTCATAAGACTAAAATTCTAATTAGATTACATTAGATCCAAAAGAAAATAACTTATTACACAAAAAATCATTACATAGCATTTCTAAAAATTCTAACCAAAATTGCATAACATTCAAAAGAAAGAAGTGCTTTTTATACCCATTAGATGTAAACTTCTAATCAAATTCTGTTAAACTTCTAATCAAATTAGACATTATTACACAGCAAAATATATCCATCAGATTAACTTAAAGAAGAAAGAAGTCTTTTTTTACGGATCGAACAGGTCACGAAAATGACTTCAGCATCTTGAAAACCTTCATTGCCAATCAACCTTCAACCAACATATAATCCATATTTCTGAAAAAAATGCAATGAACGAAAAATCAGTGATAGGTGAAGAATAGCATGTAAGCTGATATTACCATTTCTTAAGAAGGTCTTCCCCAGCATTGCAGCAGAGGAAAGCTTTATGCAATGGTCCTACCTGGGTTTTGGATGGACATAGGACAGCCAAAGGATTACATAACAGGCTTAAGATTCTACTTGGACTTCTGTATATATTAACAATGATTAATATATATACATGCACAGGGCAATTGCATTTCTTCACTAATTGAAAATCAATCTTATAAAGTCTATTCAAAATTCAAACAATCATTCCATTTAATTGTTATCTAGCATTAATAAATGAAGGGGGGGTTAAGGTCTTATGCAGTGAACTGTCTAGACTGGTTCTTAACAATTTCATTCCATACAATTATTACTTCTATTCACCATTGCTGACAGTAATTATTCTGCGCATACGATCGAATTCGTTTCAAGCAGTCATTCAACCAGAAGATTAATTGAAATAGAAAGCACTGAGTGAAAGAGAGAATCTACACAGGTAAATGGCCACAAACAACACAAATCACTGCAATTCCCATTTTCGTCTTCAGGGATAAAGCCAGTGGATTGAACTCGAGCTTGGGTTTACAATCAACACAAACATGTGATAGGAAAACACGTAGTTAAAAATCCAGAACAGTCACAATCTAAACAATACCCACTACAGAAAACAACAGACCAACAAAAGGCTCAAACCATTGAATTGTAGCAATAAAACAAAAAAAAAATGGAACTCAAAGACACTCTGTACGTACTTGTGTGAGAATGACTCTGAAGGACATGGAAAGAACTCTATAAAAAGCAAGAACGAAGCTGACCCTTTTTACTCAGCGTTTCAGCATTTTAGAGGCGCAGTCGTGGGAGGTGGAGACGGCGGCTGGAGGAGACGGTTGCTGGAGGAGACGATGGGCTGAAGGAGATGCTGCCGTGGTGGAGGCGCTGTCATGGGAGGTGGAGATGACGGGAAGAAGGAGACGACAGCTGAAGGAGACTGAAAGAGATGCTGCCGTGGTGGAGGCGCTGCCGTGGTGGAGGCGCTGCCATGGTGGATCTTGAGACTTGAGAGTTAATGGCTGAGGCGTGGAGTGGAGCAGATCTGGGCTGAGGCGTGGAGTGGAGCAGATCTGGGCGGCGATTGAAGAAAAGAATGGATTAGGATTTAGGGTTACACATGTATTTATATGAAAGGTTAAGTTTAACTACCTAAGTCAGTTAAAACTAACTGGGGTTAGTTTAAAAAAATTATATATTATATAGTATACGGTCGGTTCGGTTTAGATCGGTTTCAAAAAATCCAAACCGAACCGACCGAACCGAACATGCGGTTTGTGAAAAAAAAAACCAAACCAATTGTTTTTGCCATCGGTTTGGAATTAGTCGGATTGGTTGGTTCGGTTTTTACGGTTGGATCGGTTTTAACGGTTTAAATGCTCACCCCTAGCTTCAACTACTCCTATTATGGTCCTTTCAAACCCAATATACATTTACCGAAATTCAATAAACGAGTTCGTGCATTCTGTAAAATGGATGTGCAGAATTGGTATATCACACATTTAAAGCTGATTATAACTTCTTTAACCCAACCACCCCATGGTGTTCCTGTGAAATCTACACACATGAGTCATGCTACTCCCGTTAATGGATATAGAGCGTTATCTTCACTGCTAATGTACCTTAGAAGTTTTATTGGTTACATGAAACATGGTAGACATGGCAACTTCAGTTTTCAATTTTCATTGCATTGCGTCCTCTGAAATTCATGTATATAATTTCAGATGTTATAAAAAAAAATATTGTTACTATTATTATGAATACCTTCAAATATTTCCAACTATGTCACCCTTTGAGTATTAGTTAACATGTTTAAATGTAATTAGGCGGTGTGCAACCTATTGTGTGATAGTGCTATTGGGAGTGATATAGCACCTTAACTAAGTAAACCTAATTCATCTTTTTTCTAGCTTTCTATGCTTTGGCCCTACCTTTCTTGACTGAAACTGTTGCAGCTAAAAACTGGATCGGGAACCACACCAGAAATCAGGCCTGCAAAAGAGAACACGGGGTGACCGCCGGGTAGGGTTCCGACGGGGGAACGCTCCGATGCTTAAGTCAGAGATGGCTAACAAGGTAGAACTCTGAAAAGCAGTATTACAAAATGTGTATGTGTGTGAACTTGTCTTTACTTGAGGGGGCTTGACCCCTTTATATAGTGGTAGGAGGAAGAGTCTTAATAGGACTGAGCTTTGACCAACTCTAATCAGAATCAAATTAGGATCCTAGAGGATCTCATGTCAATCTCGGCTGATAGAGTCAAAGCTTCTCTAGGATTATGCCCGATGATTGATATGGAAAGTGCCATATCAGTAGTGAGCCAGTATGGGTTACGTGTCATAACCGTCACGTGTCGTCCGTAGATTGGAGGGATATTTTTAGTTATATCATATGCCCCCTGCTTTTACCAGCATTAATGAAGCGGGTGGAAGCACACTTTTTCCACTGGTGATAGCGAAATATGCCAAAAACAGAATTGAATCTATTTGTCTGACATTTCAAATATTCAAAGAGTGCTATGCTCGGACAAGGTTCTGTTCGGACATGGTTATGCTCGGACACGGTTCTGTTCGGGCAGAGTTCTGTTCGGATTTTTCTGCTCGGATCATGGGCCTGTTCGGATTTTTCTGCTCGTACCATGTTCTGCTAGGATTTTTCTGCTCGGACCATGTTCTGCTCGGACTATGGGCCTGTTCGGATTTTTCTGCTCGGATTTTTATGTTCGGACCATGTTCTGCTCGAACTATGGGCCTGAGCTGAAAAGGCCTCATTTTTTCTTCTGTTCGGTCAGCGGGCTTGGACGTGGATCTGCTCGGATTTTTTCTGGTCTGACCATGGCCTGCTCGGATTATGGCCCGAGCTGGGAAGCCCCAACATTTTTCCCTGCTCGGTCGTTGGGCTCGGACCATGATCTGCTCGGATTTTTTTTGCTCGGACCATGGCCTGCTCGAACTATGGCCCGAGCTGAGAAGCCCCAACATTTTTCCTTGCTCGGTCGTTGGGCTCGGACCACGATCTGCTCGGACCTGTTGTGCGGGCTTGCTGCGCGGACGCGGGCCTGATGGTGGAGAGGCCTGATCTAATGAACTCTTTGTTGAAAAAGTAAAGAACTCCTTATTGCTCATGTGTCCGAGCAGATTCGAACGCTTGACCTCGCGCGCGGAATGAGAACAAAATGCCACTGAGCTGGTCGGCCTCGTATGTCAAGTCCGAGCAGAAAATATAGTTGTACTATCACTTGAAAACTTGAAAAGTCCATAACTTTTTGCTCGGATATCCGTTTGAGGTGAATTTTGTTTTGATTTCGGTTAGTTTTCTGAGCTCTATCCATAGAAAACCTCCTTTTCTCCAAAAGAGTTCAGTTGAAATCTCTACCTAAGAAAACTCCTTTGACCTCCACTCGATTTTTTCTCTAGTCAAACTCTTTAGAGTTTTACCCATGGGCTCTTGAGAGCACAAAGAAAACAGAGTTAGGATGTCTGCACGGGCGACGAGTTCGGCGATCATTCTGCTCGGACATGGCTTGTCCGAGCTCAACGGTTTTATTCCCAATTTGTTCGGGCATGATGCTTCGGTTCCTTTATGCTTCATCCGAGCACAAAGGGTATGAAGTTGGTTCTCTGCTTGGGCGGAGTGCTCGGCCAACTTTCTATTCGGGTAGAATGTTCGGCCAACATTCTGTTCGGACAGAATGTTGGTCCAAGCTTTGGTCACTCTGCTCGGGCAGAGTGTTCGGCCAACATTCTGCTCGGACAGAATGTTGGTTTCAATTTCCACGTATGAACTCATCCTCCAAAGGATGGTCCTTCAGGCGTTGCCTCCGAGCCTTAGATCTAGTCTTCATCTTGTAGGCTCTTTATTTCTTTTTAGACTGAGTATTTTGATGCCATTTTAAGGGCATTGTATGTACTCTATCTTTTGTTCTATTGACGGTACTTTGTTCACTATGTGTTTTTTATGATTTATTCTACCATTCACACAGCGTTATTTGTTTTTACTTTGACTCTAACTCTTTATTCGTCACTTAAAGAGTTACCAAAGAAGTCGAGCACCCTCACTCGGCCTATATTTTGAAAAAGCAAAAGCTTTGGTGGAGTGACGATGCCCCCATTAACTTTTGTTTCTTCACGGACTTAGATCAGTAGCTAATCCGTTTGGCCTCCTCTTGTATTTTATAAAACCCAAGAGTTATGCACTCTGTTTGGGCAGAGTGTTCGGCCATCACTCTGTTCGGACAGAATGTTTTGTCTAAGATGATCACTCTGTTCGGGCAGAGTGTTTGGCCATCACTCTGTTCGAACATAATGTTTTAGCTAAGTTTATCACTCTGTTCGGGCAGAGTGTTCGGCCATCACTCTGTTCGGATATAACGTTTTGGCTAAGCTTATCACTCTGTTCGGGCAGAGTGTTCGACCATCACTCTATTCGGACAGAACGTTTTGGCTAAGCTTATCACTCTGTGCGGGCAGAGTGTTCGGTCATCACTCTACTCGGGCAGAATGTTTTGGCTAAGTCCAGCACTCTGCTCGGGCAGAGTGTTCCGTCATCACTTTGCTCGGGCAAAATGTTTTGTTGATATTGGCACTCTGCTCGGGTAGAGTGTTCGGCCATCACTCTGCTCGAGCAAAATGTTCTGGGGAGGTTTATCCAACCTAACAACAATGCTCAGAAGAAGTAACTTTATTGCTTGGAGAAGTTTACACTGGATCATTTAAGAACCCGTTTATTCGAAAAAATCTGCTAAAGACTATTCTGGAAAAAGAGCTGGGGTGTTTGACAAGGTCTGAGCCCTTTATCCCCTTGAAAAGGAAGTGTCTTGCCTTGGGGCAAGATGCTACTGCGCGACGCGTTCGTTCATGGGCTGGAGTCCGAACCTCTTCTATCAGATCAAGATTTCCTCTGAGTCCAATTTCTTTGTCTTCTTTGGTCGGCACGAAGTAACATAACATTGTCGAGCTATAATCTGATCTCCTTTGACTTCTCCAATCCCCTGTTCCGTTGGGAACTTCATTTTGAGGTGGTAGGTTGATACCACGGCTTGCAACTGATTAAGTGCAGGTCGTCCAAGTATGGCATAGTATGCAGAGGGGACCCTCACTACCACAAAATCAAGCATCAAGTTTGCTTGCATCGGGGGCGTACCTATTGCAACAGGAAGTGCGATAACACCTTCGACTGTGACTGGATGATTAGAGAATCCATATAATGGTGTATCCACCTTCCGAAGACGGTCCATATGGATGTTCATCTTCTTGAATGCATCATAAAACAAGACTTCGATGGAACTCCCATTGTCGACCAGAACCCGCTTCACATCGAAGTTCCTAGATTTGATCGTGATGACTAACGGGTCATCATGAAGAGTTTTGACATTTTTTAGATCATCTTCTGAGAAAGAGATAGTAGGTAAAGGCACAGTCTTTGGTTTCTTACTTGGGGGTTGGCTCGTTATGCACACTTCCCTAGCATATGCTTTTCGAGCTTGTCCTGATGAGCCTCCTGCGGCTAATCCTCCAGAGATAGTGTTGATTGTACCTGCATTCTCTTCCCGTTCTCTTTCTTCAGCGGCTGAGGGTGTTTCTTGTCGTCCTTCTTTGCGCGCCACCCACTTTCTCAAAGCAATATTCCGTTTGCACGGTCCATTTAGTGGTATAATGAATACTCTTTCAAGCAGCCTTACTAGGAGTTGGAGAAAAGAAGCTACTCCTTGCTTGCTTGGTTGTTGGTGATCAGAAAGTTAGACCCATTTGGTTATGCTCTTCACTTTCTATTATCTGTCTGCGGTTTTTTGAGTAACTTATCATTGTGCTTTACTTTTATACTGCAATTGTGTGACATAGTAGTTGTTGTGTCAAAATTTTGAGCAAGCTACAGTTTGCTTGCTTTTGGGGAAACATTGAATGTCTCTTATGTTAAACCTGTTGTATTTGGTGCTCATAAGGTGTGGTATTCCAAAGCCGACATATTCAAAAGGCAAATGCTAACTAGTGCCCTTAGGACAGTGGTTAAGGAGCATGAAATAGTAACCTAACGTCATTTACATTTCCTTTTGTAAAGACAAGTATATTCATGCAAAATTTTCTAGTTCCCCAAAAGTATATTGATCTATTAATATTTTTTGAAAAACACTTAATTCAATAAAAATATGAATATTCTACTCCCTTATATTTTATTTCTACATTGTTGTCATTAGGCTTCTTAAAGTACTGTCTTACACTTTAAAATTTGATAAGACTCTTAATAAGTAAAGAAGTAATATGAGTTACAATGTTTACGGAATCAAAATTGTAACCACTGTCCTTAGAACTGTCCTAAGGGCACTAATAGGTAAAGAAGTAATATGCCCTTAATATTGTAATCTGACATAAGTTACATTAGGCAAATACTAAGGGCACTCTTAATAAGTACACAAAGTTATGTTAAGGAGCATTAAATAAGTAATTGAGGTTAGGTTCGGCAAGGGCACTCTTAATAAGTAAAAGAGGTTAAACTTAAAAAAAGAAAAGTAAATGATGTTAGGTTACTATTTAATGCTCCTTAACCAGCATCCCAAAGCACAATTTAGCGCATCATTAGAGCCATACGCAACTGTCAGCTACAACCTTATATGCTTGTATATCGATTTCTTACAATTAACTGTATATCCTTATGTCGTCCACAAAGTAACTTTTATTCTATTGCAATTCTTGGGTACAACCTTATTGCATGCATCTATCCGTTCATAGCCCAATCCAAGTCTCATCATCATCTTCTTCGCATCATAGTACGAGGAGGCAGCTTTTCACTCTTCGAAAAAAATTTCTTGGTAAAAGTAACAAACTCGTTAAATCATTTCTCAACAAATACAGACAACCGTGTGTGTTTCCTAATTCCATCCCACAACGGCTCTTTGGAATCTCTCAACAAATCATAAAACTGATGAGCCCCCTTATTTGGTTGTTGGGGACTGTCATTACCGCGGTAGTCGCCCCAGTCAACATTAGCATGCCCAGCATCTATAATTATACCTCGATAATCAAACTGTGTCTCCACCCTAACTTCAACTTGACTAGCCAGGTTGAATGACAGTACTACTATTTTCCCGTGTTGTGTCCATCTTGTGTATCCACCCATAAAACCGGACCGGAGAAGATGTCATTTTACCACAATTCTTTTTCTCCAATGCAACAACTCACATTTGCTGTATGAACACCTTATCTTCTCAAAGTCAACATATGCAGGATGCGTGTAAGCGAGCTCGGGAAATTTATCGATGCGTTCCACGGAATCATCATCATTTTTTTTTTCATCCAACTTCGATCGACTGACATGATGACTGAGATTACCATATACCGACTTAAATTAAAACCAATAATTAGGTAGGGTTGATGTGAAAATGAATGCACGCATGTGACTAGGGGTGAGCACGGTTCGGTCGGTTCGATTTGGAGGCTGAATACCAAACCGAACCGACCAACATCGGTTTGGAAAAAAGTAAACCGAACCGTAGTTGAACGGTTCGGTTTGAACGGGTTGGACGGATTGAACGGTTCGGTTTGAACGGATCAACCGGTTTATGCTAGACTCCACTCTAGGCCCAAAAAAACTGAAATTTGTAGCAAAAATTCAAAAAGTAACTAAGCAAGCATAAGTTTAAATTCTAATTAGATTATGTAACAAAAATTCTAATTAGATTATGTAACATTCAAAAGAGAATAACTCTTCACACACAACATCATTACACAACATCTGTTAAAATTCTAACCAAGTAATTACACAGTATCCGTTAAAGTTCTAATCAAATTAGACATTATTCCATAACATCAAATCTTGCTAGCCACATCTGTAACATGAGCATCTCAATGGCATTGTCAACAAGGATATGGTGTTCATCGCTCCAGTTTTCAGCTTTAGATATCCACCATCTGGGGGCCTATTTTTACTCACCTTAAAAAGAGCCTAATCACCTGAAACATTCTCATTACGTACCAACATCAGCTGATCATCACTGAAAGTGATAAAATTATCATGGAAACTGATAGAAGACTTTGAAGGGGGAATTAATATACATGATGCAAATGGCAGAATGCTGTCCGGTGAAGGGAGAATTAATATACATGCTTAGATAGTTATTATATAAGACACCAACTTGATGCAAATGGCAGAATGCTAATATCAATTTTAGTCCAAGGCTGATACAACCATTAGAGTAACTTAAATTAAAAAAAAATAATCTTTAAAACCAAAAAGATCACAACAAGGACTTTGGCATCTTCAAACCTTCATTGTAATCAACCTTCAACCAGCATATAATCCATATTTCTGAAAAATGTAATGAAATTGAATCAAGCTCATAATACATAAGTACATCTATAATTCTGATAGACAAGAAAAAATGTCATTATAGAGCCTATTTTATTTTTTTCATTTCACTCAAACCCAAAAAAATCGGGATTCTTGTGTGTTTCATAAAGTCATCAAGTGACTTTATTCTATTATATATTTGGTGAGATCTGGTGAGATCATGTGGAGAAGACACGAAACTGAAGAAAAAAGAGTCATGAAAGTAGAAACAATAGAGAAGATAAGAGAAGAAATAGAAGAAGAGAGAAAAAGGGAGAGTGGGAGACATTACTTCGTACTTTTGAAGACTGGAGGAGATATGGAGGCGGCGCGATAGGAGAGACCTCAGAGATGGAGGCACAGCTGCGGGAGGTGGAGACGGTGGCTAGAAGAGAAACGTGGATGATGGAGGCGCAACTGCGGTGGAGGTAGAGGCGCTGCCGTGGAGAAATCGACAGATCGCAAGGCGTGGAGCAATCGGCAGATCTGGGCGGCGAGTGAAAAGTATGGGTTAGGGTTAAAGAATTTAGGGTTACTTGCCTTTTATATGAATGGGTTAACTAAGTCAGTTACAAAATTAACTGGGGTTAGGTTAAAAATTTTATATATTATATTACTTACGGTCGGTTCGGTTTATATCGGTTTCAAAAAATTCAAACCGAACCGACCGAACCGAATATGCGGTTTGGGAAAAAAAAAACCAAACCGACTGTTTTTGTGATCGGTTTGGAGTTAGTCGGATTGGTTGGTTCGGTTTACACGGTTGGATCGGTTTTAACGGTTTAAATGCTCACCCCTACATGTGACAACATGTCTATACCCCCCCCTCAATTCTCTAATAGATAGTGGTCTTATCCCATTCAGGAAAGTACATGTCTATAAAACAGTTACTAACTCATGCATAGTCCTATGTGTACGAAAAATTCGACAGCACCTCCCCGTATTTCTTCAAATACACGACATTGGTTAGGTGTCCTAACATCCGTCTAATCTTGCTCTCGCAAGATTTCACGAATGTTAGAACGTCAGATTTGTATGCACCCGAAGAAACACCGGAGAACATGTACCAAATATTCAAGATATAAAACATGGAGCTTGAGTCGATATACCATTTTATAAACACTTAGCTTTTCTAAATTGTCCAAACTGGACATCCAAAGGCTTATTTAAAAGCATTACTTTGTAATGAGTACCTTTGAATGGGAACTAAGGGTTATTATGCATGCATGCGTTCAAAAATTAGTAACCTATGCAACAATCTTTCCGAAATATCAAAATTTCAGAAAGATGGAATCATTAGGTTAATTTGCAAGAACGTCCCATAACCAAAATGATTCACTTTAGAATTCATTGACAACGAGTTGGACCAACTCGTTATCAATGGACTTCACAAAATAACAACAAATAATCCTAATGCAGGAAGCCGACTCACGTTTCTTAGTGGAATATGGAGTTCATACGCGGAGTTGATATTGTCCCACCTGTGATTGTGATGGGGTTTACGTATTAGGGCTAGGTTGTTTTTAGGATAATTAATTGGGAATGTATTATGGTTTCATTAGGATTTAATTAGGACTAATTGAGTTCATTAGGGTTAATCAGGGCTATTTAGGGCTCATTAGATTTAGTTAGGGTTTATCAGGGCTAATTAGGGTTTATTTAGAGTAATTGGGATTTAAATAGGTTAATTAGGGTATATATGTTCATGATTTATCAGGGCAATTAAGGTTTAACTAGGTTAATTAGGGATTATTAGGGCTAGTTAGGGCTAACTAAAGCTAATTATTTTTAATTAGAGTTTAACTAAAAGATAATTAGGATTAATCAGTGCTGATTAGGGCTAATCAGTGTTAATCAGTGGTAGTTAGGTAGGGCTAATTAGGGTTAATTAGAGCTAGTTGGGTTTAATTAAGATTAATTAGAGTTTAATTAAGAATTATTAATGGTTAATTAATCAGTGTTAATTATGGCTGATTAGGGCTAATTCGGACTAATTAGGGCTAATTCGAGCTAATTAGGATTAATTAGAGTTAATTGGGTTTAATTAGAGTTAATTAAGATTTAATTATGAAATTAATTAGTGTTAATTAGGGTTAATGAGGGCTAGTTATGGCTAATTCGAGCTATTTAGGGTTAATTAAAGCTAATTGGATGGGAAAAGTAAACTTAATTAGTGTTATTTAGGGTTTCCGGTACAGTTAATTAGGGTTAATCAGTGTTAATTGGGTTTAGTAGCCCTAATTCTCAGGCTAATTATGGCTAATTGGGTTTAATTAAGTATATTAGTGTTAATTACTGTTTAATTAAGAGTTAATTAGGGTGAATTCGAGTTTAATTAGGGTTAATTAAACTTACAACATGTAACAATTTACACTATACATGCAATTACACTATACATTGCAACAAAACAAATTAAATTAAACTATACATTATAATAAATTCAAACTCACATGCATTACATTATATGGGTTAAATTAAACCATACATTATAACAAATTAGGGTTAAGTGTGCATATCGGTGGTGGTGCTACAACGCGGCAGTGGTGGCGTGGAGGAGCTGTGGACGGGCAATGGCGTCGTGGGGGGTTGTCGCCGAGCGGGGGGGGGGGGGGGGGTGTCGCCAGTGGAGATCGCTGGAGGTAGTGCCGGTGTGGGCACTAGAGAAGAGTGAGAAAAACGGCGAGAGAGAAAGAAAGAAGAAAGAGTGCTTTTATAATAGGACTTTTAGCGACCGGAAAAGTCCATCTCTAAAAGTATATCGACGGAATAATCCGTCGCTAGAAGGCCTCCTTAAAGACTATAGCGACTGTTTTTAGCAACAAACGTATTCCGTCGCTAAAATTTTTCTAAAATATTTAAAAATTTTGGCCGGAAATAGAAAATATTTTAAAAACTTTTAGCGACGGAATTTCCGTCGCTAAAACACCATCGGTGTTATCCGTCGGTGACGGTGTTATCCGTCGGTGAAAGTCCCTTTTAGCGACGGATTGTTGTCCATCGTCGCTAAAGACCCATTTTCTTGTAGTGGTGATGATAGCTATTCTAACAAAAATAGTAGTTGTGTGAGTGATAGCAGTAGTAGAAAGATCAAGGCAATGATATTTATATTCTACCCTAAGTCTATGAGCTTTTAAATAATATCTTAGAAGAACTTTGCTCTGGTATAATGTTTTTGTATCATGCAGAATAATCCAAAAGTTCTTTTTCGTCAATTGACCATCTTTCGTTGTGAATTTGATGATTAAGTACCAAGTAAAAGCTAAGACTAAAATGTAAAGATATTGAACATTAAAATGAGTCTGACAAAACACATGGAAAGTATTCCTATTATCAGGCTTATGCATTTCACCATTAAAAAACTAAAAAGTGTAAGGATCATACGAACATGCAAATATTTGTTGCTAAATAATGATACACACGAAAGCATGTAAGGTTATAGGACTAAAAAACCAACACATAATTTCTGAAAAGTCTAATACATTATTCGACATTGGTCTAAACATAAACGATAAGAACGAGGATTCCTTCACTTTTGAGCTAAAAGGGGCAAAAAAGTTATATATATTGGAACAAAGAAGTTTGTATTCTCTTTTTTATTAGAATTGTTGCGTCAGCTAAAAGGTATACCTCATATGTGTTTAGATTTGATCAAAAATCATATAAATATTGTACCTACTACTTACTAATATACTTAAATCTACTTTTGGAGTGCTAAATTATTGCCGAGATAACTAATTGCCGTGCCAGCGACACAGTGAGAGCTGCATTTGAGAGTGAAATGAATTGCACTGGCATCCACAATCACCATTTCAAACATAGAGGTGGCCAGAGGTACAAGTTTATGTATGGCCTGCTTCTTAAATGTGTTTGCACATAGATGTGTGTGTTCAGATGTGTAAGTACGTTAAAGTGTAACTTGTCCACGTATCTTCTTCCTTGATCAAACACGTGTACAACTTAATCACCTTAACTTAGTATGTAATAAAGAACGACAAGAAGATATTTTTATGCTAACAATGAATGGCCAGGACGAAGCTGGGTATAACATGGCTTCAACTACTCTTATTATGGTTCTTTCAAATCCAATACACAATCACCGAAATTCAATAAAAGAGTTTGTGCGTTTTGTAAAATGCGTGTGCAGAACTTGTATATCACGCATTCACACTTGATTATAGGTCCTTTTAACCCAACCACCCCATGGTGTTCCTATGAAACCTCCACATGAGTCATGCTACTCCCGTTAATGGATATATATAGAGCTTTATCTTCACTGTTAATATACCTTAGATGTTCTATTGGTTACATGTAACATGGTAGACATGGCAACTTCAAGTTCCAATTTTCATTGCATTGCTTCCTCTATAATTCATGTATATCATTTTAGGTGTTGAAAAGAAATTGTTACTATTATTATGAATACCTTCAAATATTTCCAATTGTGTCACGCTTTGAGTATTAGTTAACATGTTTAAAATGTAATTAGGCGGTGTGCAACCTTTTAAGTGATAGTGCTATTGGGAGTGATATAGCACCAAAACTAAGTAAACCTAATTCATCTTTTTCTAGCTTTCTGTGCTGTGGCCCTGCCTTTCTTTATTGAAACAAAGCAATATTCCGTTTGCACGGTCCATTTACTGGTATAATGAATTCTCTTTCAAGCGTCCTTACTAGGAGTTGGAGAAACGAAGCTACTCCTTACTTGCTTGGTTGTTGATGATCAGAAAGTTAGAACCGTTTGGTTATGCTAATCACTTTCTGTTTTCAGTCTTCATTTTTTTTGAGTAACTTGTCATTGTGTTTTACTTTTATGCTGGAACTGGGTATCATAATAGTCGCTATGTCAAAATTTTGAGCAAGCTACAGTTTGCTTGCTTTTGGGAAAGCATTGAATGTCTCTTATGTTAAAACTGTTGTATTCGGTGCTCACCAAATGTGTGGTACTCCAAAGCCGACATATTTAAAAGTCAAATGCTGACTAGTGCCTCTAGGACAGTGGTTAAGGAGCATTAAGTAGTAACCTAACTTCATTTGCATTTACTTTCATGAAGACATATACATGCAAAATTTTCTAGTTCCCGAAAAATATATTGATGTATTAATTTCTTTTGAAAAGCACTTAATTAAATAAAATATGACTATTCTACTCCTGATATTTTATATCTGCATTGCTGTCATTAGGCTTCTTAAAGTATTGTCTATCCCAAGTGTAAGATATTTCCTTATAAATATAATAGGTTATAAATCCTACTTTACACATAATGTAACGATGTGTCGTGCCAATAAGCTAACATAATATGCTGATGTGTCTAGTAATGAAGCTATTGTTGAACTCTATTGCGTTTTTCGCTTCGCTTATTTTTTACAATGACTAAATTATGTATTTACACATCATTTCAAATGTAACATCATTTTCTTCAAAACGCAATATGTTATTTTAATTTTTTAAGTATGTGAATATTTATATCCATATTACATATGGTTTTAAGAATACAATAGTTATAATACGTTAATTCATTAATCAGTTAGAGTTTTAGAATGTTTAGAATTTCATTTATATAAGGCTTACTAATATGAAAATTAATTTATCAAGAAATAAAGACCCCATTCAAGATAATATTATTTTTATTTTTAAAATATATGAACTTTTATATTCATATTAGAGAGTAGTTTTAAGAATACAATACTCAAAACTAAGTCCTAATAAATTTTACGGAAGCAATATCCAAACCAAAAATGACAATATTTTTAAAAATACATCAAAAAAATCAAAATAGTTGTTTATTTAAGAAATTAGTTTTACCTAAATAGCTCAAACTTTAAATTGAAAATCATATACACCTAACAAATGCAAAGAAAAAAAATCACACCTTATTTGACATAATTTTCAAAAAAATTCAAAATGGCAACATAGAAATTCACTTTCACAAATTAATATTTAGTTCGATTACCTCAATCCTCAAACTGAAATCATATACTCTTTCTAAATACAAAAAAAAATAAAAAATCAAATATAAGTATCAAGTCATAAGCACTGTAGGTCACCAATAAAATAACTGATAAGATTTAATTAGATTACTCGCGCTTAAAATTTTCTAATAAAAAACAATGTAAAAACATGAGAGATAAAATTATAGATGGAATAAATGTTATATCTCATAAGTGGGAGATTTTTTATACTATACTTAATTAATAGACTTAATTATTGGTATTCAATTATGACTTTCATCACCTAAAGTATTCAAAATATAAGAACCAAATATCTAAAGCGCAAAAGTTAAGTAAATATTAAAAGTTGTGTACTTTTCCTTGCACTTAAAAAAGCTCTAAATAAGATAGATGGTAAAAACATGGAAGACAAATTATATATTGAAATAAATGTTGAAGCTTACTAGGAATTAATATCATTACTATCACTTAAAGAAACTTTAAATATGAAAAGTATTAGTAATCGTTAACTAAATATTGTAGCTCATAATTACGGATAAAAATTACTTTATACTCTGATCAATAAATCAGTTCTTAGAACTTAGGAATTATTATAATGACCTGAATATATTATAAATTTAGAACTCAATCAACAACCTACAAAGCAAAAAGATAAAATAAGTAAACATATAAAAGAATCTTTTACCCCTAAGCCATGCCAACCACTTTTATCACACTTTATACGGTAAACTAGACGTGAACAAAGTTTTTATTCATTGGACTTATCTTTTACTCAATCACATAGTAGTATAACAATAACTAAAAAAATAGGGCAAATTACACTTATATCCCTGAGGTTAGGGTATAATTACAGACAAGGACAATAGTTTGGACAAATTACACTTGTGTCCATTGACCAAACAGAACCCTAAAAATCCTAACAGTTTTAACAAAATGACTTTATTGCCTTCAAGTTACAAATCTATTTATTTCAATTGCCATTATCTTAAATTCTCCCTTAAATTCTCTCTCTACACTTCTCTTTCCCACGCCGGCAGCCCCACGCCGAGAGCCCCCTCCCCTCTCCCCACGCCGGCAGGCAGCCCCCTCTCTCTCTCCCCACCGCCGATCAACCCACCTACACCACCACTATACACAAATCAAAGCTGGTCCAACCATAACCCACTGCCGGCAGACCATTTTTTCCGGCGTGCGTGTTTGCAGGTGTATGGCCAGCCGCGGGTTAGCTCGATCTGGTCGGTGACGGGTGGATCTGATTGGTTGGGCCACGATGGGGGCTGCGGTGGTAGGGGGAGGTGTGAAATGGGTTGACGAGGGGATGGGTGGAGGCGACTGGGGACGGCGACGGGGCGGGGAGGATGGGGGCAGGGGGATGGTGATCGACGGGGTAGGGACGAGGGGGTAGGGGCAGCGACGACAGGTTGGAGGGACTGTAGGGGCGGCGGCAGGTTGGTGGGGACGGTAGGGGCGGCGGCAAATTAGGGGAAAGATGGGGGCAGCCACAGGTTAAAGGGAGGGTGGGGGAGGCGATGGGGGTGGACGGGGGGTGGGTGGCGGCGACGGGGTGGTAGGGAGAGAGAACATAGAACATAAAACCCTAATTTGCAAATTAGGGTTTCAAAAAAATCCTAATTTGTAAATTAGGGTTTCAAGAAAATCCTAATTTGCAAATTAGGGTTTCAAGAATATCCTAATTTGCAAATTAGGATTTCAAGAATATCCTTAAATTAAAACTGATAAATAAATCATATATAATAATAAACAGATTTGTTATCCTAATTTCAAACCCTAATTTTAAAGAATTAAGATTTGTTATCCTAATTTAAAATTTATAAAAATTATTCAAGATATATTGTACAAGGGCAGTATTGTCATTTTTAAAATACAAAATGATGAACAGTATATTTTTTGGATGGAACCCTAACGGATGGACACGGGTGATACATTTGAAACCTTTTTGGGACATAAGTGTTACATTTTGAAACTTTGTGTCCTTGAGTGTAATTACCCCAAAACCTCAGGGACATAGGTGTAATTAGCCCAAAAAAATAATTGTATGATCGTTCTTTTAATATTATCTTTAACTACCAAGTGTGATTGTACGATAATCCACAAAGGTAATAAATGTGGATTTAGTCCGGTATTTACTATTGTGGAAACATTTTCAGTTTTATGCTTTTTTTTAGTCTCTTTTGATTATGATGATGCTTATATGTGAAATGCGTGAATTTGACGTATTTTGAATTTGGTGGTTCGCTTCACGCGAATACAAATAAAGCTTAGATCAAAACCATCAACGTTAACTCTACCAAAATATACTGATACTCAAACCTAAAGATACATAAGTCGTTAAATAAGCGAAGTGAGAACTTATTTGTATGACAAGTCATTCCAGACATAGCTTGTTTGCTTGACATGTCACCCGCATTATGTTTTCAATGTGAAATATAATTATAATCACTTTAAGTATCACTAAAGGTCTGAAATATTATCTTGAATGGGTCTTTATTTCTTGATAAGTTACTTTGCATATTATATTATTTTGAATGGGTCCTTATTTCTTGATAAGTTACTTTGCATATTAATAAGCCTTATGTAATTAAAAAAATAATTCTAAACGTTCTGAATCTCTAACTAATAAACAAATTAAAATGAAAAAAAAAATTAATTTGTGAGTATAATCTTTAGTTTCATGCATGATTGCTGTAATTTTATTTAATTCTTTTAAAGTGCTGTTGAGGTGTTATTAGTCAAAATTAAACCCTAATACGTAAATATATGTCTATAGCGTAGAGTTTTAAAAGTTGTACAATTGATTTCCGAGTTTAATAAGAGTTACAAATATCAGGACAATTGTACGAACCAATTTTCAATAGTAAATCGTAGTAAAGAGTTAATAAGTATGTGATGATTTAGTATTTTACATTTAAAGATTTTATTTTGTTATTTTGGAGTACTTTTGAAGTGTTAAAAGATAAAATATAGGCCTAATATATGAGTATATTGGTTAGGTAAAGTTTTAGAAGGTGTAGAATTAATTTTCTAATTTTATAAGGTCAACAAAACTTGGGCAAGTTAGATCTATGATTTGTTTTTAATAATAAATTATATTAAAGTGTTAGTAAGTTGGGCTAAAAAAGGAAAAGGACAATAAAATAATAGGATGATGTATCGCGTAATTAGAAGGGATGACATATCGCGTAAGTAGCGCCATGAATATTCATGTTTGTTTATTCTGATTAATTAATCTTAAAATATATTCGTGAAATTAAACTGTTATTTCTGTATTTTAACTACTTTTAAGAGTTAAGTCGTATTCAATTTGATTCTTTATTAGTTTGCATTTATTAGTGTATATGATTCCCAATTTAGAAGTTGAGGTCACAAAATTAAAATTAATTTCTTAAGTAAATTGCCATGTTGGTATTTTATAATATTTTATAAAAATTAAATGATATTCACTTTATCCATTATTTATATAGTATAAAAGAAAGATTTTTATTTGTAAGTCATATTCACTTTGATTCTTTTTCTGTTTCATTGTTGGTGTATATGATTCCCACTTTGTGACACATCTTCATTTTTGTTTTCGAGTTTTTTTTCCTTTTTTATCCATATTTATTAATATTACACGTGCATCATGATTCTTTACTTTGATTTATTATTGAAAATTCGTAGCTATTGTTGTCTTAATTTTAGTTTACATTACATGAGTAGTAAACCAATTCTGCACTTTTTAAAACTCTATCTAATCAATGTATCAACATTTTGAGACCTAATTTTAACTATTAACACCTCAAATATACTTTAAGATAACAAAAAAAATACTTAAAACATAAAAAGAAATCGTAAAATATTTTTCAACATTAAATCATTTCACTTTGTAAATTATTTTTGAAAGATCTTAATTTGTGAATTATTTTTCTTTGATTTCCTACATAATTTGGTGTGTATGATTCCCACTTTAGAATTTGAGGTCAATTTTGTGCTGCATCATCATGTTTGTTTTCGTGTGCTTTTTCTTTTTTATCCATATTATTGAAATCATACATGCATCATGATTCTTTAGTTTGATTTATTATTAAAAAAATTCGTAACAGTTATTGCCATAATTTTAATTTACCATATATGAGTAGAAACCAATTCTACACCTTCTGAAACTCTATCTAATCAATGTATCAACATTTTAGTACTTAATTTTGACTATTACACCTCAAAAGCACTTTAAAATAACAAAATAAACACTCAAAAATATAAAAAAAAGTAAAATATTTATAAAAATTATGTCATATTACTTTGTAAATTATTTTTGAAAGATCTTATTGTGAACTATTTATCTTTGATTCCATACATGATTTTCGTAGTTTAGATTTGTAAGGTTTTGTTTTGTTTTTAAAGAACTTTTGAGGTGTTAGTAGTGAAATTTAAGACCTAATATATTAGTATATTGAATATGTAGAGTTTTAGAAGGTGCAAAATTTGTTTTCTACTCTTATAAAGTTTAGTATAGTTATGCCTATAATATCTGTGAATTTTTTAAAAATAAATTATAGTAAATAGTCATGATGCATGTGTGACTTTGATAAGTAGAGGTGAAAAAGAAATGTGATACTCAAACAACACATGATGATATGTTGCATAAGTAAAGAGAAGGACGTGTCGCAAAATTAAAAGGGGTAAAAAGAACACTAAAAAAAGCTTATGTATCGCCTTCACGACGCACAACGCTTCATCTATTATATATTTAACACACACACACACACATATATATATATTGAAACAACTTTAACCTGACCTTTTACTTTTCTTTACTTGAAATGCCTCTTTTTTGCTGACCTATGAGTTAATTTCCACAAGGTGCAAGTTTTCATGTCTCAACGTGCAATTTTCTATCATATCTTGTCTTGATGTTTCTTTGTTTCCATCAAAAATATCAACAGAGCCTAAAATATGTCAAATGGAGCAGGTTATAGACAAGAATGGAGAAAAGAAATGGAAGCGAGTTGAAGTGAACCTCAAAGACCATGTCAAAGTCCCCGTCTTACCGGCTAAAATGTCACTAGAATTCTACGACGAAGCATTCAGCGATTATCTATCGAAAACAGGCATGGAACAGCTTCCAGAAGATCGGCCAATGTGGGAAATTCATATGTTCAAGTACCCAACAAGCACCGCCGCTGGTAATATAATTTTCAAGCTTCACCATGCCCTTGGAGACGGCTACTCCTTGATGGGTGCCCTTCTTTCTTGCCTGCAAAGAGCAGATAATCCTTCTCTTCCTTTAACATTTCCTTCACGCCAATCTATGTCGAAGATGGATGGCGAGGGCGGCAGGGGCATTTTCAAGTTTGTTCCTCGGATTTTTTCTGGGGTAATCAACACCATGTTGGATTTCGGAGGGAGCATTTTGAAGAGTACAGTGGCTAAAGATGACCTAACACCAATCAGACCCACTGATGATGGAGCAGCGTTACAACCAATGGCCATAACTTCTGTGACATTCTCTCTTGATCACATCAAACAAATTAAATGCAGCCTTAGTGTGGTAATTTCGAACTTAAAGTGCCTTCAATATGCTTTATTGGTTTTTTTCTGATAGTTGATATTGGCGTAGCTCGAGAAGAAAAGGTAGTCATGGCAATATGCTCGATGCATGTAGTAAAGTCAGCCTGTACTTATAAGCCGTACATCGTCTTTCAATTGTGTCAATGAACAATTTTACTCTTTTTCCCCATTAAATTGGCTTATTCAGTCATTGACCTAGTCAAACGATCAGTATAAATGAAAAAAATCTTATATATAACTTGTCTAAGATTTACCAATTAGTCTTATTTTTCATGAAACTTTAATTAAATATAAATGAAAAAGTATTTTAATTGATTGTAAGGGCCCTATCAAGTACGAACCGGTTAATTGTTAGTTTTGTAGAATTATATTGATATATTTTTGCATCTTAAAGGTTTTAATTGTTCTCATATATAATAATTAAAAATTAATTACTTGATTTAATTGTACCCTCTTTTTCCAACACATATGTGATTTCTTTTCAAAATCTCATACAGGAGATAAAGCCACTTTGTTGATCGCGCGGTCTTATGAAAGCAAAAATTATCCTATAATTTGACTATTGAACTTATATTTTAATTTTTGTAATAAATATGTGATGCGTAAGTATATATACATTTTATTAAATTGTACTCCGTAATAAACTTAAATTAACTCTAACATAATATTTTTCTTCTAAATCTCATATGTTATTTTTGTTTTCTAGATACATGATTTTTTATTTTCGTATAAGAGAGTTAGTTTTAAGGACATGATAGTCATAATAAAATCAATTTAAATTAGTATATTTAGAGTTTTAGAATTAGTTTTCAAATTATATAAAGCTTCCTAATATAGCCCTCGTATAGTTCCTGCAAAATTAAATAACCTTAAAATTAGGGATCACATAAAAAATAATATTTGCATACCTGTAGACACACTAGCATGTATAGTATATAACGTTAATTCATTTCCAACTATCAAATTTACAAATAAGCTTTATCATTATTGCAAATTTAATTAATCATAATTATATAATTATTTGTTGATCGTGTGCTCCCACCAAAAAAATATCGTCAATTTTTTATTTTACCAAAAGGATTCTAAGAGCTATATATTAAATTGATAAATCTTTATATCTATTACGGCAAGCATATACTAAAATAAAATAAATATCAAATTGTTACATTATTTTTATTGTTTCAATCTCAATTGTAACATGATTCTTTTTCTCTTCTAAATCTAATATGTTATTTTCATTTTTTAGATATATGAATTGTACAATCATATTGTAAGGTAGTTTTAAGGATACAGTAGTAAAATTTAAGTCCTAATAAGTTAGTTCATTAATTAGTCAGGGTTTTTGAATATTTAGATTTAGTTTTTCAATTATATAAAGGTTATTGATATAAAAATCAACTTATCATGAAATAAGGACTCTATTCAAGATAATATTTGAGACCTTTAGAGACACTTATAATGCTTATAATTATATTTCACTTTGAAAACATAATGCAATTACATATCAATTTTTTGCCTCTTAAAGGCTTTAAATGTTCTCAAATATACTATTTAAGAATTATTTGATTTAATTGCACTTTTATTTTTCTATTACATATGTAAATTCTTTTCAAAATCTCATATGTGCTTATATAGTCACTTTATTAAGTCCTAATAAGTTAGTTCATTAATTAATTAGAGTGTCAGAATGTTTAGAATTAGTTTTTCAATATATAAGATTTATTGATATGAAAATTCAATTATCAAAGCAACAAATTGTTCAATAATTTAATATTGATTTATATAGAATAAATAATATTTTGCAATGATTATGTTATGTGTAAATAGATATAAATTTATTGAATTATAGCAGACTTAAATTTTTTTTTCTTTTAAATCTTATATGTTATTTTTATTTTCTAGATACATGATTTTTTTATGTTCGTACGAGAGAGTTAGCTTTAGGTACAAGATAATCAAAACTAAATCCTAAAAGATTAGTATACTTAGATTTTTAAAATTAGGTTTTAGATTGTATAAGGCTTCCTAATATAGCCCTCGTATATTTCCTACAAAATTAATTAGAAATACGGATTCAGTCTTTTTTTTGTCGCATGGTCTCACCCAAAATATAATGTCAAATTTTTTATTTTACCAAAAGGATTCTAAAAGTTATGAATTATATTGATAAATCTTTACATCAATTATGGTAAGGTAACAACATTTTTTTCACATCTAAATATAATATGTTATTTTTTTTATATATATGCATTTTTATATTCATATCAGAGGATACAATAAGTTAAAATTAAGTTCTAATAAGTTAGTTCATTAATTAGTTAGAATTTCAGAATGTTCAAAAATAGTTTTTCAGTTATATAAGACTTATTGATATGGAAATTATTTATCAAGAAATAAGGACTCTATCCAAAATAATATTTGAGACCTTTAGAGACACTTATAATGTTTATAATTATATTTCACATTGGATACATAATACAATGACGTGTCAAATAAAGAAACTATCTCCTTGATGATGTGTCACGCAAAAAACCTATCGCTTCGCTTATTATATATTACTAGTTTGGTAACCCGGGCAAGGCCTGGGTGAGGTATATTTAAACGCTATCAATATGTTTGAGTTTTAATGTATTTTGGTAAAGTTAAGGTTGAGTATTTAAACATTAGGTCGATGGTTTTGAAAACTGACACCATCGAATTCAAAACATATTGATTCGTACATTTCACATATAAGCAGTGTCATAATCAACATAAAGTCAATAAAAATATAATCCCGGAATTATTTCATAATTAAAGCATGTTGAAGTGCTTAACAATTATTAAGATTCAAAAAAAAGTATTCAAAAAGTGAAGCATATAATGAGTAATCATTATTTCACATCAAATTAGTAACATATTAAGACTTAATCTTGAACGGTATGTTCTTTAAATCATCATATTTCATTACAAAATGTATTTAAAAAATGAAGTTACAATTAATTATGATACATGTATTGAAAAAATCTTGAATACTACTCCATCCATCTGTCTCACAAAAATTGATCATTTTTTTTTTGATTGTCTCATAAAAATTGCTCAATTTTCGAATTAAGAAAGAATCTACAGGTATTTTTACATATTTACCCTTTTATAATTTTTTTATTCTATTTCTCTCTCCACATTTAACTCTCCACCAAGTCATTTTCTCTCTCCTGACCCACTTTTTACACTATTTTATTATATTTCTCTCTTCACATATAAGACTCCACTAACACATTTCTCTCATGGCCCACTTTTTTTCCCCTCATCACTTTAAAGGGTAGAATGAGAAAATACACAATATAAGACTTAAATCATTAATCTACATGCAAAAAAAAAAATATATTATCAATTTATATGAAACGGACGGAGTAATATATTGGTTGGGTAAAGTTTTAGGATGCTTTGATTTATTTTTAAATTATATACAGTTTACTACTGCCATTATTGATCTTGAATAGATTAATAAAATAAAGATAAGGAAACCAACCAACCTAGGCTTTAGTTATATTTTATTTTTTAATCCATTTTTTACTAAAATTTTGTGAAGTTCAATGAACTAAGACACTAAACTGACGATTACACTCACATCAAATATTTGCCAAATATTTTTTTCTCTTTGTATTATAGTCATGACATAAAAATGTAAAGTGAAAGTTGTCAACATTCCCACTGAGTAGATATTTCAGGTATACTAATTACAGAGCACTAAATTAAAAATTAACGGCAGTCATTTGTATTGGAAAAGAAAAATCCTAAAAAAGGTGCACAATTAGTAATCTACTGTGTAGATATAAATAGGCAACTAAAAATAGACATTGGAACTGAAATAGAAGCACGTGAAATAATTTTAATTCATTTCGGGTAATGAATTATTTTTACCTACTGCCCATAAAAATCCCTACAACCCTCTATACAAAATAGTTACTTATCGACAAATATGCTTCGCGTCATTTTTATTGACACTGTAATCGAAAATTCTTGAAAGTACATTTCTATAGTCATTAAATAAGTGCCACTAAAAGTATACAGTGACCATTGAGAGTCACTATATGGGAGGTTGTAGCCATTTTCCTATGACCTGGTAGCGGCAAAAAATTTCTTTCTTAAACATCATTTTAAAAGATATAATTAAACTTATAAAAGAAATAGCGTAGCATTATGGTGACAATCCTTGTGTTTAATTGTTTCGCTTCAAGATTCTATTCAACAATTTTTTAGGTGCTGTTTTGATCTGTTTTTTAGTGTAATCAATTTTAAAATGCGCTATATTTGATTCTTTACTTTGGCATTCATAAGAGTATATGATTTCTAGTTTAGAATTTGACGTTATTATATTAAAATTAATTTTTGAAGTAAATTACTATTTTGGAATTTCAAAGAATTTTAAAAATGAAGTCATATTCGTTTCTTATATTACTTATTTGAGAAGATTTTAAGTTTTAATCTTTAACTTTGATACATAGTTTTTGTACTTTTTATTTGTGAGATTCTATTTTTTTAAAATTTAAAGTGCTTTTAAGGTAGTAACAGTCGAAATTAAAGCCAAATATGTAAGTACATTCATTGAATAGTGTATTAAAAACTTTAGAACTAGTTTCCTAGTTTTACAAAAATTGGGCCAATAATATCTACAATTTTTTTAACAATAAAGTATATAAATAGTTATCAAGTTTGGGTGAAAAAAGAAAATGACCAAAACAAATAGGATGATGTGTTGCATAAAGGAAAAGAACACTAAAAGAAGCTAATGCATTTGAAGTTCAATGTTATATAATTAAAATTTTAAAACTGGTTTCCTAATTTCAAAAGGTTTACAACAATTGGGGAAATAATGTTCAAAAACATTTTCATCATAAATTATAGTAAAGAGTTTATAAGTTTTTTAAAAAAGAAAAGGATGTCAAAACAAATAAGATGATGTGTTGCATAAGTAAGAGGGTAAATAAGAAAAAGAACACTTAAAAAAGCTTTATGTGTTTTAAAAGTTCAATGTGATATAGTTAGAATTAACTAATAAAGTAAAATCTCTTATTGGTATTTTAAAAAATTAACTCATATTCTTTTTGCATGTTGCTTCTGTGTAAAGAAAAGAAAGTTTTTAATTTGTGACTCATTTTCATAAGTGACTTGTGTTTTCTCTGTGTTTGAGTGTTTATGTTGTTATTTAAAATGTTTTTGAGATGTTAATAGTCAAAATCAAGTTTTAATATCTTGATACATTGATTAGGTATGTAGAATTGATTTTTTAATAATAAGTTACAAAAAAAGAATCATGATGCATGTATGACATTAATAAGTAGAGGTAAAAGAGGAATGGAACACCAAAACAAACATGATGACGTGTAATTTATATTTTATTTATTTTGAGTGTTTATTTTGTTATTTAAAATGCTTTTGAGGTGTTAATAGTCAAAATGAAGTCCTAATATGTTGATACATTCATTATGTAGAGTTTTAGAATGTGCAGAATTGATTTTTTTCTTCTTATAAGGTCAACTAAATTTATGGTAATAATAACTCCAAATTTTTTAATAATAAGTTATAATAAGAGTCATCATGCATGTAAAACTTTAATAAGTAGAGATAAAAGAGGAATGAAACACCAAAATAAACATGATGACGTGTTGCTAAATTGAATAAAGATGACGTGTAGCATAATTGAAAGGGATAGAAAAAGAAAAGAATACTAAAAAAAACTTACACTAAAAAAAAGCTTACATGTCATCTCCACAGCGCACAACGCTTCATCTATTATATATACTAGCACAGTAACCCGAGTCAAGTACGGATCAATTTATAAAATACAGTATAATATAAGGTCTCAAAGAGTGTATTAATATGTACCATATATCATAAGACAAAAAAGAAAAAAATTTATTAAAAAAATATCTTATTTGGCTATAAAGAATAGATAGCGACACAGTGAAGCTGCTAGATACTTGCCTTCTTTAAGCTATTACTTTAAGTTATTAATTAATATTTCAAATGAGTATTGACTTAGAACTTGTAGTAGTAGAATAGTCATGCTCATGCCATATAGACCTAAATAACGACATGATTGTGGTTGAAATTAAAAAGTGGTGAAACTATAATGTATTCCTTTTGAATTGTAGATGTTATATATGAGTATAATTCTTTAACTTTAAAAGTTTTTAAGGTGTTACATAATTTTCGAAGGTTATTATAATGATTAAGTAGGAATCTTTATAGAATAAAGTTGCATTTCAAATTTAACAGGATTTGTATATACACCTTATTACTTTCAAATAAGTTATTATTGTCTGCAAAAATAAATTTGATAGAACAACCACGTGTGTGTATATATGTGTGTGTGTGTGTGTGTGTGTGTGTGTGTCTGTGTCCGCGCGTGCGTGCGTGCGTATGTTTCTTTAATTCTTGAAGATGCTAGTAATGATAAACTTAAATTGATGAAGATAACGTGTCCTTATTTTGAAGTGATGGAATTATTTTCGGCATCTTCAATGATTTGTGGCCAAGTTATAGTTTTTATATATACTAAGTCTTTTTCATGAAAATATAATTAATTATAAACAAAAAAGTACTTTCGTTGATCGTAAGAGACCGTGCCAAAACGAACTTGTTAATCGTTTGTCTTGTAAAATTACATAGATATATTTTTACATTCTAAACGTTTTAAATGTTCTCAAATATAGTAATTAAGAATTATTTTATTTGATTCTACCTTTTTTTCCTAATACATACGTGATTTCTTTTTAAAATCTCATATATGCGATGTAGCCACTTTGATTATTGTGCGGTGTTATCACAGCCAAAAATCGTCCTATAATTGTACTATTAATCTTATATATTACATTGATAATTTTTTGCAATGATTATGTTATGTGTAAATATATATACATTTATTACATTATAATAAATTTAAAATAATTGTAACATGTTTTTTTCTTCTAAATCTCATATGTGATTTTTATTTTTCTAGATACATGCTTTTTATCATCGTATGAGAGAATTAGTTTTAAGGACACAATAATCAAAATTAAATCCTAATAAATTAGTATATATTTTTTAAAATTAGTTGTTAAATTATATAAGGCTTTCTAATATAGCCCTCACATAGTTCCTGCAAAACTAAATAAACTTAAAAAGGCTTTCTAATTGAAAACTTCTTTCTTACGGTATTTTCTGGGAAAACATGTAATAAGTTCATATACACAATTAGTCAATTAACTTCCTAACGAAGTCAAAGTGAAACGACCTCTCAACTAACTAGCTTTCCCACTCAGTTTCTTACCCATGCTCTTCTCTGAGAAGTAGCATTCCCCTCTCCTTTTTCTCCGGCATAGGATCTCCCCTGAAGCTTCCTTTCAGATTACTCTATTTTTTTCTGTCTCTTTCCTCTGTGCCCCATCATAACAGTCTTTCTCCCCCCACCACAAATCTCCAAATCTGAGTATCTCTAACCCATTACTGATCCTCCTGTTCCATTTACACCTCCTCTTCATCCCACCAACTATCCTGACACCCAAGTAATTTCTTCTTCCCCCCATCTATTTATGGATTCCATTATTCTCAAGACAAGATCTCTCTTGTGTGACGAGATCTCTGACCTGGAAACTGATGAAGTTAATGCTTCTAAAGAATACTCTCTGACCCTTGCAGCAAAAATCTTTAGCTCCAAAGCTTTCAATGCGAAAGCAGTCCAAACCGTCCTCCATAAAGCATGGAACCCATCAAAGGGAATGAAGATCCAACCCCATTCCGACAATACCTACAGCTTCTCTTTCAAGCATGAATGGGACAGAAAACGGGTTCTTGATTCTCGGCCGTGGTCGGTGATGAGCTCCCACTTAGTGGTAAGGGACTGGCCACCCCACCTTACTTTAGAAGAGCTCGATTTCTCCCACTCCCCCTTCTGGGTCCGTATCTCAGGCCTCCCACCCAACATGATGTCTAAAGCCAATGCTGAGAAGCTGGGTTCCAAGTTAGGGAAGGTGTTGGAAATTGACTTTTCCACTGAAGGTAATCTCTCCTGGTTCAAATTTCTGAGGATCCAAGTTCAGTTAAATATTACCAAACCGCTAGTCACTGGATTTACCAGAAACATCTCTAAGACCAACTCTGCTTGGGTGAGAGTTCAATACGAAAGACTACCGGATTTTTGCTTTGCCTGTGGTAGATTGGGTCACTCAAACAGAAACTGTCCTCATCCCCAAGCCCCCATCTCTGAAGCTAAGGTATGTCCGTTCAGAAATTGGCTTCGGACAGAATCCTCTGAAATGTGTCCCCCTCCGGCAAGATGGAACCCCTCATCACTGTTGCACTCCAGGATCTATCCTCCGGATTTTCCTCCGGCTTCTGGCGAAGACCAAACAGGGAGCTGTACCTTGGAAACCGAAAGTACCAAGCAGACCTACTCGAGTAGACTTGTGCAGCCTCCCCCTGACACCACACCTAACATCACAGTCCAGCTCCCAATCACAAAAAGTAGCCACCCTTCTGCCTGCCCGATTACCCATTTTTTCCCTAATTTCAGGCCCATCCCCTCCATAGACTTCTTAGCCTCTAACCATGAGAGTACCTCTTACCATAATCCCAGCCAACCCATTGAAAACCAAACCCTTCTCACCAAATCTGACGAGCAGATTCCCCTCAATATCAAATCTCCAAACCAAACCCAAACCAAAAGAAAACATGAATGGGACCCAGCTATTCCAAATAAAAAACCCAAAAACATCTCTTCCCATCTTCCTAGTTTCCTGCCTAACCCACTGGTCTCTCTCCAACCCAAAAAAGCCAACCATTCTACCCTCACCCAAAATAATGCCAGACTTAACAAGACTCGAAATGTCAAGCTTCTTGCTAGACAAAAGAAATCTGCCAGTCAGGCCCCTCCTGCTCAGCCTGCTCAGCCTTCCGTTCCCTCCTCCAATAACCCCTCCTGTTCACCGAACTTAATCTCTGATGTTCCTATTAGTCCAAGACCACAGGAGATGGGGTCAACCCTGTCTCCAAAGCCCCAATGATCATCTATGCATGGAACGTGAGAGGGCTCGATAATGCCCTGCGCATCCGGGCCCTCAAAAAGGATGTCCGCACCCTGAATCCGGATATCCTCTTCCTTTCTGAAACTCTCTCCTCCCCTTCTAAAATCTCTCCCATTCTGAATTCTCTTGGCTTTTATAATCAGTGTGTCGTTCCCCCGTCTGGAACAAAACAACTCTCTGGAGGTCTTTGCTTGGCCTGGAAACATGGAATTGATTTGGAAATAACCCTGCAAAATAGGAACATCATTAATGCTTTGATCTTTTCGGATCTGCCGCATAACCCTTGGATGTTGTCTTCCATCTACGGCCCCCCCATTGGAACGAGAAATACAGTTTCTGGCAGGACATGGATACATTAGCGCAGGTATTCAAGGGCCCTTGGGTCTGCATTGGGGACTTCAATGAGGTTACAAATCAATCGGAAAAAAGGGGTGGTCGTCCGGTCTCAACCTCCTCCTCGGGAGGATTAGGTGGTTTTCTACAGGCGAATCATCTCATCGACCTGGGTTTCTCGGGAAACCCTTTTACCTGGAACAACAATCGCCCGCTTGCTGCTAATATTCAAGAGAGACTGGACAAGGCCTTTACTAATGTAAGCTGGCAAACCTTATTTCCAGATGCATCTGTGACCCACCTGACTGGCAAAGCCTCAGATCACCATCCCATATTCCTCAGTACTCATAGAAGATAAGCTTTGCAACCTGTGCCGTTCAAATTTCTAGCAGCTTGGACCCGGGATGCCTCCTCATACCGTATAGTGAACCATGCTTGGAGAAAAAGGGTTGTGGGCAATCCCGAATTCTCTTTATGCCGCAAGACGGATCATGCTAGCACCGCTCTCCGAAGGTGGAATTCTTCTCATTTTGGCCATATCCAGTCTAACATTAAGAGACTTTCTGAGCATCTTGACAGCATCCAACGAAGAGAGCCCTCAATCAGAAACTTAGAGCTCCAAAGAAATCTAAAAGCACAGATTGATGAACAACTCTGCAGGGAGGAATGGCTTTGGCGACAAAAATCTCGTATCTCTTGGCTTAAAGATGGAGATGCGAACACCAAGTTCTTTCATTTGAGCACAATCATTAGAAGAAGAAAAAATAGGATTGACTTCATCAAGGACAAAGACGGGCTTTGGATCTCTAGTCGGGAAGATATTGGTTCTTGCCTTACCGAGAATCTCACCAACCAGTACAAATCTTCCAATCCTTCCTTCCCGGCAGACCTTGAAGACCTAATTCATCCAATCCTTTCTGAGGAGGACATTCTCTCGCTACAGGCAATTCCCTCGATCATAGAAATCTCTACTACTCTGAAGAAATTCGAGGATCTTAAAGCCCCTGGGCCAAACGGAATGCCTTCGTTGTTCTACAAATCGTACAGGGTTACTGTCAAACAAGATGTTTGTGAACCAGTACAATCCTTCTTCAAAGATGGGACTCCATTGCGGGAGCTCAGCTATGTCCATCCCATCCTATGCCATGTCCACTTTTCTAATGCCGCAAACCATTACAGACAAGCTGGATTTAAAGTTTCGACAATTCTGGTGGGGTTTCAAGGATGACGGGAAACACCATTTCTACCCAAAAGCTTGGGCATCTATTTGCTCGCCAAAAGCAGTTGGAGGTCTTGGGTTCAAAAATATGCATGATTTCAATCTTGCTCTCATGGCCAGAATGGGTTGGGCTATGGTGGCTAAACCGGAGTTGTTGTGGGTGAGGATTATGAAAGCTAAATACCTGAAAGGGCTCCCGTTTCTAGATCACAAGCCAAAAAGAAGCTCTTCTTGGCTATGGAAAGGCATTTGCAAAGTGCAAAAGGTCGTAGATAAAGGATTTGGGATGTTTGTTGGGAATGGTAAGAACACCAAAATCTGGGAGGACCGTTGGATCCCCGGTGAAGAAGGTTTCGCTCGAGCCCATCCTTTAGCCACAGTTCCAAACCTCTCCTTTGTAGCAGAGTTGTTCCTCCCTAATTCCAGATCTTGGAATTATCCGCTACTTGAATCCCTCTTTGACTCTATCTCTGTGGAAGGCATTAGGAATATTAAGATTCCTACAATCGAATCCCAAGATTTAATAGCTTGGACCCCCAATTCCAATGGGTTGTTTTCAACCAAATCAGCCTACCATATTGCAAACAGTCACCGTTTTAGCCAAAACCCAGCCATTCCCTCGTCCCTGTGGAGCAAATTATGGAAATCTAGAATTAGGGAGAGGCATAAAATTTTGATTTGGCGAATTGCTTGGAACTTGCTCCCTCTTAGGCAAATCTTGAACCATTTCCTCCCTGACTTAAGCCCTTTATGCCCACTCTGCCTAAGCTCACCTGAAACTTCTACCCACATCTTCCTAGAATGTAGCTTTGCTAGAATTTGCTGGTTGAGCTCTCCTTTTGGTTTTCGGCCACCGAGTAATATGCCGAATTATCTCGATTGGCTCTCCTACATCCTTAATCCCACCAATCTCGATCATCTTGACCAGTTGCGGCTCACTGTCTACGCGGTTACGCTTTTTGATTTTATTTGGTTTGCCCGCAACAAGCTGATTCATGAAGAAATTCAGCCGGATCCCATCCTAATTTCGACGCAAATCAACAAGGCAGCCACAACCTACCTGGTAGTGATAGAAGCACCGGAAAAAAGTTTGAGGCTCTCTGAAGATTCGAAGTATCCCCCGGCAGGTTGGTTTAAAGTTAATTTTGACGCAGCCATTAGAGGCCATAGAGCCTGCATTGCAATGGTTTGTGTGAACTCAGACATAGTTTGTGAGTTTGGCCACACAGTTTTGGTGAATTCGGACTCTCCGGAAGAAGCGGAAGCCCTTGCTGCTCTTCTTGCCATTCAAACAGCTCTAAATCTTCGTAAGAGTTTTGTCATCTTTGAAGGCGACGCTGAAACTATTATCAATCTGATGTTGGACAGCTCTTCTACTCCAAATTGGTTGATCCATTCAACCATTACCGAAGCCCGACGACTCCTGAAACTGTTTGCCTGCTGGGATGCTGTGTGTGTTCCTAGATTAGCCAACCAAGCTGCTCATAACCTAGCTGCCCGTAGCTTCTTTTGTAAACAGTTTGGTTTTGTTCCACCTTCTTCCAACCTTTTGGTTCAGTTGGAAGAAGTTAGGAACAATGATGTAATCCTTCCTGTTTTAGTGTAATGATATCTTTATCCTTCCAACCAAAAAAACTTCCTAACGAAGTAACAAACTAAGCAATTTTGTAATAAACCACAATTTATTGAAACGATGATGTCTGGGAAAAAAAAAATGTCACAGGCAACTTCTGTAGCAACTAGAAAACTTCTTTTCTCTTTCTTTTTCTTACCCTCTCTCTTCAGATTCTTAGTAAATTTTTGTGTCCCTTCCAACAGACAATAAACGATGTGATCACTGGGGTAGTCTTATTCGGTACTCGATTGTACATGGAAGCAGCAAGCTATGAATCCGGGAAGGCGCACTCTACTGCGCTGGTCTTGCTTAACACCAGGTCAAAGGACGGTTACAAGTCAGTCAGTGAGATGGTTAAACCTCATGCGGAGATGCCATGGGGGAACCGTTTTGCATTCTTGCACGTGCCATTACCCAAGTTAACTGTTGCAGCCGAGTCCTCAGATCCACTGGAATTTGTCCGGCATGCAAGTAATATTATCAAGAAAAAGAGGAATTCTTCAGGTGTTCATTTGACTGGTGCATTCTTAGAGACTATCAGGAAGTATAAAGGCTCCGAGGTATGAACATTTTTCTCGGTCCAACTTTTATTATACTCCATCCTTCCTTAAGATGGACCATGTAAAAAAAAATTACATGCCGCAATTATAAGTTTTTAATAAGTTACTTTTTCCTCTGGTGCTAACCATGGATCGTTTGATATCTAAGCTTCCTGTAATATTGGTCCTCAAGCATTAGCCATATTTTTACAAAAGAGAACTATCTCTTCCCATTATGAGGGATAAGACATGGTGTCCAACCAAAAAAATATGTTCCAGTGGAGGATGATCCCACCAAGTATAAGAATTGAACTCAATCTCCGCACAGAGTCAGATGCGAAACTTTTGAAAGAAAGTTGGTCGTTTAAAAGGATGATGAAAATACTTAGGCTATACAATGTCGAAAAAAAGATTTTTTAGATACCTTGGACATAGGACAACAGCCTAGGATTGTTCTTCTCTCGTTTGTCACGCTAAATAATTAATGTATATGGATGTCATTTCCCTTTTCTTTTTCATGATCTTAGTAATAATAGATTAGATTATACCTTGAATACTCAATAAAATACTGACATGGTGGAGTTGGTACGAATCACAGGCTGCAGCTAAGTACCTTTATAACTCGATAAATAATTCGAGCTTCGGATTCACCAATATGATCGGACCAACGGAAAAAATGGCTCTGGATAATCATCCAATTGGCGGGATATACTTCATAGTGGCCGGAGGTCCCATGGTATATTACAAGCATTATTATTACTGTAGTTCTTTGAATAGTATTGCATGTACAACACACTTCGCGCACTTTATCGTTGTAGTTTGTTTAGATTATCTTCTTGCGCATTTTGTTAGATTTTAATTGAAGTTTAAATTTACCAAAAAAGTGAGAAGAAAGATCATCCTTCTTTTTTGCTATGTAATGCTTTTCCGGCATAAAGTTGTGCATACTCTTCAAAGAAGCTAATTTAGATGTTGTTTTCAGTAGGTTAACATAGTGTTGATATGCATTTGCAGAGCCTCTGCATAACAATGATGAGTTATATGAAAAAGGTGAGGGTGGTCGTGGGAGCAACGAAAGGGCATATAGATTCGAAAGGCTTCAAGTCATGCGTCGAGCAAGCCTTTCAGATGATCTTCAAAGCTGCTGTCTCGCCTTCCAGCTGCTAGAGACATGCACTCAGTTACATTTCACTAGTTACATAATTTCAATCGAACCGCCTTGTTATTTTTACGACTTCGTACTTATCATGCATTTTCGTGTAATTACCGAATAATGTTGTAATATCCCGCACTTTCCTAAATGTTTAAAATAACCATTTGTGCTCCAAAAAATAAACGGACGATAATTTTGATCAATGCTCGAGTATAGAGTATCGAAGCTTAAAAGAATTTGGGGTCAAAATGCAATTTTAGAAATTTTTGGGGCCATTTTGTAATTTTGGAAAACTTTGGGGGCTATTTCCAAATTTTGGGAAATGGCATGTTATGTGTTAATTTTTTGTGAAATTTGTGTTAAGGGGATGCCACCTCCTTCTTGTTTATTTCATGACAAGTCACTTAAATTATAAACCAGTGAATTACATAAATGTTTAGGGAATTAGATAAAATAAAACAAAAAGAAAAAAAAAGAAATTTGGGGAGAGAAGAAGGAACAATGAAAAAATATAAACAAAACAGAGCTTCGGTGGAGAGAAGAATTTGAGAGAAAGAAAGGATTGAAGAGGTTCTTCAAGGGTAATCCTTCCCTCATATTTAATATGTGATTTCAGCTTGAGTGTGTGTTTTTGCACTGTGTAGTGTGTGTGTGTGTGTGTGTGCCCGCGCGCCGTGGACATAGCTGTGCAGGGGGTGGGTTTAGTGTGTGTTTAAGTGCTTCGAGTGTGGGTTAGAGAGTGTAATTGTGTGTGTTTTTGGCTTGTATGTGTGTATCCGGTGTTTGTCCGAGCTTTCAAAAAAGAGTCTTTCCGGTTTCAATCTTTTGACTAGTAATCGGGCGGCTAATGGTCTGTAAGTATGTGTTGGGGTAGGGGAAAGTGACTGTGAGTGTGTTCAGTGTGCATTTATTGTGTATTCTTATGTGTGTGTGTTCACCGTGTGTGCGTGAGTGCAGTGTGTGTGTGTGTGTGTGTGTAATCTATGTGGGTATGGGAGATATAACCGTAGGTTGTAGTGTATTTTCTGTGTGTGTGCAGGTGGGGGAAGTGTGTGTGTGATGATTTGTGTGAAATTGTGTGTGTAGTAGGTGTATATATGTGAGTTAGAGTATATTTAGATAGGGGTATGTGTGTGTGTGTGTGTGTTTGTGTGTTTGTGAGCTGTGTGAGTGTGTACAATTATGTGTGTGCTCGGCTGAGGGAAGAAGGTGAAGCTTGCGTGTGAATTAGGTGTAATAGTGTGTGTGTTTGATTTGAATAATGACTATTTTTGTCACTAAAGGGGGGTAGGTTAGGCAATTTTGTGTGAATTTTTATAAATAGTTCAGATTAAAATCTGACAAAGTTTAAAACAAGAACCCCCATTATTTTTACAAGTCGTATACTGTGAAAATTTTTGAATTTTTTTGGTATCCGCGAAGGATGCTAAATTAAGGTATCGACTAAAAAGAGTTCTCAAATTATTTAGCATACCAAATAAGGTTATTTTAATCTGAAAATTTTAGGGAAACCTTATATTACAGAGATGTATTATTTCCTAAATTTTCATGTCATTATGAGGTTGATAGATATTTTTAGTAGAATCAACTTCTGAGCGCTCGGTCCAGACACCGGTTCGGGATCTTTGGGCTAAAATTTCCTGAGACACTTTTTAGCCGAAAAATTACTTCAGGATGCTTATGAAAGTGTTTTAAAGAGTTTTTGAGATTTTTTCCGGTGCGGGAATCCCCAGGGGGTATTTTGGTAATTTACCACCCAAAGGGGATATTTTGGTAATTTTACCTATAAAATGTACTTTTGGGAAAATTTACATACGGTATGGATATTTTGGTGATTCTTATTACGAACATTCTGTTTTTTTTGGTAATTTAAGTATGAGAGGAGTGCTTTTAGTAATTTTACACATATTTGGTAATTTACCTACTCAGTCAGGGGGTTCATTTGGGGAGTATGCGTATGTCAGTATTGAGTTTATAATATCGTAGTTTAGAACTGTATTATGATTATTTGACTGCTCTGTTTAGGTTAAAGAAAAGACTTTCCGGTCAGGCTAATTTAATTTCGGATCCAGGTAAGGGTTTCTATCTGAACCCTGGGTAAGGATTTCTATCCGAACCCTAATTTCGATAACTTGTGTTCCTAAGTATCCTTTCGATTGGCTTATGGTTATTGTAAAACATCTGGATATGCATTGATATTAGCATGTCATTGCCAAACAAACCCTAACATTGAACCTAAATTGGTTAGTTGAAAATCTTATCAATACTCGCCTTTTATCGTATGTTGAGCAAATTCGATAACTATTTGCATGCTTTCTTCTAAATGATTGTGCTTAAATTTGATAGCTGTTCATATATGTTCATGCTATTTGTTTGTGGCTATTCTTGGGTCATGAATGATAACTATTATCAGCATGTTGAATTGTCATTGAAACCCTAATTGATATTGGCTATTTGAATTTCTTGTTGATTCTATTATTGTTGCAGTTTGTCTTAACCTGGGGGTCTGTTCTGAGGCAGGCATTGTTAGGATGGTCTGTTTCTGCTTCCTACAGGGAACGCAGGCTAGTCCCTTGGACGATAGAAATGGCTAGTTATCGCACATCATGCTAGTGTACACTTTCTGTGCATTGCCTGAATGGCATTGCCTCTACCCAGGATCAATTTCTTTTGAATTTGTTTACATTTTATCTTACAATGATTATTTTGAAAATGATGTTCAAATGAATGTCTTGATATCTGATTGAAGGGGATTGAATTGAAACTCTCCCCCATATTGTGATCAAATTGTTTGTGATTATCTGAAACCTTTCCCCACATTGCCTTTGAAGTATCTGTGTTCGTTTTGAAACCCTTTGGAAAACCGTCATTGCTTTTTAAAATGATGGCTTAGAAATGATCTTCAAATGATCGTTTGTTTTGTATTTGTTTATGATTGATTATGATCATTTTGTAAATCATCAAACTATTTATGATTGTTTGAAATGTTTTGAGAAATTATCCTTGGTTGAAATCTTGAGTCCTTTTGTAATTCTTTAGGTTGTTCCTTGAACAACGTTATTGAGCTCTCAAAAGCGCACCTTTCGTTTGATTCCTTTCTACAGGTAAGGATCAGCTGTAGAATGCTCGGGAATGGGTTTAGAGTCTATGTGAAATTTTGGAGAGCCCACCACTACTGGAGTGATAGGACCCTTGCATGGGACAAGACTATTAGCTTGTCGTCCTATAAAGAACCTAAGTTTGAGTTTTGGAAGTTTTAAGTTGTAAAACTAGTTTAAGTTGAACTTTTTCTTAAACGTACTCTGTATCTTGAAGAATTTAATTGTGTCCATTTAGAAGCTTTGTAGATTTTGGAAGTTGCAATTGAGGTAAGATTATTTATATAGGGTCTGATGTGATGTGGCAGTTTAACGTCTAGGAGTTCGGGGCGATGGAGCTCCGGATTTTCGGGTCGTTACAAATATGTTCCCTTTTAGGCTTTTTTGTCATGTTGGGGTCAAGAAAGGCACCCTAATTTTTTTTTCGCTTAACCGCCCCTCTTAGGAGCAATCTCTCTCTCTGCCTCTTCATTTTTAGCCCCCGAACCAGTAGCCTTCGAGCAACGACTCCACCCAACGACGCCACCGCAGCCCGGTGACTCCACCACTGCCATCACGTCAACATCGCCACATCAACCAACGACAACGTCCAATTTGCTTCTACTTTTTCATTTTTAAGTTAATCAGATCTAGTTTTATCAAGGTGGCGGTTGGTGGTTAGTGGTGGTGAAGGCGTGGGTTTTATGACAGGGGTGTTATTGGCGGCGCCTTTGAGGGATGACACATTGGACGGTTGGATCTCATATTGGCGATGGAATTTTGAATCTCGTAAGGGTTTTGGTTGTTGGTGATTGTAGTGCAGCCAACGGTGAAAATGAAGGTTGCGGGTACGATGGAAGTCGTGGGTGGAGTTGGTTAGTGGTTCTGCAGGCGATGCATCGTCGTGGTGGTGGGTACAGTGGAAATGGGTGGTGCGGAGGTGTTGGCGATGGTGGTGCAGACAGTTCTGAAGGTGGGTTCTTGACGAGGGTGGATGGTCAACAGAAGATTGATGGATGCCAGACGACACTGAATGCCGCCACTGCCCTTAGACAACACTGACAGTTCCATCTCGTTTAGGGATATTAATTCCAACAATTTTTTGGAAATGGATCAACACCTATTAGGTGACTAGATTCTAGAGTTGTTTTTGGACAATGGAGTTCTGATGGGTTCAAATTCTGCATCTAACTAGAGAGAGATAAGTTCATAACGTTCAATTTCCATAGACAAATTGATCAATGATCCAAATCATAGATCTGGCCAACCGAACCCATGAAAGAACCACTACGCCACCTCCGTAATTGGCACCATAACCACCACTAATTTACAAAAACCACCGTCATTTTCACCACACAGTCCTTCTTTAAGTTGACCACACAGTCACCATCAAGCCGTATCAGATGTGGTAGATCCGTGATAGAGAGGGCAACATAATAGAGTCTAATACACCAAATAGAAGAAGAAAACAAGGGAGTTGAGGGGGAGAAATTGTCCTAGGAACTAACCGCTCCTCTTTGGGGCGGTTAGCCGAGAGTAGCTTAAAAATATAATCTTGGTCGTTCACAATCACACGTGGACAGCTGGATGACTGTTGCAAAAATAGTATTTTCTCCATCATTAGATAGGGATCCACCCCTTATATATATGGTCGCGATCCATTGCCAGCACTGACAACTTTGTTTATTTGCAATGCGATCGGGCCATCTATCAGTGACTTATGGATGATGTAGATTAAGTCTTTTCCCTCAATAGTGCTAGATATTCCTAATACTTTAACGTAATTGCAATCTAACCCCAAAATTTTATACATCATGATACTTTATCACAGACAATTTAATCACGCAAGGTTATTTTAGGATATAATATTAATAACAGAGGTTGCAACACTCCGAACCTTGATATTGTCTAGCAGGTTAATTTTATTTTTAGCGACGATTTTCATACACAACATTTAGCATCGATTAGTGTGACCGGATTTTATTGGCAATCTTTAGTGACAGATTTTAGGAACCATAAGTTTTAACTTAATGATAGCAATTATAGTGATATTGATTGAAGCCTTTAGTGACGATTAGCGTAAACGATATATATATATATATATATATATATATATATATATATATATATATATATATATATATGCGAGCTGATCCGTTGATAGCGCTAGCAAAATGGGATAAGTTGCTAGCGCGATCTGGCCGTCCACGCGCGATCTGTGGACGGTTCAGATCGTTTTTTTACGTTTTTTTTAGTCCGTCCGCTACATAATGTAACGGATGATTTTTTTGACAAAAATACCATCTTTTCCATCCGCTGCATTATGTAGCAGACATCGGCAGTACTTTTTTTTTTGACTCTTTCTCTCTCCTTTGTCTGATTAATTTTCCGACATGTTTGATGTCCGCTATATTATGTAGCGGACTATTTTTTGACAAAAATACCCTCTTTTCCATCCGCTACATTATGTAGCGGATGAAAAAAGTACAAGATATTCTGACTCTTTCTCTCTCCTTTGTCTGATTAATTTTCTGACATGTTTGATGTCCGCTATATTATGTAGCGGAGTATTTTTTGACAAAAATACCCTCTTTTCCATCCGCTACATTATGTAGCGGATGGAAAAAGTACGAGATATTCTGACCTTCTTTTCTCTTTCTCTCTCCTTTTGTCATCATTTTTCTGTCACCTTTCTGACTTTAGTCTTTTTCTCTTTCCTTTCTCTCCAATTTTCTAAGTTGTTTCTCTCTCCTTTCTCTCTCTCTCATTTCTTTTTGCTCTTACACAGAGGTATTTTCTTTCTCTCTCCCCTCACAACTCCCAGATCTGCTAGTTCAGCGTCAAAGGCATGAACGACGTGCTCGGCCACTGCTCCTCCCTGGAAAAGCTCTCCGTCAAGCGCCTCCGTGGGAGCAACGACGGCGGTGCCGCCGCGGAGCTGATCAGTCCCGGCGCGATGGCATCCTCTCCGTCAAGACACTGCTTGTCTCCTTTATTTGGATTGAAAAATCTACCAATTGAGTACTTCTGCAAAGAGCAATGATCAGCTGGTGCTGTAGCTTCAATCGAACTAGTGGCCGCTTCTGGGAGCTCAGACGGAGCTCGATTAGTTTCTGCTGGAGGTCTCAAGGCTCAGCAACAGCTGCAAAATCTTCCTCTAAAGAAGCAAGGTTTATGCAAAGGGAATGTCAGCAATAAAACTTGGACAGCTAGACCTGAGATTGCAATGAACACAATTAATAATTGCATTTCAGAATCACTACCGCTACATACTTGGGAATCTGCCTTTACAATGGCTGCTAAGGAAGACCAAGCATCTCCTGGCTGCTCATGAACCCAACACATAACGAAGTAAACCTTTCTCTCAGCAGACTTGAGCTTAACTTTCGTTCCGACCGCAACCATTGATCCAGATCTGAAAGCAAACGACATAAAAAAATCTTGGCTTGTCCGCCACATTATGTGGCGGACGGATACTTTGCCCGTAGAATACAAGGTTCTCAGTTTATGGAATAAAGCATCTCCGGTTCTTTCTTCTTTAACCGGGAGACCCACCTTAATGGAATAAAACTTCAATTCATCTGTCTGCTCTGCTCTCATCCAGCAAGCTCTCTTTCTCATTTTATGGTAAAATCTGAGAAATTCTTAGTAGTAATATATGGTTCCATCAAAAGAGAGAAAGCCAGTTTCTCTGAGCTAGGATCATATGTCCGGAAAGGAAAGAGAAAGAGAGTAAAGTCAAAAGGTGACAGAAAAATGATGACAAAAGGAGAGAGAAACAACTTAGAAAATTGGAGAGAAAAGAAAGAGAAAGAGACTAAAGTCAGAAAGGTGACAGAAAAATGATGACAAAAGGAAAGAGAAAGAGAAAAGAAGGTCATAATATCTCGTACTTTTTCCATCCGCTACATAATGTTGCGGATGGAAAAGAGGGTATTTTTGTCAAAAAAATACTCCGTTACATAATATAGCGGACATCAAACATGAAAAAGTACTGCCGATGTCCGCTACATAATGCAGCGGATGGAAAAGAGGGTATTTTTGTCAAAAAATCATCCGCTACATTATGTAGCGAACGAACTAAAAAAAACGTAAAAAAAAGATCTGGACCGTCCACAGATCGCGCGTGGACGGCCAGATCGCGCTAGCAACTTATCTCATTTTGCTAGCGCTTTCAACGGATCAGCTCTATATATATATATATATGGGAGTCGATCCACACCCACCGGTGGAGAAATAGCTATTTCTCCACCATAAATCTGGCCATCCACGTGTACTCGTGGATGGCCCAGATTTGGTTTTTTATTTTATTTTAAAAAGTACCAACGGCCACTAAGCGTAGCGGTTGCAAAAAACCCAAAAATAGCCGTAGAAAGCAAAAAAAAAAAACCAACGACTGGTCTTTGTAGCGGTTGGGGGTCTCCCCAACCGCTACAAAGTGTAGCAATTGGGCAATCATCCCCAACCGCTACTCTTAGTGACAATTGGTGATGATTCACGGATTTTATTTTCCAGGCGTCTTTCGTGAGCCACTGACACAAAGACATAGTGGCCCCACCACTCCCCAACCGCTACACAGTAGCGGTTGGCATCAATGCCAAATTTTTTTTTTGCAACCTTTTTTTGTCATAAAAAAACCCTACACTTTGCTTTGTTTTTTTTTTTAGCCTTGTCATGTCATATCATCATAACTTGTCATATCGTCGTGGCCCACCCCAACCGCTACACTTAATAGCGGTTGGCATCCTGCCTACGAGAATTTCATGCAGAACAAAATAAAAGGGCAAAAGGACAAAGTGGCCTGCCCGAAATTTTGCTTTGCAGCTTTACTTTGATCAAATTATTGTCCACTTCACTAACACACTCACGGGTCTTATTTTCCTCTCTCTCACGGGTCTTCTTTCTTCTCTCTCCCTCACTTTTCTCTCTTTATAATTCATTCTCCCCAACTCTTTCTCGAAAGAACCCTTTCTTCCACTCTCCATCATCTTTCCCAACTCTTACTTCCATCTTCTTCATACTCCAAATCTTACCTACATAATCTCCACGATAACACAAACCAAAAAATTCTACGCTAGAAAATCGGTGGATAAACGCTAGAAGATTAGTGGAATTTTTTTAAAATATATCAAGTTTAAAACAAGTAAGTATTTCGAATTTTCTTATAATTCAATGTTAATTTCAAATTGTTCTTACCAGTGAATTGTTTAAATTGTATTATGTTTAAATTGTTCTTACCATACTCTCAAATTCGGGTTTCTTAGAAATTGAAATTAGGGATTGAACTAGAATTTAGGTTATGAAATTAGAGGTTTGCTTGAGATTCGAAATTAGGGTTTTTTTTATTTTTTCAAAATTGGGGTTTTTTTAGGGCTCCAAAATTAGGGGTTTTTTATGGATTCAAAATTGGCGGTTTTTTAGGCTGTCAAACTTAGGATTTGTAGGGCTTCAAAATTGGGGGTTTTTTATGAATTCAAATGGGCGGTTTTTTAGGGCGTCAACATTAGGGTTTTTTATGGTTCTCAAAATTAGAGTTTATTAGGACTTCAAAATTGGGGGGTTTAGGGCGTCAAAATTAGGGTTTTTTATTTTTAAAATTGGGATTTTTTATGGATTCCAAAATGGCAATTTTCTAGGGCGACAAAATTAGGGTTTTTTTATGGTTTTAAAAATTAGATTTTATTAGGACTTCAAAATTGGGGGTTTATTCGGGCTTCAAAATTAGGGTTTTAGGGCTTCAAAATTGTGGGTTTTTAGGGATTCAAAATTGGGTTTGTTTTTAGGATTACATGTTCTCATGTAGTTTTGGGATGTAAATAGTATGGACGCTAAGTTGGTTTACGATTATATTTTTTACTTAGAGATATGGAGTTCAACTCCGGACCTCATGATTCATCAATCCTATACGATGACGATGACCACGTCGCGAGGGACATATTTAACGGTGTCGAAAGGGGTGTTTTGGAAACAATTCAAAACACAAGTCACTTCGAAGAATGGGTAGTAAATGAGGAATAAATATAAATATTACACCGTCAAAATTATCTATGTTCACCGTCCTTCATCATTGGTCTCGGCACGACGATTGCCTTATATCCGCTCTAGTTGAGCGATGGAGGAGCGAACTCATTTCACTTCCGGTTTGGTGAAATGAGTATTACATTAGAGGATGTCAGATTTATACTTGGAATCCCATGTCACGACAGACCAATTACTTTGAGTAGGACGTCTGCAACGATAGCTCAAATGGCTAGGCAGTATTTTTCGGGAATTCCGAGGGAAGCTCTTACAACAAACGGCATCAAACTTAAATGGCTGAGAGAGCAGTATGGCGTGCTATCTACTGCATACACTCCTCGCGATTTGGTGATGTATACGAAGGCATTCCTGCTGTATATTATTCGAGCTATATCACTTCCGGCGCATTCGAAAAACACGGTGCATCCGAAGTATATGGTGTTCTTGGAGGACCTTGGGGAGGTATACTCGTATTCGTGAGGTTCAGCTGTCCTTGCGCACCTATATTGAGCACTGCACAGAACTACGAGAAAGGGTGCCAAGTCCATTGCCGCCTGCCTCACTCTATTACAGGTTTGAGCATTTATATTCTTGGTTGACGTGTCAATATATTCGTGATTAATTACTAATTCCATATAATATTTGCATTCACAGGTTTGGTCTTACGAGAGGTTACCCACGGGTCGTCCACAGCCGCAGGATGATTCTGATGTGACGTGGCCTAGGGTGTGGGCCTGGGGGCCTACGCCCAACCAGAAGAGACGGGTAGACCCTCACCACCATCTAAAGTTCTATTGGGGGAATTAGAGATACTGGATGCATCACATGTGACGTGGCAGCCATACTGCAAGGTGATGCATCGGTTGGATGAGTGGTGTTGACAACTTTCGGTGTCGTACGTGCTGACAGGTTTGGTTCGGGTGCCGCTTATTCACTTGGAAGTATGTGAGTTTCAGATGCCCGATCAAGCTATGAGGCAAGTTGGCTGTCTACAAGTGATACCAAAACCCGCTGTAGACATGCGGCCATACAGGAAGGGTCGAGGTCCGAACTTCGAGGTGCCTGATGCCTTGAATTTGTTGAGCGACGAGGTGCAACAGTGGAATACTTGGCAGGAAACGTATGATAGCCTTATATCGCTGAAGAACGACGGCATCAGTATTGAGGAGTACCTGGTTTCTCAAGGTGACGCGCACGAGGGTGCATCGCCCTTCCCAGGCGAGGAAGACATCGTATGCACAACGTGAGTTCATCGACCAGTTCTGGGCGATGAACATTGTAAGTCATTTACTTCTGACTCTATTTATACTTGTGCATATTATTGACCATGCATGTAATGACTAGCCATATTTTCCATGCATGTTTTTTAGGTTGACATGGGCAGTGAGGTGTTCAAGCTGCTGGAAGGGTTTGATTGGTTTGTCGCGCATGCTCCTGAGAGTGTCAAGAGGTCCATCGAGAGGTACAAGACTGCAGTTCACAACTTCAGTAATGCGTATCGGGGCTACCAAGGGGAGTCGTCTAGTCGCTTGCCTCCTGACGCGTACGGCTCTCAGCCCCAGAGTCAGGTGACCCAAGTAACTCTCCAGGGGCACCCAAGCATCCGGTTGAATAAAGGACAACCGACAAAGCCATTGAGGCGTGCCAAAAGGATTGGATCGACGGGCACTACTTCGGGCCTGAGCCAATCGCTACAGCAGACTTTCCTATTTCGAAATTCCTAGGTCACTTTGATATGAGAACGTTGGCGCCGAAAACAAATATTTTGAACTTCGTAATGGACACTTATATAGAACTGCTCTGGGTTAGAGAGCTGCGTTATAACCCCTGCCCAACTGTGAAGCTCAACATGTATCCCTGTTATCTTATCCCCATCATGGTGAACAACATAAAGGATTTCACAGAATGGAGGAGGAGGCGAGGGGCAAGCAAGGGTGAGTGGGCACCATCTAATAACGTGCTAGCCTATTTGAACTCGGACTATCAATGTCACGCGGCTGATGCGAAACTTATCATGCTACCTGATCTTCATGCAAACCACTTCTTCCTATTAGTTTTCTATCCAGAGAATAAAGAGGTGCACATATACGATAGCCTAAGGGAGGACGAACCTGGTCAGCAGCTGGCGCAGATGTACAAAACGTACATCAATGCAGCGGTTAGTTTATATTTCTTTACCTTCGCTCATAGTTTATTCTTCTTCTTACATAGGCTTGATGACCTTTTTTATTGTTGGATGCAGACTACTATAATTCTACTAACGTACCGACATTATAAGGGGGAGGCCATCACGAGAAATTCGATGATGGAGCCATGGACGGTCGTGATGATACAGAACAGACCTAAGCAATATAACAGTCACGATTGCGGGATTTACGTGCTCAAGTACATGGACTACATAACTCGTTTGGATGTGCTCGAATCTACGTCGTGGTCTCGGAGAGATGCCTTGACGTTTAGATATAGGATAACCTTGGAGCTGAAAAAAGGTGAAGCTAGACGCCTTCCTTACTATTATCCTGAGACGTACTAGACGTTCGTTTGGATTATTATTACTATTGTTTGATTTTGGATATTGAGGTTTGAAATTAAATTAGCCTTATTATTACTATTGTTCGATTTTGGACATTGGGATTTAAAAATGGATTGTAGGATAAGGGAAAAAAGAAATTACAAATTTCTCCGGAAACTATGAATCCGGCCCTAAAATGTGCCCGAATAGAGGCGTCATGGGAAAACCAAAAAAATAAGTTGTCTCGATTTTCACCGAAATTCATAGAAACGGACTAACTAGCGTGCCTAAGGTTCAATGAGCAAAAACAAAAGTGAAAAAAAAAATTCGGAAGCTCTGAATTAGGTCCTAAAGTGTGCCCGAATAGGGGTGTCTTAGGAAAACCAAAACAATAAGTTGTCTAGATTTTTGCCGAAATTTATAGAAATTGACTAACTAGCGTGCATAAGGTGCAATGAGCAAAAAAAAGTGAAAAACAAATTACAAAATTTTTCGTAAGCTATGAATTAGGCGCTAACGTTTGTTCGAACATGAGCGTCATAGGAAAACAAAAAAAAATAAGTTGTCTCAATTTTCGCCAAAATTCATAGAAATTGGCTAACTAGCGTGCCTAATGTGCAATGAGCAAAAAAAAAAGTGAAAAACAAATTATAAAATTTTTCGTAAGTTATGAATTAGGCGCTAAAGTGTGCCCGAATAGAGGCGGCATAGGAAAACCAAAAAAATAATTTCTCTCGGTTTTCGCCAAAAATTCATAAAAATAGGCTAACTAGAATGCCTAAGGTGCAATGAGCAAAAAAAAGTGAAAAAAAAATAATTACAAATTTTTTTTTTCTATATTTTTTGTTCCACTTTTTTTTTTTGGCCCTTGCACATTAACCATATTAATTAGCCCCTTTCAAAATATCAAGATTCCACAAACCAAATCGCACGAGCTATTTGAGTGTCATAGAGGAGCACTGCATGTACCCCCAGTTTCAGGATGAACTACTAAAGTCGAATCAATATAGCATGACAAAGTTGCACGAGCTATGCAACATATATCTCAAGGTTTATGCTTTGACAAATGTGACGAATTTTGCCAATCCGTGCTCTTCGTCGGCTCCGAAGAACAGAAGACATTTTACCGTAGCAGTGTGTATGGAGACCGGGGGTGTTAATTGCAATTGTCAACTGTTTGAGCATAAAGGTATACTCTCTCGACACGCGTTGAGGTTTTTTAGCGCCAAGAATGGTCGTGAAATCCCTCTAGAGTATATCTTGGATCGGTGGACGAAGGAAGCCAATAGAGTCCACGGTCACATTCCTTACGTGCCCAATGTTTCAGTTGATTTCGAGCAATCTGAGACGCTGCGATATAATCACCTTTGTAACATCATGCACGGTTTATCATTGGATGCAGCGTCAACATTTGATGGGTACAGGTATCAAGTTGAAGCAGCCGCACTGGATAAGGCTAACCTTGCACTTTTTAGGATGGCATTACCAGAAAGTTGGGACAATTCGATTACTCGGGCGACTCCAGCCGGTAGATTGACTCGAGCTTCACAGCCAGTCATCGACAGCACTAGCCTGCAAGGTGAGGAGGACGATATTTTTGATCCAATTATTTATCAAACAAAAGGGCGAAAACGTGCAATACGTATGAAGAATCCGATTGAAGAAGTAATGGGTCAAAAAAAATTGCGAAAGTGTGCGTTGTGTAATAACATGACTGATCATGACAAGAGAAACCATTATAAAGTGCTAGGTATCGACCTGGCAGTATGGTCGAGGAGGACGATGATAAGGAAGAGTGTTAGGGTGTTTCAGTTGTTTAAATTAATGTTTCAGTTGTTTAAATTGAACTTTTATAATGTTTAAATTTGTGATTTGGTTTGTGGATTCTTGTCATTTTTTTTAAATTGCACCTTAGGCACGCTAATTAGCCAATTTCTATGAATTTCGGCTTAAATTGAGACAAATAATTTTTTTGGTTTTTCTATGAAGGGTCTATTCGCGCACATTTTAGCGCCCAATTCATGACTTCCGAAAAATCTTGTATATTTTTTTGTCAGTTTTTTTTTGCTCAATATACCTTAGGCACGCTAAGTAGCCCATTTCTATGAATTTCGAGACAAATAATTTTTTTGGTTTTCCTATGAAGGGCCTATTCGGGCACACTTTAGCGGCACCCGCTTAGATTGCGAAAAATGTTGTAATTTTTTTTGTCAGTTTTTTTTTCGCTCATTGCACCTCATGCACGTTACTTAGCCCATTTATATGAATTTCGGCGAAAAACGAGACAAATTATTTTTTCAGGTTTTCCTATGAAGGGCCTATTCGGGCACACTTTAGCGCCCAATGCTTAGCTTGCGAAAAATGTTGTAATTTTTTTTGTCAGTTTTTTTTCGCTCATTGCACCTCACGCACGCTACTTAACCCATTTCTATGAATTTCGGCAAAAAACGTGACAAATTATTTTTTCAGGTTTTCCGTTGAAGGGCCTATTCGAGCACACTTTAGCGCCCAAAGCTTAACTTGCGAAAAATGTTATAATTTTTTTGTCAGTTTTTTTCCGCTCATTGCACATCATGCACGCTACTTAGCCCATTTCTATGAATTTCGGCAAAAAACGAGAAAATTATTTTTTCGGTTTTCCTATGAAGGGCCTATTCGGGCACACTTTAACGCCCAATGCTTAGCTTACGAAAAATGTTATAATTTTTTGTGTCTGTTTTTTTCGCTCATTGCACCTCATGAACGCTACTTAGCCCATTTCTATGAATTTCGACGAAAAACGAGATAAATTATTTTTTTGGGTTTTCCTATGAAGGGCCTATTCGGGCACACTTTAGCGCCCAATGCTTAGCTTGCGAAAAATGTTGTAATTTTTTTTGTCAGTTTTTTTTTCGCTCATTGCACCTCATGCACGCTACTTAGCCCATTTCTATGAATTTCGGCGAAAAACGAGACAAATTATTTTTTCGGGTTTTCCTATGAAGGGTTTATTCTGACACATTTTAGCGCCCAATGCTTAGCTTGCGAAAAATGTTGTAATTTTTTTGTCAGTTTTGTTTCGCTCATTGCACCTTATGCACGCTACTTAGCCCATTTCTATGCATTTCGGGGAAAAACGAGACAAATTAATTTTTGGGATTTTCCTATGAAGGGCTATTCGCGCACACTTTAGCACCAATTTCATAACTTGCGAAAAATTATGTACATTTCTTTTTTGTGCAGTGCTCTTTGCTCATTGCACCTTAGCCACGCTAGTTAGGATAATGGTTATGATAATGGTAATGAAGGCGTCTAGCTTCATTCTTTTTCAGCTCTCAGGCTATCCTATACCTAAACGTCAAGGCATCCTTCCTCATCCACGACGTATATTTTAGCACCTCTGGGCGAGCAATGTAGTCCATGTACTTGAGGACGTAAATCCCGCAATCGTGACTGTTATATTGCTTTGGTCGGTCCTGTATCATCACGACCGTCCAAGGCTCCACCGTCGAATTCCTGGTGATGGATTCCCCTGAATAATCTTGGCACGCTAGCGAGAGGATAGTAGTCTGCATCCAACAATAAAAAAGGTCATCAAGCCTATGTAACAAGAAGAAAGAATATACTATGAGCCAATGTCAAAACATAAAAACTAACCACTGCAGTGATGTACTCGCTGTACATATGTGCCAGCAGCCATCCAGGTCTGTCCTCCTTTATGCTATCGTATATGTGGACCGCTCTGTTCGCTGGATGGAGAACTAATAGGAACCAATGGTTTGCATGATGACAAGGTATCATGATAAGGTTCGCATGAGCAGCGTGACATTGATATTCCGAGTTCAACATGCCTAACACGTTTCCCGATGGTTTCCACTTATCCCTGCCTGCCCCTCGCCTCCTCCATTCTGTGAATTCCCTCATGCTGGTCACCATTAATTCCACAAAATAAGTGGGATACATGTTAGTGGTTATAACGTAGCTCTCTAATCCGGAGCAGATCTATGTAAGCGTTCATGACAAAATTTGAAATATCTGTCTCCGGCGCCAACGTTATCATATCCTCATGACCTAGGAATGTCGCAAGAGGAAAGTCTGTTGTAGCGACGGGCTCAGGCCCGAAGTAGTGCCGGTCGATCCAATCCCGCTTGTCCGGCCTCAATGGCTTCGTTGCTCGTCCTTCATCCGACCGGATGCTTGGGCGCGAGGTCTGGATTCCTACTTGGGTCACCTGACTCTGGCGCTGAGAGTCGTACGTGTCAGGAGGCAAGCGACTAGACGTCTCCCAGAATTCCCTCTAGGGCAAAGACGCGTCAGGAGGCAAGCGACTAGACAGCTCCCGCACCACACTCTGGGGCACAGAGTCGTACGCGTCAAGAAGCAAGCGACTAGACGACTCCCACACTTGACTCTGGGGCTGAGAGTCGTACGCGTCAAGAGGCAAGCGACTAGACGACTCCCGTTGGTAACCCCGGTACGCAACACTAAAGTTGTGAAGATCAGTCTTGTACCTCTCAATGGAGCTCTTGAGACTGTTAGGAGCATGCGCGACATACCAGTCAAACTGCTCCAGCTGCTTGAACACCTCAGTGCCCTGGTCAACCTAAAAAACATGCATAGAAAAATCACCGTCATCATTTCAGGCATGGTCGATAAGGTGCGCAAATAAAAATTGAAACAACACTAGCATGACTTACAATGTTCAATGCCCAGAACTGGTCATAGATCTCACGTGGCACATAAGATGGCTTCCTCACTTGGGAAGGGCGATTCACCTTCGTGCACGTCACCTTGAGAAACCATTGAAGGTACTCCTCGATACTGACGCCGTCGTCCTTGAGCGATACAAGGCTACCATATGTTTCTTGCCAAGTATTCCACTGTTGCACCTCGTCGCTCAACAAATTCAAGGCATCAGGCACCTCGAAACTTGGCCCTCGACCACTCCTGTATGGCCACACGTCTACAGCGGGTTTTGGTATCCCTTGTAGACAGCCATCTTGTTTCATAGCTCGATCGGGCATCTGAAACTCACATACTTCGAAGTGAATAAGCGGCACCCGAACCAAACCTGCCAGGACGTACGACACCAGAAGTTGCCGACACCACTCATCCAACTGATGCATCACCTTTCCATATGGCTGCCACGTCACCTGGGATGCATCCAGGTGACTTGTGCTTTGAATTGTTCCTCGTTTAGTACCCACTCTTCGAGGTGACTTGTGCTTTGAATTGTTTCCAAAACACCCATATCGACACCGTCAAATACGTGCCTCGCGACGTGGTCATCGTCATCGTATATGATTGATGTATCATGAGGTCCGGGGTTGAAATCCATATCTCTATGAACAAAATATAATCGTAAACCAACTTAGTGTCCATAATATTAACATTCGAAAACTATAACTGGATCTTTGACCTAGCTTACCAACGCATTAGCAATAGTCATTATCTCATTATTTCAATGTATTAACACCATTCCTCACTTCCCACCACTCCGAACGCTTAATTACGCTAGTTCCCGCAAATTTACAGCCAACGTGGCAATTTACCAACACCTCAAAACCACTATAAAACTACTTTTTAAATGTATTACATCAATTATATACCAAATATTTCTTCAAAACATTTTAAAGGGCAAAGTTACCAAAACACTCCCAACTTATGCAAAATACCCCCTGGCAGCCATCGCCCCAACAAAAATCTCAGAACAACTGTAAAATAACTTTTCGGGTGTCTTACATCCCTTCCCGAACTAAAGGCCCGTTGTGTGGAAAATTTTGACAGGAAAATTACCAAAATACCCCCGATGAGCGACAAATTACCGAAATGCCCCCGGGGGTTCATTATCACCCACTCCGAACCCCAAATCAGCTTCAAAACAGCCTTTCAGGTGTTTTACTTGGGTTTCTAGACAAAAAAGTCGTTTGGAAAACTTAACATTGTAGAATTACCAAAATGCCCCCTGGCATCGAAAAATCTCAAAAGTGCTTTGAAATGCTATTTTAAGCTTCTTGAATTCATTCTTGATCTAAAAAGTATTTTTCGCCCAAAAATTCTCAACCGGTGTCCGGATCGAGCGCTTAAAAGCCCGTTCGGCCAAAAAAATAGCTAACGACATCGGAATGGCGCAAATTCCGGGGAAACGGAACTTCCCAACATTCTAGGGTTCTCATAAAAGTTTCGGGCGAAATCGCGCTAGTTTGATATTTTAAATTACACTGCAAAGTTACAAGGTTCCCCGTATCAGTTGACCCCTTTCCAGTCTTTGGAAACATCTCAGAACAACTTTAAAATAACTTTTCGGTTGTCTTACACCCCTTCCCGAACTAAAGGCCATTCGGAAAATTTTGACAGGAAAATTACCAAAATACCCCTGATGAGCGGCAAATTACCGAAATGCCCCCGTGGGTTCATTATCACCCACTCCGAACCCAAAATCAGCTTCAAAACAGCCTTTCAGGTGTTTTACTTAGGTTTCTGGACAAAAAAGTCGTTTGAAAAACTTCACATTGTAGAATTACCAAAATACCCCTCTCGGGGTGGCAAATTACCGAAATGCCCCCTGGCATCGGAAAATCTCAAAAGTGCTTTGAAATGCTACTTTAAGCTTCCTGAATTCATTCTTGATCTAAAAAGTATTTTCGGGATTTTTCGCCCAAAAATCCCGAACCGGTGTCCGGATCAAGCGCTTAAAAGCCCGTTCGGCGAAAAATAATAGCTAACGAGTTCGGAATGGTGTGAATTCCGAGGAAATGGAACTTCCCAACATCCTAGGGTTCTCATAAAAGTTTCGCGCGAAATCGCGCTTGCTTGATATTTTAAATTACACTGCGAAGTTACAAGGTTTCCCGTATCAGTTGACCCCTTTCCAGTCTTTGGAAAAATATGAAATGTTTCCCTGATATAGATCTTTTAAAAATAACTAGGGTCTCTTTTTTGTACTTTGGCAAAATCTAGCTCTAGCTATTTGTTATAAATTCGTGAAAAATCCAAATTTTGACGCCCTAAAAAATGGGTATTTTGGAATCTATAAATGTAATACCCTGATTTGTATAAACCTAATTTTGACGCCCTAAAAAACCGCTCATCCGATCTTCGATTGATCTGATTTTTGTGTCGTTCCATTTGTATTTTCGTTATCTTCGATTTGAGTCTACAATGACTATTTTTGGACTTTGAATGAATATTCGCTAAAAAACGCTAGTTCAATCCCTAATTTCAAACTCTCAAAAAACACAAATTTTAGACTATGGTGAGAACAATTTAAGCATAACACAATTTAAACAAATCATTGGTAAGAACAATTTGAAATTAACATTGAATTATTAGAAAATTTAAAATACTTACTTGTTTTAACTTGATATATTTAAAGAAAAATCCACTGATCTTCTAGCGTAAATTTTTTTTGTTTATATTGTTGTGGAGATTATGTAGGCGAGATATGGAGTATGAATAGAGTTGGTAAAGATGATGGGGAGTGGAAGAAAGGGTTCGGGGAGAAGGGCTTATAAAGAGGGAAAAGTGAGGGAGAGAGATGAAAGAAAACAGAGAAACGTCGGAAAAAGGACAGGGGGAACTGCAACAAGGTGCACGTGGCAGGGGGGGAAAGGGGCACGTGGCAGGGGGGGACCGCAAAATTGCATCGCGGATTGGGGGGGGGGGGAACGCAACACCTTGTTGCGGTTTGGGCGGGGGGGGGGGGACCGCATGCCACGTGGCAGGCAGGACTGCATGCCACGTGGTAGGCAGGGGAAGGCGGGAACCGCAACAAAGTGTTGCGGTTTAGGGTAAAGGACGGTTGGGGGGGGGGGGCCACAAAAAGTTGGAAGAAAAGAAAAAAAAAAGCCAATGATACCCAACCGCAAAGTGTTACGGTTGGCGAGGGGGTGGGTGTAAAAAAAAGGCAATGATACCCAACCGCAACAAAGTGTTGCGGTTGGGTGGATATTATCCCCCGGTCGATCCTGATCGGCCCCCCTATATATATATATATATATATATAGATATATACATATGTATATACATCTATATGTATATATATATATATGTATATATATATATATATATATATATATATATATATATATGTATATATATATATATATATATATATATATATATATATATATATATATATAGACCATGGCTGCCATCAACCGATGTTTGCGGCGCCACCAAAGTACAACTGTGAAGGGGCCACCTTTAGAGAGAGAGACAACCATGAAGGGCTACCTTTAGAGAGAGAAAATGGTTGTGAATTGGGTTTAGAAGCAGCCGTGGGTGCCATAAGAGTGAGCCAGTGAGTGAGTAATGTGTGCTTGACTATGTGTTTGTGTGTTGTGTAGGGTTATGTGTGTGTGTGTGTTTTCCATGGAGAAACCCACTGCCGTGAGGCAGTGGGTGTGGCTGTGCAGTGTGTTTTGTATGAGAGGGTGTTGTGTTGTGAGAGTGTATGGTGGTGTGTGTAATGTGTGAATATGTGTGTGTTCATGTGAGAAGTGGGTTTGTGAGATCGAGGGATGGAAGTGTATGTGTATATGTGTATGTGTATAGAGAAGAATGAACAGCCGTGGTGTAAGGGTGTGTGTTCTGAGTGTGGGTGGAAAGAAAGAAGAAGAAGAAGGGAAATACGGATCCGGGTATCGGGTTGACGTTAAGTTTGGCATGTGCATTAGCATGCGCACAACAGTAATCATTAGCATGTAAAATTTTAAAGTATAATAACTTAGGGTATAATAGAATTTCTGGGCAAAATTTTATAATTTTCTGAAATCATATGTATTTTTCGTATTTTCTGTAATTGCAGATTTGTAAAAAATTTTGGAGCCTTTAAACTCATGAAATTTTTCTGGAAACATTAGAGTAATTTTTTTATGGTGTAAATAAGTTTCAGCTTAAGTTTGGTGATTTTTAGAGTTGGTCTGTTATCATTTATGTATCGCATTGATTTTTGAAAAATGAAAATTTTAAAAATAGTTTTGATGTCTTTTAAATTCTTATTTTTATTTCTATGTAATATATATTAAATTTCTTATAATAATTATGGGATTTATTTTCACCTTGAAACAGTTATGGCTATTTATGGGTTTTTATTGCATTTAAAGAATTTATTTTAATTCAAAAATATTCAAAATTTCAGAAAATTCATATTTTGACTTATTATAATGTTTTAAGCTACAAAATTGTTTTGTTATAATTTATTATGTATTTCGAGTATCGCTACGCGTTAAAGAGTGTATATGAATTTCGATTAGATTGGCCGTGTGAGGGACCCGTTTTGAGTTGTGCAATTTCAGAGTTAGAAGTGAGCACGGGGTGGGTAATTGTATTAGGTTTAAAGTATTGTAGCATATATTTTGTTCTAACAAATGGATTGTCAATCTAGGTTTTTTCAGAGAATTTGGATCGAGATTGCTTAACATTGCATAACTTGAATCAAGGTAAGGATTTTCTCTCCGAACCCTTCTCATCATTCTGAATTTATGTGTTTTAAATCTTAATTATTTTGCAAATTTTGTGTAATTATGATTTTATAAAATTTCCATGAATATATTAAAGATATTGCCCATGAAACCCTAATTTGAGCCTCGTAACGATCGTTTGGAATCTCCGGTTTCATTCTCATATGTTTATTGATTTGATCATCGTAAAACATTTTGACTTATACTTATCTCTTCTCATTCTCATATGTTTATTGATTCGATTATCGTAAAGCATATTCAATTATATTTATTTTTTCTAAATGTTGACATGAGTTAGTAATCCTGGGAGTTATAAGGATGGTGCGTATCGTTGGCGTTATAAGAGTGGTCTGTTGGTTGGGTTAAACTAGTATATAAATGGATTAGTCAGTGTATAGATGCATATGTAAAGCGTATCGACCACTGCCGACGTGGCTTTGCTATAGTGTACTACTCATGTTCAATATTACCTCTCTCTTTTTATTATATCTGAAGTGTTTTGAACGAATGATTACTGATTTAAGGGATTGAGATGATACTCTTCCCTATGTTTATATCGAATTGCTGTGATTTGATCGAAAACAAAATCCTTTGAAAAGACGTTATTTGACTTCAATGTAAAATCGTTCGTATTGTTCACCTAAATTGAAATGCTGTGTTTTAGTTGAGAATCCTTTTAAAAACTATAATTTGATTCTATATGAAAACTTGTCCGAATCGTTGTGGTTTTTAAATCTTTGATCGACCTTACTGGGCTCCTAAAAGCTCACTCTCCTTTGACTTTCTTTCCGCATGTGATAGCCAACAATAGGATATTTGGAATGATTAGAGCATGAATAAGAAGTCGACTAGAAATTCTATTATTTCTTTTGGTTAAGCCCCTGCGAAGGAAAGTAATTTTTAACTTAGTTTCACGAGTATCTAATTTTAGTATTTTATTTAAGAACAATGTAATTAATGTAATTGAGAGTTAGAGTTACTGTAGAAGCTCTGATACACATTTAGGCTTCCTTATCAAACTGAGGTAATTAAACGAATAAGTGATTGATCGATCGATTGTCTAACATTCCGAAAAATTTCGGGATGTTACAGTTGGTATCATAGCTTAGGTATGTGATTCTGTAGACTATAGAATCATGTGAAGGAAAGCCTAAGTTTTGACGAGTGGGTTAGGGAAAACTTCGATGACTTAGTTGAACCTTAATAGCAGCTAGATATCAGAGTGCGCAGTGAATGTGTAGTGGTTATATTGTTTGATTTGAGGCATTTATTTGTGAGTGCTTATAGGAATTGGCTAAATATTTCAAGGTTGAATAATGTTATCCGGTTGGTTGGATTATGAAACCTTAGGTTATATTCGGAATCATATAGTATAGTGAAATGTTAGAAGCTGCTACTAATGTTCTCGACTCATATTTTGGAGTTTATATGTAAGATTCGGTGACACCTTCGTTTGGGAGTTACCTAGTGAGAGCGTGGTGCTTCGATATCATAAGTAAGTAAAATTTAGAGGTAGAAATTTTTATAAGTGGGGGAGAATGTAGCACTCCGAACCTTAATATTTTCTAGTGGTTTAATTTATTTCTAAGCGAAGACTTTTATATGTAAGACTTAGCGTCAATTTTTATGAATGAAATTTTATCGGTAACCTTTAGCGACAATTTTTTTGAAACCATAAGTTATAACTTAATGATAGCAGTTATAGGTGATATCGATTTAGGTCTTCAGTGACGATTATCGTTACTGATATTTTTAGAAACTTTTAGCGACGAATTTTCTTTAAGTTAGCATCGATATTTTTAAGTAGCGACTTTTAGCGATAAATAATGAAGCAGAGTCATGTAGCCAACCCATTAAATTATTCTAGTGTATCAAATTATCGTAGATAATTTTGGGCCAAATCGCAATAATAAAATATTTCGGGTAAATTTAAAATGACTAACGGAAGTCTAGGGGTTTTTTTTTTTTGTAAATGTCCAATTTAGGGTTTATATATAAGACAGAGATCGAACATGGTTGTGACGAAGGGTTTTTCGGCGAACTTTCCGGTAAGCTCTAACTTTCCTTCATGTGTATTTCATGATTTATGGGTTTATGGCTTTGGGAGTAAACGTGAGGGGGTGTGGTTGGGACAAAAATCAGCCACAAGAGGCTGTAAGTTTATATATATATATATATATAGAGAGAACCATGAAAGACTGCTTTTAGAGAGAGAAAATGGCTGTGAATTGGGTTTAGAGGCAGCCGTGGCTGCAGTAAGAGTGAGGCAGTGAGTGAGTGATGTGTGTGTGACAGTGTGTTTGTGCGTTTGTATAGGGTTATGTGTGTGTGTGTTTTGCATGGAGAAACCAACTGCCATGAGGCAGTAGGTGTGGCAGGCAGTGTGTTTTGTACGAGAGGGTGTTGTGTTGTGAGAGTATATGGTGGTGTGTGTAATGTGTGAATATGTGTGTGTTCATGTGAGAAGTGGATTTGTGAGAGGGATGGAAGTGTAGGTGTATATGTGTATGTGTAGTGTGTATAGAGAAGAATGAACAGCCGTGGTGTAAGGATGTGTGTTCTGAGTGTGGGTGGAAAGAAGGAAGAAGAAGAAGAAGAAGAAGAAGGGAAATACGGATCCGGGTATCGGGTTGACGTTAAGTTTGGCACGTGCATTAGCTTGCGCACATTAATCATTAGCACGTAGAATTTTAAAGTATAATACCATAGGGTATAATATCATTTCCAGAATTTTTTTTATAATTTTTTTAAATCGTATGTATTTTTAGTATTTTCTGCAATTTCAGATTTGTAAAAATTTTTGGAGTGAAACTCATGAAAATGTTCTGGAAAAATTAGAGTAATGTTTTTATGGTGCAAATAACTCTCAGCTTAAGTTTGGTGATTTTTAGAGTTGGTTTATTACCATTTCTGTATCGCATTTCATTTCTCTCTCTCTCTCTATATATATATATATTAAAGTTCTTATAATAATTATGGGATTTATTTTCACCTTGAAACAATTATGGCTATTTTATGGGTTTTTATTGCATTTAAAGAAATTATTTTATTTCAAAAATATTCAAAATTTCAGAAAATTCATATTTTGACTTATTATAATGTTTTAAGCTACGAAAGTGTTTTGTTAATTTATTATGTATTTCGAGTATCGCTACGCGTTAAAAAGTGTATAGGAATTAATTTCGGTTAGGTTGGCCGGGACCCGTTTTGAGTTGCTCAATTTCGGAGTTAGAAGTGAGCACGTGGTGGGTTTTAAAGTATTGTAGCATAGATTTTGTTCTAACAAATGGATTGCCAATTAGGTTTTTTCAGAGAATTTTGATCGAGGTTGCGTACTATTGTATAGCTTGGATCGAGGTAAGGATTCTCTCTCCGAACCCAACTCATCATTATGAATTTATGTGTTTTAAATCTTAATTATTTCACAAATTTCGTGTAGTTATGATTTTATAAAATTTCCATGAAAATATTTGGGATATTGCCCGTGAAACCCTAATTTGAGCCTCATAACGATCGTTTGGAATCTCCGTTTCATTTTCATATGTTTATTGATTTGATCATCGTAAAACATTTTGAGTTATACTTATCTCTTCTCATTCTCATCTGTTTATTGATTCGATTATCGTAAAGCATTTTCAATTATATATTTTTTTCTAAATGTTGACATGAGTTAGTAATCCTGTGAGTTATAAGGATGGTGCGTATCGTTGGCGTTATAAGAATGGTCTGTTGGTTGGGTTGAAATAATGCCTAAATGGACTAGTCAGTGTACATATGCATATATAAAGCGTATCGAGCACTGCCGAGGTGGCTATGCTATAGTGTACTGCTCATGTTCAATATTACCTATCTCTTTTTATTATACCTGAAGTGTTTTGAACGAATGATTACTGATTTAAGGGATTGAGATGATACTCTTCCCTATGTTTATATCGAATTGATGTGATTTCATCAAAAACAAAATCCTTTGAAAAGATGTTATTTGACTTCAATGTAAAATCGTTGGTATTCTTCGTCTATATTGAAATGTTGTGTTTTATTTGAAAATCCTTTTGAAAACTATCATTTGATTCTATATGAAAACTTGTCCGAATCGTTGTTGTTTTTAAATCTTTGATTGGCGTTACTGGGCTCTCAAAAGCTCCATCTCCTTTGACTTTCTTTCCGCAGGTGATAGCCAAAAATATGATATTTGGAGTGATTAGAGCCTGAATAAGAAGTCGACTGGAAATTCTATTATTATTACTTTTTGTTAAGCCCCTGCGAGGGATAGTAATGTTTAACTTAGTTTCACGAGTATTTAATTTTAGTGTTTTATTTAAGAACAATGTAATTGAGAGTTAGAGTTACTGTAGAAGCTCTGATACACATTGGGGCTTCCTTATCAAACTGAGGTAATTAAATGAATAATTGATTGTCTAACGTTCCAAAAAATTTCGGGATGTTACATATTATGCCCAGAGCCAGACAACATGTAATACCAATTTTTTTAAGTAGTTATGTATTGTGGTCATTTAGTCTGTTATCTTGATTTGATTATATCAGTGTGGATAAGGTATTACAACAATTGTGTTGAATTATTTGTATGACTTTATGCAGAGCGAAATATAGTGATAGCTATTCTAACCAAAATAGTAGTTGTGTGTGGTTGTAGTAGTAGAAAGGTCATTGCAATGATATTTATATTCTACCCTAAGTCAATGAGCTTTTAAATAATTTCTGTAGAAGAACTTCGCTCTGGTATAATGGTTTTGTATCATGCAGAATAATCCAAAAGTTCTTTTTCGTCAATTGACCATCTTTCGTTGTGAATTTGATGATTAAGTACCGAGTAAAAGCTGACACTAACATGTATTGAACTCTAAAATGAGCCTGACAAAACACATGGAAAGTATTCCTATTAGCAGGCTTATGCATTTCACCATTAAAAAACTAAGTGTAAATATCATATGAACATGCAAACATTGGTTGCTAAATATTGATACACAAAAAAGCATGTAAGGTTAAAGGACTAAAAAACCAACACATAATTTCTGAAAAGTCTAATACATTATTCGACATTGGTCTAAACATAAACAATAAGAACGAGGATTCCTTCACTTTTGAGCTAAAAGGGGCAAAGAAGTTATATATATTGGGACAAAGAAGTTCGTATTCCCTAAATCTAAGATTTTTATATGTAATCATGTTTCAAATTTCACAAGGAGTTCACCGCTAATCATGGTCATCCTAACTTTGCTGCAATGTTACTCCAAAAATTCGTTTTAATATCTGTTGAAAGTGAGTTCAGAATTATCGTTGCTGTTTTTCTCCCAATACGTCGGTATTGTTGTTATGATTCCTATACCAAACGTGTCACCATTTTACTTTTGATGGAGAGTTGCGGCAACATGCTGCAAGTACGGTGAGGAAATACTAATATATATCATAGTACATAAGCAATTGATTGAATTTATTTTAGATAGAATAATTGGTTGGATGTTTCAACAAATAAAGTGCACTATTATATGAGTTATGTTACCAAATAAATTTAAGACATTTTTCGTGTGTGTTTTTCTTCACATACTTAACAATGTCCTATCATATTCATTTTAGTCGGATCGAGAAATTTGAAATTCAGTGACAACCTAAATAATTTTATGCAAACATAATACTGCAAAGGCGCCTAAGAAATGGCTTTAAAGTAACTATTTTTTATTAGGATAGTTGCGTTAGCTAAAAGGTATACCTCATATGTGTTTAGACTTGATAAAAAATCATATAATTATTGTACCTACTACCGACGATAATATACTTAAATCTATTTTTAGAATGATACATTAATGCCGAGATAACTAACTACCCCGCTAGCGACATTTTAAATATACTTTTGGAGTGCTAAATTATTGCCGAGATAACTAATTGCCGTGCCAGCGACACAGTGAGAGCTGCATTTGAGAGTGAAATGAATTGCACTGGCATCCACAATCACCATTTCAAACATAGAGGTGGCCAGAGGTACAAGTTTATGTATGGCCTGCTTCTTAAATGTGTTTGCACATAGATGTGTGTGTTCAGATGTGTAAGTACGTTAAAGTGTAAATTGTCCACGTATCTTCTTCCTTGATCAAACACGTGTACAACTTAATCACCTTAACTTAGTATGTAATAAAGAACGACAAGAAGATATTTTTATGCTAACAATGAATGGCCAGGACGAAGCTGGGTATAACATGGCTTCAACTACTCTTATTATGGTTCTTTCAAATCCAATACACAATCACCGAAATTCAATAAATGAGTTTGTGCGTTTTGTAAAATGCATGTGCAGAACTTGTATATCACGCATTCACACTTGATTATAGGTCCTTTTAACCCAACCACCCCATGGTGTTCCTATGAAACCTCCACATGAGTCATGCTACTCCCGTTAATGGATATATATAGAGCTTTATCTTCACTGTTAATATACCTTAGATGTTCTATTGGTTACATGTAACATGGTAGACATGGCAACTTCAAGTTCCAATTTTCATTGCATTGCTTCCTCTATAATTCATGTATATCATTTTAGGTGTTGAAAAGAAATTGTTACTATTATTATGAATACCTTCAAATATTTCCAATTGTGTCACGCTTTGAGTATTAGTTAACATGTTTAAAATGTAATTAGGCGGTGTGCAACCTTTTAAGTGATAGTGCTATTGGGAGTGATATAGCACCAAAACTAAGTAAAACTAATTCATCTTTTTCTAGCTTTCTGTGCTGTGGCCCTACCTTTCTTTATTGAAACAAAGCAATATTCCGTTTGCACGGTCCATTTACTGGTATAATGAATTCTCTTTCAAGCGTCCTTACTAGGAGTTGGAGAAACGAAGCTACTCCTTACTTGCTTGGTTGTTGATGATCAGAAAGTTAGAGCCGTTTGGTTATGCTCATCACTTTCTGTCAAAATAGTCGCTATGTCAAAATTTTGAGCAAGCTACAGTTTGCTTGCTTTTGGGAAAGCATTGAATGTCTCTTACGTTAAAACTGTTGTATTCGGTGCTCACCAAACGTGTGGTACTCCAAAGCCGACATATTTAAAAGTCAAATGCTGACTAGTGCCGTGGTTAAGGAGCATTAAGCCGTAACCTAACTTCATTTGCATTTACTTTCACGAAGACATATACATGCAAAATTTTCTAGTTCCCGAAAAATATATTGATGTATTAATTTCTTTTGAAAAGCACTTAATTAAATAAAATATGACTATTCTACTCCTGATATTTTATATCTGCATTGCTGTCATTAGGCTTCTTAAACTATTGTCTTACATTTTAAAATTTGATAAGACTCGCTTTACAGAAGTAATATGACTCTAATATCTAATAAGTAAAGAAGTAATATGCCTTTAATATTGTAACTTAGGTTAGGCAAATGCTAAGGGCACTCTTAATAAGTAAATGAGGTTAGGTTACTATTTAATGCTCCTTAACTACTATTCCAAAGCACAGTTTAGTACATCATTAGAGTCATTCACAAGTAACTCTATCTTAGACAAGTAATGCTCCTTACAAGTAATGCTCCTTATTTTTTACAAGTAACTCATTAGAGTCATTCACAAGTAATGCTCCTTATTGGAAATTGTTTTTTACACTCCAAATTAAACTAATCCACTCCATCTCGTTTCACATGAGTAGTTTCAGTGTGGAGTTATTTTGTCCATCCTGGGAGTAGGATCATCACTTCCTAAGTCAGTTTCATAACTGGGCCCTTTCTTTTATTAGCAAGTGATATTTGAGCTCCAAAAATATGCTGAAGTTATTCTATTGCAACACCTTTTAGTATTTTAATTAATCTTGCGTGAGAAACAATTACTTCATATACTAGGTCTATATATGTCCTCTTACTAAATGAACTACTAGCTACTTCTGCCAAAAAGGGACACACAAGTTGAAGGTGAGTGAGCCTGAGAAAAGTAATGGAGTTTGAGCCAGAAGAAGTACTAGAGCCTGTAAGTCCTACTGGGCAGATGTTGAAGAGCTCGGTGCTATCGTTAGTTATCCTTGGCGTTTTGGAAACGGAAGTTCCAATCCATATGAGTGAGTCCCGAATCTTGTCCCAACTCGATGAAGTATTCTTGCCCATCAACCCTCGCTTTTCCTCGCTCATGGTACTCTCTCTCTCTCTCTCTCTCTCTCTTCATGTTTATGGTGCACGCCATAAACATGAAGCCCCAGATACACAGAATCTGCTATTTTCGTAGGAATCCCTCTCTTTTTGGCACTTAAATAAACATTGGAGGGGAGATTTACTTTTCTTTAACGCCGTGGGACTGAATATCTTTATGGTCTACGCCGTGGGACTGAACCTGCTATGTTTATGGTCTACGCTTAAACATATGCTTCACATATGTTTAAGCGTAGACCGAATATCTTTATGGTCCAACTTGCTAGTTAGGCACAACCTCAAAGCTTTTATCGATCAGTTATCCTAGTAAGGGTGCTTGAAAGAGGATTCATTATACTAGTAAATGAACCCGTGCACGTGCACTGGATGTTCATTTGTTCCGTTAGAAAGGTTGGACAAGAGCATAAGAAGCAAGAAAAAAGATGAATTAGGTTTACTTAGTTTAGGTGCTATATCACTCCCAATAGCACTATCACTCAACAGGTTGCACACCTCCGAATTACATTTAAACATGTTAACTAACATCTGAAATTATATACATGAATTTCAGAGATTGCAATGCAATGAAAATTGGAACCTGAAGTTGCCATGTCTACCATGTTACATGTAACCAATAAAATTTCCAAGGTGTATTAGCAGTAAGATGACACGTGGAGATTTCACAGGAACACCATGGGGTTGTTGGGTTAAAAGACTTAAAATCAGCTCTAAATGCGTGAAATACCAATTCTGCACATCTATTTTATAGAACGCATAAACTCATTGATTGATATATTGCACATATTGAATTTCGATAAATTTTATTGGGTTTGAAAGGATCATAATAAGAGTACTTGGAGCCATTGGGTGGGGGGGTGTTGTTATAAATCCTACTTTACACATAATGTAATGATGTATCGCGCCCATAAGCTAACATAATGTGCTGATGTGTCTCGCATTGAAGCTATTGTTGAACTCTATTGCCTTTTTTGCTTCGCTTATTATAGATAATATATAGTTATACATTTATTTTTTGGGTTAATTACAAAACTGTCCGCTGAGGTTTACACGTTTTTGCACTTTGCCCCCCGTGTTTACAACTTTTGCAATAGTGTCCCCCGAGGTTGACAAAACCATTGCAAACAGCTCCAAAATTGGACGTCCGTCCAATTTTGGACGTTAAGTCGTCATGTGCGGTGCACATGCCATTTTGGCAAGGGCAAAATTGTAATTTACCCTTCCCCATCTTCCCCACCATTGTGTTCATCTCTCTCTCTCTCTCTGTGTTCCCCATCCCCATCTTCGGGTTCACAACCGTCTCAATCTGACGCATGAGTAGGACGTGAAGCTGTGCCCTTTTAGTCATTGCTAACGCGTTGAAGCCCCAACCACCATCAGAAACTTCAACCCAGCAGATCCCCAGCACCCATTATATAGCCATCTCCCTATTTTCATCTCCACCATTAACCAAGCAGGACAGAAGAAATGGAGAAAGCACAAGCAGAGAAACAAGGCCGTGTCGCAAAGGGCAACAAGCAGCAGCGTCCAGTATGGGTTTTTCGTGTGCAAGAGCGTTTACAAGAAGGGTTTTTCGTGGTCTACGACAGGTCCGGTAGCGGGCTATCCACGATACCCGAGGCACCGGAGACTGCGGCCGAGTACGACGTTCTTTCGCCGGAAATGAATTCACTGGCGAGACGGACGGCCTCCGACCGTGAATGTTATGGGTGTGAGATGGAGGGAATGTGAATGTTATGTGTTTGAAAGAGTGTAAGGGGTTTGAAAGAGTGTTGGTTTGAAAGAGTGTAATGGGTTTGAAAGAGTATGTATATAGACCCACTGCCATGGTCTGTAATGGTATTGAAAATAGGATGTTTGTGGCATGCATGAATGTGGGTTTTTTTGTGTGTGCCGTGAGCTAGGAATGAGTGTGTTTGTGCGCATGTATATGTGTACGTGTAGTGTGTATATATGTGTGAGTCTGTGTCAAGGAAAGTGTGTGCGTGAGTTTAGTGTGTGCATCAAAAGAGTGTGACTGTGAAATGGAAAGGGGAAAGGCAGTAGGTGTGTGCTTTGTGTGTATATATATGTGAATGGAGATGACTGTCAAGAAGGTAGGCATTGTGTGCATGGTGATCATGCCAGTCGTGTAGTTTTGGTGTGTGGGAGTTTGTGTATATGTGGGTTTTTTAGAGAAAGAGAGAGAGGGACCATAGCTGTGACATTTTGTGTATATGTGGGTTTTAGATATGTAGAGAGAGAGAGAGAGAGAGAGAAGAAGGTAGCAGCCATGGCTGCAGTGAGAGACTGAGTTCACTCGGAGAGAGACTCAGTTGGTAGACATGGGGAAGATGGGTAGGCAATTTACAAATTTGCCCATGCCAAAATGGCATGTGCACCGCACATGCCCACGTAACGTCCAAAATTGGACGGATGTCCAATTTTGGACCTATTTGCAACGGTTTTGTCAACCTCGAGGGACATTATTGCAAAAGTTGTAAACACGAGGGGCAAAGTGCAAAAATGTGTAAACCTCAGGGGACAGTTTTGTAATTAACCCTTATTTTTTATAGTGACTATATATTTCAAGTGTAACATCATTTTCTACAAAACGCAATATGTTATGTTAACCTTTTAAGTATGTGAATATTTATATCCATATTACAGATGGTTTTAAGGATACAATAGTCAAAATTAAGTCATAATACGTTAATTCATTAATCAGTTAGAGTTTAAAATGTTTAGAATTTCAATTATATAAGGCTTAATATGAAAATTAACTTATCAAGAAATTAGGATCCCATTCAAGATAATATTATTTTTATTTTTAAAATATATGAACTTTTATATTCATATTAGAGAACAGTTTTAAGAATACAATACCCAAAACTAAGGCCTAATAAGTTAATTCATTTATTAGTTAGAGATTCAGAACGTTTAGAATTATTTTTTTAATTACATAAGGCTTACTAATATGCAAATTAACTTATCAAGAAATAAGGACACATTCAAGATACTATTTCAGACATTTAGTGACACTTAAAGTGATTATAATTTCATTTCACATTGAAAACATAATGCAGGTGACGTGTCAAGCAAACAAGTTGTCTCTGGAATGACGTGTCGTGCAAATAAGTTCTCACTTCGCTTATTTAGCGACTTATGTATCCGTAGGTTTGAGTGAATATATTTTGGCAGAGTTAAGGTTGTGTATTTAGGAGTTATGTTGATGGTTTTGATCTAAACTTAATTTGTATTTGCGTGAAGCAAACCATCGAATTCAAAATACCTCAAATTTATGCATTTCACATATATGTATCATCATAATCAAAAGAAACTAGAAAAAAAAGCATAAAACTGAAAATGTTTCCAAAATAGTAAATACCAGACTAAATCCACATTTATTACCTTTGTGGAATACCGTACGTTTACACACCATAGTTAAAGATAATATTAAAAGAACGATCATACGGTTATATTTTAGTTATTGTTATACTACTATGTGATTGATTAAAAGATAAGCCAAATAGATAAAAACTTTGTTCACATCTAGTTTACCATATAGACCGTGATAAAAGTGGTTAGAATGGCTTAGGGTTATAAGATTCTTTTATATATTTACTTACTTTATCTTTTTTCTTCGTAGGTTGTTGATTGAGTTCTATATTTATAATATATTTAGATGATTATAATAATTCTTAAGTTCTAATAATTGATCTATTGATTAGACTATAAAGTAATTTTATATCCGTAATTATGAGCTACAACATTTAGTTTAACGATTACTAATACTTTTCATATTTAAAGTTTGTTTAAGTGCTAGTAATCATATTAATTCCTAGTAAGCTTCAACATTTATTTCAATATATAAATTTGTGTTCCATGTTTTTACCTTCTATCTTATTTAGAGCTTTTTTAAGTGCAAGGAAAAGTACACAACTTTTTATCTTTACTTAACTTTTGTGCTTTAGATTTTTGGTTCTTATATTTTGAATACTTTAGGTGATGAAAGTCATAATTAAATACCAATAATTAAGTTTATTAATTAATAATAGTATAAAAAATATCCAAGTTATGAGATATAACATTTAATCCATATATAATTTTCTCTCTCAAGTTTTTACATTATTTTTTTATTAGAAACTTTTAAGCGAAAGTAATCTAATTAAATCTTATCAGTTATTTTATTGGTGACCTACAATGCTTATGATTGATACTTATACTTGATTTTTTATTTTTTGCATTTAAAAAGATTATATGATTTCAGTTTGAGAGATTGAGGTAATCGAACTAAATATTAATTTGTTAAAGTGAATTTCTATGTTTCCATTTTGATTTTTTTGTTGAAAATTAAGTCAAATACGGTGTGATTCCTTTTCTTTGCATTTGTTAAGTGTATATGATTTTCAATTTAAAGTTTCAGCTATGTAGGTAAAACTAATTCCTTAAATAAACAATTATTTTGAATTTATTTTTGATGTATTTTTAAAAATATTGTCATTTTTGGTTTGTATATTGCTTCCGTAAAATGAAAAAAAAATATTAATTTGTGAGTATAATCTTTAGTTTCATACATGATTGCCTGTGGCAAGAGAGGAACTCCAGAATTTTTTGTCAAGTGCAATCTCATTCTTAGGGTTGTTTTCATGTAATCAACCAATGGATCAAATACAGGGTGAGCAGTTGGAAGAAAGTCCCAGCAAATGATAGAAACAAAAAGTTGTGTGAAGCATGGGGAATCAGTAAAAACATTCTTGTAGAAAGCTAAAGATATAAGTAGGATGTAAATATACACTGTTAGATATAGGTGGGCAGCATTCTGTATAGCTTCATATTGTTCAATGTGGATGTATAGGCTGTTTCAAGTTTTCAAGTGAAATGAAATTCATTGGCTTTTGACCAAATTTTTTTTTTGTTAAATTCTTTTAAAATGCTATTGAGGTGTTATTAGTCAAAATTGAAGCCTAATACGTAAATATATGTCTATAGCGTAAAGTTTTAAATGTTGTACAATTGATTTTCAAGTTTAAAGAGAGTTACAAATATCGGGACAATTGTACCAACAAATTTTCAATAATAAATCTTAGCAAAGAGTTAATAAATGTGATTATTTTAGTATTTTATGTTTGAAGATTTTATTTTGTTATTTTAGAGTACTTTTGAAATGTTAATTAAAAGATAAATTATAGGCCTAATATATGAGTATATTGATTAGGTAAAGTTTTAGAAAGTGTAGAATTCGTTTTCTAATTTTATAAGGTATACAAAAATTGAGCAAGTTAGATCTACGATTTTCTTTTAAGAATAAATTATGTTAAAATGTTAGTAAGTTGGGTTAAAAAAAGAAAAAAAGACGAAAATAATAGGATGACGTGTCACGTAATTAGAAGGGATGACTTATCCCGTAAGTAGCGCCATGAACATTCATGTTTGTTTATTCTGATTCATTAATCTTAAAAGTTAAGTCATATTGAATTTGATTCTTTATTAGTTTGCATTTATTAGTGTATATGATTCCCAATTTAGAAGCTGAGGTCACACAATTAAAATTAATTTCTTAAGTAAATTGCCATGTTGGTATTGTTTTTTAAAAATTAGGTGATATTCAGTTTATCCATTATTTCTATAATAGAAAAGAAAGATCTTTATTTGTAATTCATATTCGTTTTGATTTTTTTTCTATTTGCATGTTGGTGTATATGATTCCTACTTTGTGACACATCTTCATGTTTCTTTTCGAGTCTTTTTCCTTTTTTATTCATATTTATTAATATTACACGTGCATCATGATTCTTTACTTTGATTTAATATTGAAAATTCGTAACTATTGTTGTCCTAATTTTAGTTTACATTATATGAGTAGTAAACTAATTCTACACTTTCTAAAACTTTATCTAATCAATGTATCAACATCTTAAGACTTAATTTTAACTATTAACACCTAAAAAATATTTTAAAATAATAAAAAAAAAACTTATGAATTTGAGGTCATTTCACTTTGTAAATTAAGTCATTTCACTTTGTAAATGACTTAATTTTTCAACATTAAGTCATTTCAATTTGACACTTTGTAAATGACTTAATTTTTCAACATTAAGTCATTTCAATTTGTAAATTACTTTTGAAAGATCGTAATTTGTGAATTATTTATCTTAGATTTCATACATGATTTGGTGTCTATGATTCCCACTTTAGAATTTGAGGTCAATTTTGCGCCACATCATCATGTTTGTTTTCGTGTCCTTTTTCTTTTTTTTATACATATTATTAAAATAATACATGCATCATGATTCTTTACACTACAAGAAATAAGGCTTTTAGCGACGGATTTTTCCATCGCTAAAAGCCTTATATCCGTCGCTAAAACTTTTAGCGACGGAAATACCGTCGCTAAAAGTCCCTCGTATAAAAGTCCGTCGCTAAAAGTTTTGCGACGGATTTATTTATAAATTAGTGACGGAAACTCTGTCGCTAATTCTGTTTTATGTATTTTATTGTATTTTCTTTTTTGTAAAATTAGCGACGGAATAGAATTTTTAGCGACGGAATATTTCGCCGCTAAATTAGATATTTAACAAGGAATATTCCGTCGCTAAAATTTTAAATTTAAGTACTCTTTTAGCGACGGAAATAATCCGTCGCTAAAAGTCAATTTTTTTAAATTTTTTTATTTTTTTGATGCCCAATCCTGTAATAAAAAAATTCAATCCTGAACAACAACTCATAATCCCGAAGACACAAACAACTATATATAATCAACTTTAAAAAATGTGCATTATAAAAAAAAACTCGTAATGTACAAGCCGGGAACCGGAGACAGCCAGTTAGGGGAGGGGAGAAGATCAAGTACAAGCCGAGCGAGGGGGGGGGGGGGGGGCAAGATGGGACTGGGCACGAGAAGGGGCTCATCAGGAGTTGCCGAGTCTCGGATCTGGATCCTGCTGATCTGGGGCCGGCTCGGCATGTCCAGCAGCGGTACCCTGCTGATCCTGCTCCCTGATCATCCTCAACACCACCGTAGCAAGGCGCTGGATCTCCTCGTCGTCCGACGGATGCCGAGGAGCCAGTGTCTGTGGAGGGGCAGCGGGGGGTGAGGACGCTCCTATCACGGCACGAGCAGTCGTGCTGGGCAGGCTGCGTATGCGGCCTTTCGGCCGATTGACGACCTCCGGCGTATCCAGCCATCGTTTCAACACCCCAGCACTCACACCCGTACTAGTGGACGCTGATGGCTGTCCGGACTCCTTAAGTTGTTCATACGAGGCTTGCAAAAATAGTGATTTAAAGATATGTTAGGGAATTAATTAACGCAACAGACATTGAGGATAGAAAGAAAAAATTAACAACTTAATTAAACACATCGACTTACATCGATCCGCCGACAATATCCGAAACATAGTCGCCTGCCCGGCGCGTCTCGTCCTTGTCCTTCTTCCGCACGTGCGTCTGATTATACGTCAGAGCTATGACCTCATCCTCCTCCAGATCCGGGTTCTGGACCGTATTCATGTGTCGGACGATGTCGTGTGGCACCGCCCCCCCCCCCCCCCTCGGTGTGCGTCGGATCTCTGTTCTGTCTGTTCTTGGCCCCACTCTTACTCTTGGCGTCCCAGCGTGGATCCGCAGGCCACCGATCTATCATCTCCCCCTATACAGTTGGAAATATCCAATGTGGGGGATATGTCTTCATCTCCGTCATCGGGGGATTTGTAAATTTTTTTTGAAAGATCTTATTGTGAAGTATTTATCTTATATTCCATACATAATTTTCGTAGTTTAGATTTTTGTGAGAATATTGTTTTTTTTTAAAGTACTTTTGAGGTGTTAGTAGTGAAATTTAAGACTTAATATGTTGGTATATTGAATAGGTAGAGTTTTAGAAGGTGCAACATTTGTTTTCTACTTTTATAAAGTTTAGTACAATTATGTCAATAATATCTGCGAATTTTTATAAATAAATTATAGTAAAGAGTCATGATGCATGTGTGACTTTGATAAGTAGAGGCGAAAAAAGAATGTGATACTAAAACAAACATGACGACATGTCGCATAAGTAAAGAGGTGGATGTGTCGCAAAATTAAAAGGGGTAAAAAGGAAAAAACAAAACTAAAAAAAGCTTATGTATTGCCTTCTTGACGCACAACGCTTCATCTATTATATATATATATATATTGAAACAACTTTTACCTGACCTTTTTACTTTTTTTTTTTACTTGAAATGCCTCTCTTCTTGCTCAGGTATGAGTTAATTTGAACAAGATGCAAGCTTTCATGTCTCAACGTGCAATTTTGTATCATATCTTGTTTTGATGTTTCTTTGTTTCCATCAAAAATATCAACAGAGCCTAAAATATGTCAAATCGAGCAGGTTATAGACAAGAATGGAGAAAAGAAATGGAAGCGAGTTGAAGTGAACCTCAAAGACCATGTCAAAGTCCCCGTCTTCCCGGATAAAATGTCACTAGAATTCTACGACGAAGTTTTCAGTGATTATCTATCGAAAATAGGCATGGAACAGCTTCCGGAAGATCGGCCAATGTGGGAAATTCATATGTTCAAGTACCCAACAAGCACAGCCGCTGGTAATATAGTTTTCAAGCTTCACCATGCCCTTGGAGACGGCTACTCCTTGATGGGAGCTCTTCTTTCTTGCCTGCAAAGAGCAGATAATCCTTCTCTTCCTTTAACTTTTCCTTCACGCCAATCTACGTCGAAGATGGATGGCGAGGGCGGCCACGGCATTTTCAAGTTTGTTACTCAGATTTTTTCTGGGGTAATCAACACCGTGTTGGATTTTGGAGGGAGCATTTTGAAGAGTACAGTGGCTAAAGATGACCTAACACCAATCAGACCCACTGATGATGGAGCAGCGTTACAACCAATAACCATAACTTCTGTGACATTTTCTCTTGATCACGTCAAACAAATTAAATGCAGCCTTAATGTGGTAAGTTTGTACTCTGAAGTCCTTAAATATCCTTTAATATTTGGTCTTATAGCTGAAATTGGCGTAGCTCGAGAAGAAAAGGTAGTCATAACAGTATGCAGGATGCATGTACTTATAGGTAGTACATCGAAGTCTAAAATGCCTTCAATATGCTTTGTTGTTTGTTCCGATAGTTGATATTGGCGTAGCTCCAGAAGAAAAGGTAGTCATAGCAATATGCTCGATGCACGTAGTAAAGTCAGCATGTACTTATAAGCCGTCCAACGTCTTTCAATTGTGTCAATGTACAATTTTATTCTTTTTTTTCCCCATTAAATTGGCTTATGTTGTCATTGCCTAGTCAAAAGATTAGTATGGAGAACTCCGCCTGCATAAATGGAGAATAATAATGCAAAGCTACCAATATTATCTCCTCACTTATCATTTCTCTTTTATTTGTTAATGTCATTTTAACAGATAGAATTAAACCTATAAAAAAATAGCGTAGCATTATGGTGACAATCCCTATGTTTAACTGTTTCACTTCAAGATTATGTTCAACGATTTTTGAGGTGCTGTTTTGATACGTTTTTGAAGATTTTCAAAAGTAATCAATTTAAAAATGTGTTATTATTGATTCTTTACTTTGGCATTCATAAGAGTATATGATTTCTAGTTTAGACTTTGAGGTTATTATATTAAAATTAATATGTGAAGTAAACTGCTATTTTGACATTTCAAAGAATTTTGAAAAAATGAAGTCATATTCGTTTCTTATATTGCTTATATGAGAAGATGTCAAGTATTAATATTTAATTTTCATACATGATTTTCGTACTTTTTATTTGTGAGATTTTTTTTTGAAAAGTGCTTTTAAGGTATTAACAGTCAAAATTAAGGCCTAATATGTAAGTACATTCATTAAATAGTGTTTCAAAAACTTTAGAACTAGTTTCCTAGTTTTACAAAAATTGGGCTGATAATATCTACAATTCTTTAACAATAAACTATAATAAATAGTTACTAAGTTTGGGTGAAAAAAGAAAATGACCAAAACAATAGAATGATGTGTTGCACAAGTAAGAGGCATAAAAGGGAAAAGAACACTAAAAGAAGCTAATGCCTTTAAAGTTCAATGTTATATAATTAAAATTTTAGAATTGGTTTCCTAATTTTAAAAGGTTTACAACAATTGGGGCAATAATGTTCAAAAACATTTTAATCATTAATTATAGTAAAGAGTATAAGTTGTGTAAAAAAGAAAAGATATCAAAACAAATAAGATGATGTGTTGCATAAGTAAGAGGAGTAAAATAGAAAAAGAAAACTTAAAAAAGCTTATGTGTTTTAAAGTTCAACGTGATATAATTAGAATTAACTGATAAAGTAAAATCTCATATTAATATTTTTAAAAATTAACTCATATTCTTTTTCATGTTGCTTTTGTGTAAAGAAAAGAAAGCTTTTTAATTTGTGACTTATTTTCATAAGTGACTTATGTTTTATTTATGTTTGAGTGTTTATGTTATTATTTAAAGTATTTTTGAGATGTTAATAGTCAAAATCAAGTTTTAATATCTTGATACATTGATTAGGTACGTAGAATTGATTTTTTAATAATAAGTTATAATAAAGAGTCACGATGCATGTGTGACATTAATAAGTAGAGGTAAAAGAGGAATTGAACACCAAAACAAACATGATGATGTGTAATTTTTTTTTTCATTATGTTTGAATGTTTATTTTGTTATTTAAAATGTTTTTGAGGTGTTAATAGTGAAAATGAAGTCCTAATACGTTGATACCTTTATTATGTATAGTTTTAGAAATGTGTAGAATTGATTTTTTTTACTCTTATAAGGTCAACTAAATTTATGGTAATAATACCTCCAAAATTTTTAATAATAAATTATAATAAAAAGTCATCACGCTTGTAAGACTTTAATAAGTAGAGGTAAAAGAGGGCCGAAACACCAAGACAAACATGATGACGTGTCACAAAATTGAACAAAGATGACGTGTTGCGTAATTGAAAATGGTAGAAAAAGAAAAGAATACTAAAAAAAGCTTACATGTCGTCTCCATAGCGCATAACACTTATATATATGTAAGCATGTCACATACTAAAGATAATGTTTTTGCCACGGGAAGTAGGGCAATTGATGGTTGTGTTCTTTATTTCACAAAGTTGTTCCATACATTTAAGGCCACCCTCTTCAAAACAAGTGTTAACTTCACGTCAAATGATATATATACCTTGTGTGCTTACCTGATTGGACTGATGTAATAAGTTCATATACATAATTAGTCAATTACAGTTCATTAGGCCTTGAAATAACAAAACGAAGCAATTTTGTCACAATTTATTGAAGAAGCCGTGATGTCTGGGAAAACATGTCACAGGCAACTTCGGTAGCAACTTGAAAACTTGTTTCTTACGGTATCTTCGTTTTGTTACCCTCTCTTCAGATTCTTAGGAAATTTTTGTGTTCCTTCCAACAGACAATAAATGATGTGATCTGTGGGGTAGTCTTATTTGGTACTCGATTGTACATGGAAGCAGCAAGCTATGAATCCGGGAAGGCGCACTCTACTGCGCTGGTCTTGCTTAACACCAGGTCAATCGACGGTTACAAGTCAGTCAGTGAGATGGTTAAATCCAATGCAGAGATGCCATGGGGCAACCGTTTTGCATTCTTGCACGTACCATTACCCAAGTTAACTGTTGCAGCCGAGTCCTCAGATCCACTGGAATTTGTCCGGCATGCAAGTAATACTATCAAGAAAAAGAGGAATTCTTCAGGTGTTCATTTGATTGGTGCATTCTTAGAGACTATCAGGAAGTATAAAGGCTCCGAGGTATGAACATTTTTCTGGGTCCAACTTTTATTATTCTCCATCCTTCCTTAAGAGGTGGACCAAGTAAAAAAAAAAATTTACATGCCACAATTATAAGTTTTTTATAAGTTACTTTTTCCTCTGGTGCTAACCATGTATCGTTCGATATCTAAGCGCTCCACAGCTTCCTGTAATATTGGTCGTCAGGCATTAGCCATATTTTTACAAAACAAAACTTTCTCTTCCCATTATGAGGGATAAGACATGGTGCCCAACCACAAAAATATGTTCCAATGGAGGATGATCCCACCAAGTATAAGAATTGAACTCAATCTCTGCACAGAGTCAGATACGAAAGTTTAGAAAGAAAGTTGGTTGTTTAAAAGGATGATGAAAATATTTAGGCTGTAAAATGTCGAAACAAAGATTTTTTAGATACCTTGGACATAGGACAACAGCCTAGGATTGATCTTCTCTCGTTTGTCACGCTAAATAATTAACATATATGGATGCCATTTTCCTTTTCTTTTTCATGATCTAACTTAGTAATAATAGATTAGAGAATACTCAATAAAATACTGACATGATGGAGTTGGTACGATGATCGCAGGCTGCAGCTAAGTACCTCTATAGCACGTTAAATAATTCGAGCCTCGGATTCACCAATATGATCGGACCAACGGAAAAAATGGCTCTGGATAATCATCCAATTGGCGGGATGTACTTCGTGGTGGCCGGAAGTCCGCAGGTATATTACAAGCATTATTACTACTGCAGTTCTTTGAATAGTATTGCATGTACAACTCACTTCGCGCGCTTTATTGTTGTAGTTTGTTAAATTATCTTCTTGTGCATTTTGTTAAATTTTAATTGAAATATAAAATTTGTTGAAGAAATGAGAAGAAAGATCATCTTTCTTTTGGCTATGTGATGCAATTCGGCATAAATGATGTAATATTTCATCAAGTTTTCAATACCCTTCAAAGAAGCTAATTTAGATGATGTCAGTACGTTAACATAGTGCTGATATGCATTTGCAGAGCCTCGGCATAACGATGATAAGTTATATGACAAAGCTGAGGGTGGTCGTGGTAGCGACGAAAGACCATATAGATTCGGAAGGCTTCAAATCATGCCTCGAGAAAGCCTTTGAGATGATCTTCAAAGCCGCTGTCTCGCCATCCAGCTGCTAGACGCATGCACTCAGTTACCTTTCACTACTTATGTATTTCAATCAAACCACCTTGCTATTTCTACGAGTCCGTACTCATCATGCATGTTAGTGTAATTACTGAATAACTAGCCCAGAATTCCGTGCCAAGCACGGGACGGTTTATTAATAGTAATTTATTTTAATAGTTTTGAAATGCATAATAAAACATATTGCACAATTTTATAATTTTATGGTTATTTCATAAAGATAGTTACTTTCATATTTAGCTTGAACTTTCTTGTAATAAAATAACTTCTGGTGAAATATCAATAAGCAATGTTCTTGTGCATATTTACTAATTCTGATTTGGTAACTATATAGATGAACAAAAATTAAAAGTTTTATTTAGTACACAAAAAAAAGAAAAAGTAAATTCCACTAATAAAAATATGCGGAGAAAATATTGAGACTAGTTTGCTATTACACAAGACATTTTTATTATTTTCTAAGTATGTTATAAAAATAATTTGTACATTTGAATGGGTTGTCCATAACCTTAATTACATATTAGTTTAATTTTGATAGAGAAAATTTTGGTCCATATATTTGTTTATAGAATGTGATTTATAAAAGTTAATCAACACGAATAATTAAGTAAGGATAATGTGGTATTTTTAGAAGCAAATGTAATCTACCAACAAAGTATACAAGGGAAAATAGTAATCAGTGTAGGAGGTAATTATATAAAGTTTAAAAAGTTTAACCAACATGACTATATGTATACGATAGTTCAAAACCTCGTAGTAAGAAAATTGTTGAACAAAATTTAACCAAGATTTCACAAAGTATACAATAAGCATGCTTACTAAGTAAGATTTATCTTCAGAAAGGTTTTCAATCTAAGTTTTAGTCTATATTTATCACAACATAACTAATATCTTTTTATATTGTATATGCAATTTTATTCAGAATTATAAAATTTAACATAAAATTATAAATGGTATATATATTCCTAATGCAGGATTTAGAAAGCTTAAGAGTTTAATTACTCACAATAAACATACCATAATAAAACTAGCTCAAAACTTTTTCAACAAAAAATTAGTTGAATTTACGAAATGCTCACATAAAAAAGATTTCATATTTATACTATTTTTTTTAATATATCTCATATAGAATCTGCATATGTTATTTTTTATATTTAACCAATGCGACTAAATAGGATAGCGCAAAACCTTAGAGTAAGGAAATTACTGACCAAAATTTTTAATCAACATATTTATCAAGTTAGATTCATATTTGAATTTACAGAAAACTTAAATATGAATTTGAAATAAAACATAATTTTTCTTATTAAATCTGTTAAGTAAATTTTGTTTTATAGGTTAATATTTCATGTTAGAGAGATTTTTCAATTTATAATATTCAAATAAAGTCATACTAGGTTACTATATTGGTTAGAAAATTTTGAATGTTTCGAATTGCATAAGACTTATTATTTAAATGTTTACTATATTTACCGATTTAATTACTTGCAAAATTAAGGACCCCATTCAAAATAATGTTTGGAGATCTTTAGCAACATTAATATGTTTAGCATTAATTTTTATAACTCTTATAATATTAATAACTTAATGCAATGAGGTGTCACGAGCTGTCATCGCATTTCTCGCCTCAGTTATTAGATATTATAACCGAGTCAAGCTCAAGCAAGTTAGATAAAATATTTTAAAAATTTACAAAAAGTGTATCAATCCATACCACATTTCAAGAAACAAAAAGAGATTAACATCTTATGGGAAAACAAAATCTATTTTTGCTAAAACTATAATTGTTAGTACGAAATTTTTAGGGATAATATCATTTTACTCCCCTGAACTATTCCCGTTTTGTTATTTTGGTCCCTGCATTTTAAAATTCGTTAAACCAGTCCCTGTACTTTGTGCCGTCATCAATTTAGTCCCTCCCGTTAGCATTTCTGTTAAAATTTGGGGGTATTTTAGTCAAATAATGAAAAAATATGGGATAATACCATTTTAGTCCCCTGAACTATCCCCGCTTTTTTATTTTGGTCCCTGTACTTTAAAGTTCGTTAAATCAGTCCCTGTACTTTGCATCGTCATTAATTTAGTCCCTCCGTTAGCATTTCTGTTAAAATTTGAGGGTATTTTAGTCAAATAATGAAAAAATATTTCATATCTCTTCCCTTTCTGCCTTCCCCCAACCCACACCACCCCCCTCCCCTCCGCCGCCTTTCCACCATTGCTACCACCACCATAAATCAACCATCACCACCAGCCGTTCGATCACCACCATTCTCAGCCACAAGAAGACCTGTTCATCATACCTGCCATTAACCCCCCACTCTCCCCCATTCTTCTTCCCCCACATCTGCTGCGACCACCGTAAATCAACCATCACCGCTTCCGCCTTTTCTCTAGCAATTGGTGGAATGCATAAGCCCTCCATAGAGATGGGTGACCTTCCTGGGTTTCCTTTGCAGATTCTTGTCATTTTCCGTTGCAAATCTGAGAATGGAAGGAATTGGGTGGGCTTCCTAGTTTCCTTTGCTGTAATTAGGGTGTTGGTGTTGAGAGGGAGGATGAAGGGTATGTTAAATCAGGTAAGGGATGTTCCATATGGTGAGTCATATGTAATTGTAGTGGAAGATGATTGATGGGTTTAGTTTTAAAGGGATGAAATTTGGAGTTCATGATTTTGGTGGTGGCTGCTAGGATGGAGAAGAGAGGGAGGAAAGGAAGATGGAGAAGGGAGAAGGGAAAGAAAGGTAATGGGGGAGAGGTTGAGGACTATAAGGCTAGGGCTTGATAGAAATATCCCTAAATTTCTAACAGAAATGCTAACGGAGGGACTAAATTAATGACGATGCAAAGTACAGAGACTGATTTAACGAACTTTAAAGTACAGGGACCAAAATAAAAAAGCGGGGATAGTTCAGGGGACTAAAATGGTATTATCTCATATTTTTTCATTATTTGACTAAAATACCCCCGAATTTTAACAGAAATGCTAACGGGAGGGACTAAATTGATGACGGCACAAAGTACAGGGACTGATTTAATGAATTTTAAAATGCAGGGACCAAAATAACAAAACGGGAATTGTTTAGGGGAGTAAAATGATATTATCCCAAATTTTTAATACTTTATTTGCAACAACTTCAAGTAATAACTTGTCAAGACTATATTATTATTAAGTTCTTTTAGTAGTCCACACATGTAACCTTTCAAAACCAAGTGTCTTGGGTTGAAATGTTAGGTTAAGAGTTCTTTATCTCTGAATTGTAAATGTTACGGTCCATTCTTATCTTCTTCACAAATCATTGTTTCATGACATCACCAAGTTATTAAAATAATAGAATATTTATTTCATCTCATGTACATTTAAAATTACAGTCTTGATTAGATAGTCATGTAATTGTTGCGGAATTTTTGCATAGGTATATATGCTTGCTTTAGTTCATCTGAACTATATGTATAAAGAACAATAAGTAGATTGTGTTATAGTGTCGTCGCTAGATTTTCGCGTTCTTTAAGCTTTTATTTTACATCATCAAGCGGTACTGTAATATAATCCACTCATCGTTCGTTCAATTTACAGTTCAAAGGAACTAAAGCAAACATATTTGTGTATGCAAATATTACGCAAGAATTGCATCACAATTTAATCAAGGTTTTAATAGTCAAATTAAAGCCTAGTACGTAAATATATGTTTGTAGCATAAAGTTTAAACGTTGTACAGTTGATTTTCTAGATTTAAAAGGTTTACAAACAACGGGACAATTATACCACAGATTTTTCAATAATAAATCGTAGTAAAGAGTTTGATTTTTTTCTAAATCCTTATATATGGGGTATAACCAGTTTGGTGTCGTGAGGTCTTATTTAAAAATACTAACTTATAATTCGTTTATTAAATTTATATATATATATATCACATTATTCAATTTTAACAATGACTATCTTATGTATATTATGTATATATCTATATATATACACATAACGATAGTACATTTAACTCAATTAGAACGTTATTTTTATTCCTTCTAAATGTAATATGAATTTTTATATTCACATTAAAGACTGGTTTTAAGAATACAATAATCAAAATGAAGTCATAATAACTTGGTGTATTGATTATGTTAGTTTTAAAATGTTTAGAATTAATTTATAAATTATACAACCCTCATTCTTCTTGCGAAATTAATGAAATATAAAAATAAGGTACCTATCAAAATTCAAATCAATTGTTAGATTAATTTTTTTTCCAAGTCTCATAAGTTTTTTAATCTAAATTGTAACATTAATTTTTTCTTCTAAATAAAAAATATTATAGTTTTTATATTCATATTAGAGAGTGGGTTTGAAGATACAATAGTTAAGTCTTAATAAGTTAGTATAATGATTAGGTTGAGTTTTAAAATGATTAGAATTAGTTTTCGAATTACATAGGACTTACAGAAAACCCTCATTTTTCCTGCAAAATTAATTAGATATAAAATTAAGGATAATATCAAAATTTAAATTATTTATTAGATCACATTTTTATTCTAAATCTCATAAGTTATTTTTTGGGTCTATGAATTTTAATTTTTATATTAGAAAACACTTTTAAGGACATAATTGTCAAAATTAAGTCTTAAGAGATTAGTATATTGATTAGGTAGAGTTTTAGAATGATTAGAATTAGTTTTTAAATGATTTTTTTTTATTTTAAATCAAAAGTATTATTTTCTTTTTTTATATATATGAGTTTTTATATTCATATTAGAGAGTAGTTTTGAAGATACAATAGTCAATATTAAGTCCTAATAAGTTAGTATAATGATAAGGTTGAGTTTTAGAATGATTAGAATTAGTTTTTGAATTTCAAGGACATATTGTCTTAATAAATTAGTATATTAATTAGATAGAATTTTATAATGATTAGAATTAGTTTTTAAATTGAATAAGATTTACTTATATAGAAGTTAATTAATCTTAAAATAAGGATATGATAACGTGTCGTAAAAAGAAGCGATGATGTGTCGCGCAAAGAAACTATCAATACTTTTCTCGCTTCGCTTATTATATATTATATAGATGCGTTCCCTTTTAGGCTTTCAACAGTCAAGTTTAACTCATCAAGTAACAAATTCTACCAAAGGTTTGTCATATGGGGGTCAAGAAAGGCAACCTATGGTCTGCAAAAACTTAAAAGAAAGGCACCAAAAAAAAAAAAAAAAGCCTCTTTCTCCTTCTCTCTCTCATCCTCCCCCTCCCATTTCCCTGTCCCCATCCCTCTCCCTTGCCATAACACTCTTGTGCTTGCTTTCTGTGTGTGTATGTATCTATATCTATATCTATACATATATAAAAGGACAAATGGCAAATCTTTTCTTCCGTCAAGATGTCCCTCAGTATAAGAAACTGTCCATTTAGCGATCGCTAAAACGGTTGCTAGAGGTCCAGTCGCTAAATTTTAGCGACCGTATTTACTAATCGCTAATTTTAGCGACCGCATTGACCAAATTTAGTGACTGTTTTGGTTGTCGCTAAATATTTTTTATATTTAAATTATTTTCTATTTAGCGACCGATTTCTCCAATTTAGCGACCGCGCCATACGGTCGCTAAATGTTTTTCTTTTATTTTAAAAAAAATTTCTTTAGCGACCGTTGCGTATAATTTAGCGACCGCAAGGAGCGGTCGCTAAACCTGGGCTTTGCTAAAAAAAAAATTAGGCCTGTTTTGACCTCTTGTCCAAAACAAATTCAACCTATCCAAAACTAATTCAAAAACATGTCCCAAAACCGATTCAACCTATCCAAACCAACTCAACAACCTGTCCAAAAATCGATTCAACCTTTCAACGAATTAATTCAAAAACCAATTCAACCCTTGTCCCGCATTCATTCAAATAACATGTCCAAAACCTATCTACTCTACACAATAAGAGAGAAGTCTCGCATTCATTTGAATAGGTCAATCGCAAAGCATCATCAAACTATAAACATATGTATTAAAATCAAGTATATGAACCAAAATTAGAAAATGAGTCAAGTATATGAAATCAAAGCTACATAAGTACGATCAATACATAAGACCCCAATCACTATCACTAGCCGGCAGACCCACCAACCCCGTCATTATCGTCTTCATCCCTTGTTGAAAGAACGTTTGATCCAAGAATGTCCTCACTGCCTTGAGAATCACCAGCACTAGGCACAATGCCGCTCTGCACAAAGCCATGCAAATGATTCAACATAATATATACAAATCAAAATCCCAGATAGAATGACCAAAATACATAATTACTTGAGAAAATTGATATTACCTGGAGTCTGGGTCTGGGCATAATAATAGCTTGTTGGATCATCTTCGTAATTTTTTCTTCAAGAAGTTTGTCTAAGCGCTCTTTATCCGTCACTTCAACCTGAGGACTACTACAACTGGTCGTGCCTGATGACTGAGCTCCGCCTAACAACGAACATGCGGATTGACGAAGTTGGCCGAGCATACGGTCCTTATTAAGACCCATGTAGCTTGTGACCACAAAGAGACCTCATCCACTGCTTGCGACCGTCTGCCTGGGAGTTGACCTAAAATTTTTCTCTATATGAACTCTGTATAAGAAAATAACGAAAATGTTAGAGGAATGCAACTGGCCTCAAGGTCCAGCACTAGGCTTCATCTTCTTCTCGCTATCGCCATATCATTGCCTCGCTCACTCATCTTCGCCCATTCTGTTGTACACCAGTGATCCACCAGCTGCCCTCACATGGCTTTTGAGAAGTACTTGGGGTTGTAGTCCTTGGCCATAGAAATATCTGTCGCACCCGCCCGAGCTAGCGCCTGCCTCCTTGCATTGAGCATCCATTTCTTGTAATTTTAAAAACAATGCCACTCCCAGGCCTGCCTCCCAAGTTCTTGGTCTTGGTCGGACTCAAATTTGAAGTAGTCCTGAACTTAATTCAACACAATTTCAAACACGATTAGCAAAAAAAATTCAGCAATAATGTACTTCTAAAACCAAATAAAGCAATTAAAAGTAAACAATCCTTAGCAAGAACTCCCCCCAAACAAGTTCCTTGTCTAATTCCATCCACGCCTTCCACGTCGGATAAGGCCGTGGGAGGTGGGCCTTGATAATAGACACAATTTTTTTCCTAACACAATCCTCAACAAAGCTAATTACAAGAAATCACAAGAGATACGCCAATCCCAATATAACTGTAACGCCCCTGGGAATTCGGAGCTCCGCCGCCCCGAACTCCCAGGTCGTTAACCTACCAGATCACATCAAACCTGTCAAATATGTTCACTAACTCATACTTCAAACATTTAATCCGATACCAACTCAAATTCTTCAAATACAAGCATACAGAACTGCTTAAACTTGGTCTATTAAAACCTAGGTTCTTTACAACTGGAGTCCTTATAAAACAAGGTGACAATCCCGACCCACACAGGGGTCTCACATCACTGTAGTGGCGGGCTTACCGAAACCTCACACAAACTCTAACCCATTCCTGAACTTGCTATAGCTTATCATTACCTGCAGAAGGGAATCAAACGAAGGGTGAGCTTTTAAGAGCTCAGTAAGGTCGTACAAGGACCAACAAAATAATTACAAACGATTCCAAGAATCCAACTAACAAAGATTTCCAGAATACTTCAAACGGTCAAAAACTCAATGATTTCCAAAAGGATCAAAATTCATCAGAAATAGATACTAAAATAAACAGTAATAATACTCAGGATGGGTTCCAGAACGATCAATAAAACATCATCTTTAAAGCCATCATTCCAAAATACGATGATGGTTTTCCAAATGATTTCAAAACGTACACAGATCATCTGAGACAGTTCTTTCCAAAATACACTAAAGATTTCTCAAAAAGATTCCAACACGAGCACAAATTATTTTAGAGAATACGTTTCAGTTATTTCCGTAGCAGTCACGGCAATATACAAAGTACAGAAAATAAAAAATCAATGTTGATCATGGGCGATTGGAATGCCATTCCGGCAAGCTAACAGAGTGTACACATGCATGATGTACCAGAATATAATCATTAATCCCTTGGGTACTAGCCTGCGTTTCATGCAGGATTCAAACCAGCCTTATTACGCCCTCCTACAGAACAGAAACCCAGGTCAACACAGAAAAATCAACAATATCAATGAGCGTTAACATAAGCTCAATTCACCAGAATCAGATTGGATTTTAACAAACGTAACATACCAAATAAGTCATCATAGCAAAACGATTGTGAAAAGTTATCGGATTTAGGCACAACAATTCAGAAGAACGGATACAAACAATTATCAAATTTGCTCAGCACGCAATAATAGGCGAGCATCACAAGATTTCCAAATAATCGATTCAGGTTCAACATTGGGGTTTTCTGGGCAATAACATGTTTATATCGGTAGACAATTTAGAGTTCGACATTAGCCATAAGTAGATCAAATGAGTACTTACGAGTAAGAGTTATCAAATTAAGGGTTCGGACAAAAGTCCTTACCCAGGGTTCAGATAGAATCCCTTACCTGGATCACAGTTAAATTATCCTAACCGGAAGTCTTTAGCTTTAACCTAAATGGAACAATCAACTAATTATATTACAATCTATATTACAATATGGTAACATAATACAGACTCACACATACTCTCAAAATGAACCCTTCACTGGGTATGTAAAATTACCGAAACACCCCTAGGATGTAAAATTATCAAAATGCCCCTCTCGGACTTAAATTACCAAAATACCCCTAGGGGTTTTCGGCACCGGAAAAATTCCAAAATATCTTAAAACGCTATTTTAAGTATCCTGATATCATTTTTGAACTAAAAAGTATTTTAGAAAATTTTCGTCCGAAAATCTCGAACTAGTTTTCGGACTGAGCTAAAAGGCCAGTTTCAGAAAAAAATACCTATCAGCCTCCGAATGGCACGAAATTTTAGAATATGAATCATATTAGTAAAATAGGGTTTCCATAACAAATTTAGATTAAAATAACTTGGTTTACTAGGTTAAATAAGTTGTTAATTTTGTTTAATCGATGACCTAATTTAACGTCATTCGCGGATACCAAAAATTCCCGAAACATTCTAGAACGTGCGTCTCATAAAACTATCGAGGGTTACAGTTTTTGACTTTGTCAAATTTTGGTCCGAACTATTTATAAAAAATTAGACAAAACTGCCTAAATTAATTTCCTAACTTTAGCGACAATTACGATTACTATTCAAATTAACACACCTCCCATTTCACCTTTTTTACACCTACTTTCTTCAACCTTCAACTTTCAGTCGAAGCCTTCACCGGTACACTCCCATACACTCACAATTACCCATTTACACGCCTAACAATCACTTAATTACCTCCCAAACACACCTGATACACTTGAATCACACACTAACATACATTATTCATTACATAAACACACATTCGAATCCACATCCTCACGGCGGTAACACACCTTCAACCCATTTGCATATATTTTAGATTTTAGCTGTACCCTCTCTTTGTTACCCCCTAGCAGCCTACAAGCCATCACCAACAACCCCCAACTGAATTTTTTTTCCACTAACCACAACCTTAATCCCCTAACCGAAAGGTGCAAATTCCAGCAAGCACCTCCCTTCGCAGCCACGTTCATGGCTTACCTGCGTACTCCACAGTTACGAAACACACATAAAAATACCACAAGAACACACTAGGGTATGCAAACTAGAGGTTTGGGTGGAGTTTACCGTTTAAATTCGCCTGAATCTTTCTCCTTTATCTTTGTTTTTCTTCCCCCTCCACGGCCCTGTTCCTTCTTTCTCTGTTTCTTCTTCTTCTTCTCTGTTTCTTGTTTCTTGGTCTACTTCTCTTCTTCCCTTTTTTTTTTCCTTCCCTTTTCACCCGAGAGTCATCATCCTTACCCAATATTTTATTTTTTAATTAGCTTAGTCACTATAAGCTAGTACGTGGTGGCAAGACTTGAAAAAACATGTTTTTTTTTTATTTTATAAAATTACACAGATGCCCCCAAACTTTACATATTTACAAAAAGACTCCCAAACTTTCTAAAATTACAAAATGGCCCCAAAAATTCTTTTAAGCTTCAACACTCTACTAATATCCGAGAATTACTCAAATTTAACGCCCGTTTATTTTTTAGGTTTCCGATAATCATTTTAACATACTTCCAAAGTTCGGGGTATTACAACAACAAAGTATTAAGTTAGATAGGTGCGCTAAAAGGTAAGAATTGAGCTTTGGAAATTAAAAACATACTAATTGTTGAGGACATGAGTAGTAATCCTCTGCTCCGGGGTGGCTGAAAGAGGTATCACGCGTGTGATACCTCTACATATAGATGCACTAGACGCTATAAATGATGAAAATGAAGAAGTTATATATTTTTCAACAGATATGTTTCAATTCGACACGAAACTAATATTCTCTCACCATGTAATGAAGTTACTGACAACATCGGCTGCTCATCAGTAGTCTCATCATCAATCCTAGGGATGGGGGCTAACTGTGCCGGAGCAGGTCTACTACGGTCGCCTCCACGACCTCGGGGTGCATCGGATCTCGGCATATCTACAACTACAAAAAGACTTAAGTGCAAAATTTAATTGATAACAATGTAGTTCGCTTGAATAATAAACAACTTAAGTGAAAAAGTTAATTGATAACAATGTGGCACGACCGAGTATAAAAGACAACTCAATTTAAATAGTCAACCACCATCAATAATAGACAATTCAATTGAAATAATAAACACCACAAGTGCAAAAGAACATTGATAAGAATCTTTTTGCTTTACACAGTCAATCACTATCACTAATAGACAACGGAATGTCTTCCTCCTCCTCGTCATCTTCGTCCCCTTCATCTTCATCATCTTCTTCTTCGTCTTTAACTTCTTCCTCAGAATCGTCATCATCATCATCACGGAGGGCTTCAGGATCGACCTCTTCTCCAGCATGGCCAAAATCGCAAAGAGGCTCATCAACAATATCGTTATCCTCATGAAGCGGTATCACTGTACGTGGGAGCATAATCCTCTTGGTCCATCTCAACGAGCACATCATCATCAACAAAACATCTTTCGGTCTTGATAACAGTATGCCAATTTGGGTCCTTCCTTGTCACAACCTTTGCATAGAAGACCTGCGTTGCTGCAAAATACAAATGGTTCGTATGATTCGAGCCTTGACCTCATATTAACGTCTATAATCCTATGTCGACTAACTCGGAATCCAGCTGCAATGTCAAACCATCCGCACTTGAACATTACCAGTCGATTACCGCTGCCATAATAATCAATTTCAACAACCTCTTACAACTGCCCATAAAAATCACGCTCATTATCATTATAACAGTCACCTTTGACTAAAACTCCACTATTTTTGGTTTGTTTACTAAGGTCAACTTCCATTGTGTTAAACCTATACCCGTTTGAAACCAAAAAGATAACCCTAGAAGGGGGTGAATAAGGTTTTAAGACTACTTTAAAAATTAACAAGTAAATAGTATAAACTTAGAAAGGATAAGAATAACACTTGAAAGGCTACAATCAACAAACCTCAAACACAATATCTCAAGTAAGCAAACAAGCTAATCTCAACACAAATGTAAAACGATAATGTAAGGAGAGAAGGGTTTAGAGATACTTGACAAGGAGATTTAAATGGTTCGGCTTGATATACCCTCAAGCCTACTTCCAACCCTTCAAAGAAGTCCCTTGAAAGGCCCTAGAATCCACTAGTATGATCTTTTTTACGGGTCAAGATCGAACCTCTTACAATCCCTTGATGATATGCCCACATCAAGAACAAGCTTTGACAATCCCAAAGCTCCAAAGCTTGACAACCCAAACTTTGATACAAGAAACTTTAGATGAAGAAATGTATACAAGAATCCACTCTCAAGAAGTAAATGAGTACAAGTTTAAACACTAGAGCAAGAGAGATGAGTGTATGATGACTTATGAAAGTGTATATCTCTCAAATGTAAGCTCACAATAAATGCTCTCTTGAAATGGATGAGAAATCAATGAAAAACAAGAGAGATTGAACAATTGCTTTGATCTTTCAGTATATGAAAGATAAGAGAGCTTTGAATGCAATTGATGAATCAAAACTATGCCCAAGATGAGTATTTATAGAGTTGGGAATTAATATGACCGTTTGGAGTTAGGTGGAGCATTAAATGCGCCAAACGGTAAATACAGTCGACTGTAATGTGCCATTGCAGTCGACTGTATTCCCAAAGTAGCCGTTGGAAATTCAAAATTTCCAACTTGCAGTCGACTATAATAGACTACTGGAAGTATTGCAATCGACTGCATTGGAATGCAGTCGACTATAATACCTCACTGCCCAACTTGCAGTCGACTGCATTCCAGAAAATGCAGTTTCCTTGTTTTCAAATAATGAAAAACTTTTATGCATGCAAGGAAAACCTCTGGGCAAGTTCTAGGTATACAGTCATCGTAACGATCATCTCTCTATGTCTAGTTTACAAAGAAGGAAATAAAAGCATTGTAAAATTCAATCGACGAATTCCTTCTTTGATGCGTTCCGTTGAGAGTCTTTGACCGTGTTGCTCGTCTAATACCGTTTGCATGAGTATGAGATTGTTCATATTGCTTCATCAACTCAATGCATGTTAGACAACATAAACATCAATGTTGGTTATCATCAAAACCAAATATAATCTTAGGTTAAATAACCGTAGGGCTAACAATCTACCCTTTTTTTATGATGGCAAACATTGATTCAAATAATATGAGATATATAAGATAATGAACGCAAAGAAGCATGACAATCTCAATTATAAACCGTAAGGGGTCATGAGAAGAAATCATGACAAAAAGCTCCCCCTATCTTAAGCAATATAGGGCTCCCCCTAACTCAAGTAATATATGCTCATATCAAATCCATACAAGTATGAATCAACAATATTTTCTCCCCCTTTTGACATCATTGAAAAAGATCAAGGGTGTGTGTGAAAGTGATCAACTTATGTATCCATCCATGGATAATCAATATAGCCAACAAGGGCATTCAAACAAGAAAACATAAGTACTTGAATATCCATCAAAAAGTGTATCAAGCACCTTTTACAAAAATAGCACATTAAAAAGAAGTGTAAAGAATTTAGAAATATAAGTGTGTGCAAATCAATAAAGACAAATGAGATTAAATGAATATCAACAAAATCAATAATTTTGGAAAGAGAAAAATCAACCAAAGCATGCTATAAGCATATTAAATAATGTTCAAGCATGTGAAGTGCAACTTGCATGATTATGCACACGAGATATAACATTTAGTCACATAGGTGAAGACATGCCAAGTTCTCTTCTAAGAGCGGTAAACCTCTTCGAATCTAAAGGTTTAGTGAAGATATCCGCTAATTGGTGATTTGTGTCCACGAAATCTAGAACAATATCACCTTTTTGCACATGATCACAGATAAAATGGTGTTTGACTTCTATGTGCTTAGTGCGTGAATGTTGGATGGGATTTTTGCTCAAGTCAATGGCACTAGTATTATCGCATAAGATAGGTATGTTATCATACTTGAGTCCAAAATCCAAAAGGGTTTGTTTCATCCAAAGAATTTGTGCACAACAAGCACCAACCGCCATATATTCAACTTCGGTGGTAGAGAGGGCAACTGATTTTTGCTTTTTGGAACTTCAAGAAACAAGGGCGTGACCTAGGAATTGGCAACCTCCACTAGTACTTTTCCGCTCGGTTTTACAACCGGCATAGTCGGCGTCAGAGTAACCAATTAGGTCAAAAAAGGATGTGTTTCTAGGAAACCATAACCCTAAATTGTGAGTACCCTTAAGATATCTAAGGATTCTCTTGACGGAAACTAAATGAGATTCCTTAGGACAAACTTGAAATCTAGCACACAAACAAACACTAAACATTATATCGGGTCTTCTTACGGTAAGGTAAAGGAGTGATCGGATCATACCTCGATAGCGTTTAATATCAACATCCTTACCCTTTTTCATCTTTATCAAGCTTTAATGAAGAGCTCATTGGAGTGTCAAAAGCATTTGATGCTTCCATGTCAAATCTCTTGAGTAGCTCTTTGGTGTATTTGGCTTGGTTGATAAAGATTCCATCCTTGCTTTGTTTGATTTGCAATCCAAGGAAGCAGGTGAGTTCTCCCATCATGCTCATTTCAAACTCCTTACTTATACAAGAAGCAAACTCTTCGCACAAGGATCCATTAGTAGCACCAAATATAATATCATCAACATAAATTTGCACAAACAATAAATCCTTGCCCTTAGATTTTATAAAAAGAATGGTGTCAAGTTTTCCTCTTGAAAAACCATTTTCTAAAAGAATACTACTTAGCCTTTCATACCAAGCTCTAGGAGCTTGTTTTAAACCATAAAGAGCTTTGCTAAGCTTGAAAACATGGTTTGGAAATTTTTTATGTTCAAAGCCGGGAGGTTGAGCCACATAAACCTCCTCCGAAATAAAACCATTTAGAAAAGCACTCTTGACATCCATTTGAAAGAGTTTAAAATCTCTATAGCAAGCAAAAGCTAAAAGCATTCTAATAGATTCAAGTCTAGCTACCGATGCATAAGTCTCATCAAAATCAATTCATTCCTCTTGGTTATAACATTGGGCCACTAATCTAGCCTTGTTTCTAACCACGACTCCGGATTCATCAAGTTTGTTTCTAAAAATCCATTTTGTGCCTATAATCCTAAAGTTTTGAGGTTTAGGCACAAGAGTCCAAACTTGATTTCTTTCAAATTGAACTAGCTCTTCTTGCATAGCAAGCATCCAAGATTCATGATGTAGAGCTTCGGAGAAGTTCTTCGGTTCAATTTGGGAAAGAAACGCTAAATTAACATGTTGTTGAAGTGAGCGTCGAGTTCTTACCCCACTCGAAGGATTACCTAAGATTTGATCGCTTGGATGATCCTTTTTGTAAGTCCAATCTTTTGGTAATGCTTGAGAGTTATCCGAGTTTGAAACATCATTGCTTGCTTCCTTGTCTTCCTCTTGAGAGCTTGATTGTTTCTCTTCTTGAACAATTCTTTGGGGTTGTCTTGTAGTGTTTCACTTATATCCAAAGTTCTCATGTCATTGTCCACATCATCTACATTAACAATGTTAGTCTTCCGAAGAAAATGATTAGTCTCATCAAAAGTAACATTAATGGATTCTTCAACAACCAAAGTACTTTTATTATAGACTCTATATGCCATACTATTATTAGAGTAACCAAGAAAAATACCCTCAAATGTTTTGGAATCAAATTTGCTATGGTGATCATTAGTATTTAAAATAAAGCATTTGCAACCAAAGACTCTAAAAAAGCTCACCTTAGGTTTCTTATCATTAAAAAGATCATAGGGGGTTTTTAACAAAAAATTTCGCAAGATAACTCTATTGAGAACAAAACAAGCACAATTGACCGCCTCCGCCCAAAAGTACTTGGGTAAACCATATTCGTTAAGCATTGTTCTTGCCGCTTCTTACAAAGACCTATTCTTTCTTTCGGCAACACCATTTTGTTGAGGAGTTCTAGGAGCCGAAAAATTATGTGATATCCCAAAGTCATCACACAAGGCTCCTATTTTTTAATTTTCAAATTCTCTACCATGATCACTTCGAATGTTGGTTATCAAATATCCTTTTTGATTTTGAACACGTTTTGCAAATGAAGTGAACACATTTAGAGATTCATCTTTGGTAGCAAAAAAGAAAGTCCAAGTATAGCGAGAATAGTCATCAACAATAACAAAACAATATGATTTACCACCAAGAATAGTAGTAGGGATTGGTCTAAACAAATCCATGTGAAGTAATTGCAAGGGTCTAGAAGTAGATACAATTTTCTTCGGTTTGTGAGAGACTTTCTTTTGCTTACCCATTTGACAAGCATCACATACTTTATCTTTCTCAAACTTCATCTTCGGGAGACCCCTCACAAGTTCTTTGCTTGAAATATCCTTCAAATGCTCCATGTGCATGTGACCAAGTCTTCGATGCCAAAGCCAAGATGTTTCACTAAGACACTTGACATCTTGGTTAGCTAAATCATTTAATTGAATGGAGTAAACATTATTATCTCTACTACCTACCAAAATAGTTTCATTGTTCTTTAAGGATAGTATAGTGCAATGAGACGCCTCAAAGATAACTTTAAAACATTTATCACTAAATTCATTAATACTTAGCAAATATGCTTCAATCCTTCAACATATAACACATTCTCAATTGAATGTGGTTCCTTACCAATAGTTCTTTTACCTTTGATTTTTCCTTGAGAATTGTCACCAAAGGTCACATTTCCTCCTTCTTTAAGATCAATCGAGGTGAAAAGAGATATGTTGCCGATCATATGTCTTGAGCATCCACTATCAAGAATCCACTTCTTGCTACTAGATTTTGCTTTGAGACTTACCTATAAACACAAATCAAGTAGTGACTTTTGGTACCCAAATTTTCTTGGGTCCTTGGGTGTTAGTCTTGCATTTGTATTCTTGACCTTTCACAATTCACATTTTCTTTCTACCTCTTACATAAACAATTCTACAAGGACAACAATTAGTCGTATGCCTTTTCTTGTTGCACCAACCGCAATGTGTAAATGGTGTACAATAGTTCTTTGGTTGTTTTGAATGAATGTTCAATCTAGCTTGTTGTTGAAGGATTTTAGGAGGCAAGGCCAAGGGATATAATCGAAGACCACCTTTGTTTAGGCCAATTCTTTGGCGTCCAAGCATGACATCCAAATTGTTTTGACCATCAACAAATTTTTCAAGACATTTTTTCAAATCACAAATCTCAACTTTTAAATCTTCATTTTGTTTTTCTAAAGCCAATGTTTTGGAAGAGATTTGCTTTGAGCTAGGAGTGTTAACAAATAATTCAACCAAATCGTTATTCACATATAAATGATTGGAAATGCATTCATTCTTGGCATGCAACTTATTATTTTCTATTATCAACTTCTCAATTTGCTTATTAGCTTCAAGAAATTTCTTTGACAAAATAATATTTTTCTTGAAAATTTTCTTGGATTCCTCATATAAGCTATCATAAGCATCTTCAAAGCTTTCATTATCACTATCACTACCGGAAGAAGAGCTTACCTCATCATTTGCCATGAAGCATACATTTGCTTGATCATTCTTCTCATTGTCTTCATCACTTGAATCAAAGTAACTCCATGTTGGAGTATGTTCGGCATTCATTGCTCTTTCCTTCTCATTGTTCTCTTTCTTAGAGAGTTGTCTTATTTTAACTCTTTCCCATACATCTCTTCTTTCCTTCTTCTCCTTTTTGTAGATAGGACAATCCATCTTCATGTGTCCGGGCTTGTGGCATTTGTAGCAAAGTTTCTCTTCGTTGCTAGCTTTTTGTTGCCTTCTCCCATCATTCCTTCTAAATCTTAAGAACTTCTTGAAGTTCTTTGCAACCATTGGAATATCCTCTTCATCATATTCTTCATCATCATCACTTGACATAAGGTTTACAGATGAAGCTTTAAGAGCAATTGATGTAGGCTTATTCTTGACGTCCTCTTGATCAAAGGTCTTGAGTTGCATTTCGTATGTAATGAGTGAGCACATAAATTCATCAAGAGGAAAGATATTAAGATTCTTTGATTCTTGGATGGTGGTGATCTTTGCATTCCAAGCTCTTGGTAAGGACCTAATCACTTTACTTACGAGATCACCATTAGTGAATTCCTTGCCCAATTGCTTCAAAGGGTTCACAATGTTAGTAAAACGAGTATTCGTATCCGTAACGGATTCATTTGGAAGCATATAGAATAACTCATAATCTCTAAACAATAAGTTTATCTTGGAATCTCTAAGAAGAGAAGTCCCTTCATGAGTGACTTGAAGAGTATCCCAAATATTCTTAGCGGAATTACACATAATGACTCTATTGAGTTCATTAGTGTCTAAAGCACACACAAGACAATTTTTCGCTCTAGCATTCATACAAATCATCTTCTTATCATGATCATTATACTCCGATTTGGATTTAGGCTCTTCAACCTTGTCAACCACCTTTATCGGAACGGATGGGCCATTCTCAACTATATCCCACACCTCATAGTCTTGATATTCTAAGTAGATTTTCATCTTAACTTTCCACACACTATAATTGGCCCCATTAAAATAATGAAGGCCTAATGGTAGAACTACCCTCCGTACCTCCAACGTAAGCCATGATCGATTAACTCTCTTGGCGTTACCTAAAATAACAAGAGCCGAGGCTCCGATACCACTTGAAACAAAAAAGATAACCCTAGAGGGGGGGGTGAATAGGGCTTTAAGACTACTTTAAAAATTAACAAGTAAATACTATAAACTTAGAAAGGATAAGAATAACACTTGAAAGGCTACAATCAACAAACCTCAAACACAATATCTCAAGTAAGCAAACAAGCCAATCTCAACACAAATGTAAAACGATAATGTAAGGAGAGAAGGGTTTAGATATACTTGACAAAGAGATTTAAATGGTTCGGCTTGATATACCCTCAAGCCTACGTCCACCCCTTCAAAGAAGTCCCTTGAAAGGCCCTAGAATCCACTAGTATGATCTTTTTTACGGGTTAAGATCGAACCTCTTACAATCCCTTGATGTTATGCCCACATCAAGAACAAGCTTTGACAATCACAAAGCTCCAAAGCTTGACAACCCCAAGCTTTGATACAAGAAACTTTAGATGAAGAAATGTGTACAAGATTTCACTCTCAAGAAGTAGATGAGTACAAGTTTAAACACTAGAGCAAGAGCGATGAGTGTATGATGACTTATGAAAGTGTATATCTCTCAAATGTAAGCTCACAATAAATGCTCTCTTGAAATGGATGAGAAATCAATGAAAAACAAGAGAGATTGAACAATTGCTTTGATCTTTGAGAATATGAAAGATAGGAGAGCTTTGGATGCAATTGATGAATCAAAACTATGCCTAAGATGAGTATTTATAGAGTTGGGAATTAATATGACCGTTTGGAGTTAGATGGAGCATTAAATGCGCCAAACGGTAAATACAGTCGACTGTAATGTGCCATTACAGTCGACTGTATTCCCAAAGTAGCCGTTGGAAATTCAAAATTTCCAACTTGCAATCGACTGTAATCCAATGCACTTGACTGTAATAGGCTACTAGAAGTATTGCAGTCGACTGCATTGGAATTCAGTCAACTGTAATACCTCACTGCCCAACTTACAGTCGACTGCATTCCAGAAAATGCAGTTTCCTTGTTTTCAAAGAATGAAAAACTTTTATGCATGCAAGGTGTTAACCCTACGGTTATTTAACCTAGGATTATATTTGATTTTGATGATAACTAAACATTAATGATTATGCTGTCTAACATGCATTGAGTTGATGAAGCAATAGGAACAATCTCATACTCATGCAAACGGATTATTAGACGAGCAACACGGTCAAAGACTCTCAACGGAACGCATCAAAGAGGAAATTCGACGATTAAAGTTTTCATGCTTTTATTTCCGTCTTTATAAACTAGACATAGAGAGATGATCGTTACGATGACTGTATACCTAGAACTTCCCCATAGGTTTCCCTTGCATGCATAAAATTTTTTTCATGCTTTAAAAACAGGAAACTGCATTTTCAGGAATGCAGTGCATATTGGGCAGTAGGGTATTACAGTCGACTGCATTGGATTACAGTCGACTGCAAGTTGGAAATTTTGAATTTCCAACGGCTACTTTGGGAATACAGTCGACTGCAATGGCACATTACGGTCGACTGTATTTACCGTTTGGCGCATTTAATGCTCCACCTAACTCCAAACGGTCATATTAATTCCCAACTCTATAAATACTCATCTTGGGCATAGTTTTGATTCATCAATTGCATTCAAAGCTCTCCTATCTTTCATATTCTCAAAGATCAAAAGCAATTGTTCAAATCTCTCTTGTTTTCATTGATTTCTCATCCCTACACTTTCATAAGTCATCATACACTCATCTCTCTTGTTCTAGTACTTCAACTTGTACTCATCTACTTCTTAAGAGTGAAATCTTGTACACATTTCTTCATTGAATGGTTCTTGTATCAAAGCTTGGGGTTGTCAAGCTTTGGAGCTTTGGGTTTGTCAAAGCTTGTTCTTGATATGGGCATAGCATCAAAGGATTGTAAGAGGTTCGATCTTGACCCGTAAGGAAGATCATACTAGTGGATTCTAGGGCCTTTCAAGGGACTTCCTTGAAGGGGTGGACGTGGGCTTGTGGGTATATCAAGCCGAACCATTTAATTCTCCTTGTCAAGTATTTCTAAACTCTTCTCTCTTTACTTTATCATTTTACATTTGTGTTGAGATTGGTTGTTTACTTATTTGAGTTATTGAGATTGAGGTTTGTTGGTTGTTAATTTTTAAAGTAGTCTTAAAACCCTATTCACCCCCCCTCTAGGGTTATTTTATTGGTTTCAAGTGATATCAGAGCCTCGGCTCTTGTTATATTGGGTAACGCCAAGAGAGTAATCGATCATGGCTTATGTTGGGGGTATGGAGGGTAGTTCTACCACTAGGCCTCCATTGTTTAATGGTCAAATGCTTAATCAAGTTAAAGAATGACGGGGGAAAGATTTTCTCTAACTTGCACATTGTCTTAACAATGTTTTTCTCAAGAATCTTAACATCACTCTCTCGGAGCACCTTTGAGCACAAATCACGAAAGAAATGACTAAGTTTAGTCAATGCTTCATCTGTGAATACATGATAATCGTGACTCTTTAAACCATAAAACTTACATTCAGCAAGGTTACAACAATGCGATATATTAGATGCATAGCCATCTCGCATCTTTAGCAGTTCAACCCACTCACACACCTGTTGTATCTGCTTTTTATCCAATGTATATATTACTTTGGGCAAAACCAACCTACCATTAACCATTCGTGGATGCAATTCACGCTGTATACCCCTCATCTGCATATCTCTGCGTGCTTTTAGGTGATCTTTTGATTTGCCCTTGACATTCATGACTGTATTAAACACATTTTCAAAAACATTTTTCTGAATGTGCATAACATCAAGATTGTTGCGGAGAAAGAGGGTCGGCCAATAAGGCAGCTCCCAAAAGATGCACATTTTCTTCCAGTTGTGTGTTTTTCCAAAGCCAGGAAGTATTAGACTGGCAGCACATTTTCCAAATGGTACCGCATCCATGTCAAGGTAATTTACAAACATATACACTTCATCCCCAGACAATCTGTCACGTGTTTCAACATGACGCTCCACAGTTTTATCAAACTTATCATTTGTTTTCGAAATTGATGATTAGGTGGTAAGAATTGTCTGTGACACCAAAAAAAAAAATGCCTTCCCCCTGTGCTTTAAGGTGAAAGCCTTACTCACTTCCATACAATAAAGACATGCCAACCTACCATGTGTACTCCACCCACACAACATACTGTATGCAGGGAAGTCATTGATAGTCCACATGACTACTGCCCTCAAGTTGAAGTTCTGTTTAAAAGATGCACCAAATCCTGGGGCTTCAACTTCCCATAATTTTTTTTCTTAAATCATCGATCAACAGCTGCAAGTACACGTCTATATTTCTACCCGGGCTCGTAGGTCCAAGAACGAGTAATGATAAAAACATGAAATGCTTCTTCATGCACATGTCTGGAGGAAGGTTATACGGGACAATGATCACAGGCCACGCAGAGTAAGGTGTGCTAGAGTGCCCAAAAGGATTAAAACCATCAGTAGCGAGCCCAAGTTGCACATTTCTAACCTTTGTAGCAAAAGATGGGTGTCTGCAATCAAATTCCATTCATGCCTCTCCATTGGCAGGGTGTCTCAATAAATCTGAAACTTTGTTGCGGATGTTGCCATGCCATCTCATGTATTCTGATGTTTTAGAAGAGTAATACAACCTTTAAAGCCTTGGTGTCAGTGGAAAGTATCACAATATCTTCCATGCTATCTTTATTTTCTTCCCACTGGTTGGTTTATACCTTGCGTGGTCACAAACTGGACACTCATTCAAGTTATTGCTCTTTTTCCAGAATAAGACACAATCATAACTACATGCATCTATCTTCTGGTACCCCAAACCAAGTTTCATCATCATTTTCTTAGCATTATAGTACATGTCAGGCAACTTCTCATCCTTTCTTTATTAAGCTTAAGAAAAGCATCAAAACCTCTATCACTTATACCATGCTCAGACTTTAAGTGTAGCATCCTTGTCACATCAGATAACTTGGTGTGCTTTGTACTTCCATTCCATATTGGCTCTTCAGAGTCTTTTAACAATTTATAAAAGGGTTAATTACAAAAATGTCCCCTGAGGTTTACACGTTTTTGCACTTTGCCCCCCGTGTTTACGACTTTTGCAATAATGTCCCTCGAGGTTGACAAAACCGTTGCAAACAGCTCCAAAATTGGACGTCCGTCCAATTTTGGGCGTTAAGTCGTCATGTGCATAGCACATGCCGTTTTGGCACGGGCAAATCGGTCAATTCCCTACCCATCTTCCCTTCTCACTCTGTTCATCACACACTCTCTCTCTCTCTCTCTCTCTCACGCATCCTCCCCACCACCACAAGCTGTTAGCCTGTCCTCCGATCCACCGGAAACCCACAACCACCGGCCGATGCTCTCCTCATGAGCACGGTGGCGCAGATCAGGAGCTAGATGGCGCTTTGCTGGAAGACACGCCACCGCGACGGCGCAGATCAGGAGCTGGAAGACACGTCACGGCGACGGCGCAGATCAGGAGCTAGATGGTGCTTTGCTGGAAGACACGCCACCGCGACGGCGCAGATCAGGAGCTGGAAGACACCTCACGGCGACGACGCAGATCAGAAGCTAGATGGCGCTTTGCTGGAAGACACGCCACCGCGACGGCGCAGATCAGGAGCTGGAAGACACGTCACGGCGACGGCGCAGATCAGGAGCTAGATGGCGCTTTGCTGGAAGACACGCCACGGCGGCGGCGCTAGGATTCTGACCCACGACTGGTGATCCAGATGGAGATCAGAAGAGGATTCTCTTTGACCGATGGTGCGAGAAGGATGATTCTGTGCCTTTGTGTTGAATATATTAAAGCTGGGATGGAAGAAATGGCCCCCAAGATGGGTGATGCTGACATCCCTGGCTTCTTCGTTTTTTGGCTTCTTCGTCTTTTTTTTTTGCTAAGATGTTATTGCTGCTCCGGCAGCTTTGTGACGGTGGTCGGCGGTTTGTGGTGTCCGCGGCTCTGTTGGCGATGGTTGTGCAACTCTGCTGGATGAATTTGTGTTGAGTTTTTTTTTCGGATGCTGGTTCGCGCTGTTCCGACAGCTTTGGGATGGCCGTGCGGCCAAGTGCAGTGGCCGTGGTTGTGGTGGCATTGCCCCACTGTTTGGTTTTTGCGGTTGTGTGGGATTATGGACGACCCCTTGGTGGCAACGACAGCTGTAGGTGGTCCATGGTTGGCTGTGACTCTTGGGCAAGGTCGGGGAGCTTGACGGCGAGAAAGGGAAGATGACGCAGGGAAAATTACATAATTGCCCATGCCAAAACGGCATGTGCTGTGCACATGACGACTTAACGCCCAAAATTGGACGGACGTCAATTTTGGAGCTGTTTGCAACGGTTTTGTCAACCTCGAGGGACATTATTGCAAAAGTTGTAAACACGGGGGGCAAAGTGCAAAAACGTGTAAACCTCAGGGGACAGTTTTGTAATTAACCCTTTATAAAACTTCTGTGCACTCAGGTTTGGCTCTTCTTCCACATTAAGATTACCATTGTTAAAAAATTTATCCCAGTTAATCCCACTAGGCCCAGCTTCCATTACCATATGTTGATATTGAGAAAATCCCGGATCTCTAGGACTATATTGTCTGACCTAAGTGGGCACCTCAGTCGGCATCCTTAGAATTGGTTCCCTGTGAAGAGTCCAATTAGTATAGTTACTCATAAAACCTCTACGAAAGAGATCATAAGTTACATCGTCGGGGGTTTTCCAACTTAACAGATGACAATCATTGCACAGACATTTTATCATGTCGTCATCCATAAAGTCTCATTGATTCAAAGCGAAGAGAATAAACCCGTTCACTCCCTATCTAAACTCTTCCGATACCCCAATCCCACTTGGAGCAATCCTCCGTTGCATCCAACTTCTATCCACTGACATGATATATATCTCTCACTACCTGTTGAACCTATACAAGTCGAGTTCCAATTTAACCTTCAATTTGAAAAAAAAATATTGAGTGGTCACTTACAAATGAACATGAAAAAGCTAAAGATTAACTAAAATGAGAATAATTAGTGTTAATTAGGGCTAATTAGGGCCAATTAAGATTAATCAGTGTTGATTAAGGTTAATTATGGCTAATCAGTGTTAATTAGGACTAATTATGACTAATTAAGGCCCCAACAGAGATAATATTCAGACTATTTAAGGCTAATTAGAATTATTAGAGTTAACTGATTTTAATTAGTGTTAATTAGAGTTTAATTATCATTCAATTAGGGTAAATCAGTGTTAATTAGGGCTAATCAGGGCTGATTAGGCTAATGAAGGCTAATTCAAACTATTTGGGGTAATTTATAGTTAATTGGTTTAATTAGAGTTAATAACCATCAATTAGGCTTTAATTAAGAGTTAATTAGGATTAATTAGTGTTGGTTAGGGCTAATTAGGATTAATTAGTGTTGATTAGGGCTAATTAGGATTCATCAGTGTTGATTAGAGCTAATTAAGGCCCCGACAGAGATAATATTAGGCCTAGTTAAGGCTAATTAGGGTTATTAGAGTTAACTGAGTTTAAGTAGTGTTAATTAGAGTTTAATAATCATTGAATTAGGTTAATCAGTGTTACTTAGGGCAAATTATGGCTGATTAGGCTAATCAGGGCTAATTCGAGCTATTTGGGGTAATTTATAGTAATTAGAGTTAATAACTGTCAATTACGCTTTAATTAAGAGTTAATTAAGATTAATCATTGTTGAATAAGGTTACTTAGGGCTAATCAGTGTTAATTAGGACTAATTAAGGCTGACTAAGGCTGCAACGGAGATAATATTAGGACTAGTTAAGGCTAATTAAAGTTAACTAAGTTTAATTAGTGTTAATTAGAGTTTAATTATCATTCAATTAGGATTAATCAGTGCTAATTAGGGCTGATTAGGTTAACATGGCTAATTCGAGCTATTTGGGGGTAATTTATTGTTAATTGGTTCAATTAGAGTTAATAACCATCAATTAAGCTTTAATTAAGAGTTAATTATGATTAATTAGTATTGATTAGGGCTTAGGATTAATCATTGTTGATTAGGGCCAATTAAGTCCCTAATGGAAATAATATTAGGCCTAGTTAAGGCTAATTAGGGTCAGTAGAGTAAATTGAGTTTAATTAGGGTTAATTAGAGTTTAATCATCAATGAATTAGGGTTAATCAGTGTTAATTAGGACTAATTAAGGCTGATTAGGCTAATCAGGGCTAATTCGAGCTATTTGGGATAATTCATAGTTAATTGGTTTAATTTGAGTTAATAACCGTCAATTACAGTTTAATTAATAGTTAATTAGGATTAATCTGTAATACCCTGATTTAATATAAGCGAGAATTAGATTAATCGAGGGCATTATTTTTATCGATATTATTATTTTTATCGATAATCGACTAATTAGAGTAAAATGGGATGTTGGTTTGGCCTTCGGGGTCAAAATGTAATTTTGGAAAGTTAAGGGGCAAAAATGTAATTTGAAAAATATAGTGAACTAGATGCGTACTTTTATTAAGTAGCATCATTTGATGATGATTATGTGTTAGGAAGTGAAATGAGGGATTAGTGTGGTTTTGGGGGTCAAAGTGCTATTTTTCAAAGTTGTGGGGTCAAAGTGCTAAATTATAAATTTTGAAAGTGGGCAAGATGTGCCAGATGTAGGAAGAATGGGGCATGATGTGGTGCCATGTTTTTCTAGCTGGTTAGTGACTCATCTAATGATATTATAAAGTTTAAGATTGATAAGAGAAAACAAAAGAAGAGAGAAGGAAATTCGGAGGAGGGGGGGGGGGGGTGTGAAAATGCAAATAAGGAAAAAAGATCAGAAGAAGAAACAGTAAGAACAGAGGAGCAAGACAGAGCTCGGGGAAGGGGAAGGAAGAAAGAAAGGAAAAAAAAAAAAGGAAGAGAAGAAGGAAAGATTTGGGGAAAACCCTAGGGGTAATTTCTCTTTCTTAGATTATTATTGTGTAATATTGTGTATATTTCCAGTTTAGGGGTTGGCTCAGTATGTATGTGTGTGTTGTCGTGGGTGTGTGCGCATTCGAGGGTGTGAATTTGTGGTGAAATTGTGTTGTGTAATGTGTATGTATGAGCTTAAGAGGGAAAGGGGAGGAGTTTTAGTGGGTTAACTAGAGTTTGTGTGTATTTTGTGCGAGAAACGGGTTTTATGTGATAGTGCAGTGTGTGTTCTAAGTGACTGTGTGTGTGGGTGTGTTACGGGTAGGTGTAGTGTGTATGTGGTGGTGTAAATATGTGTGTAATGGTGAGTTTTAAAGAGATTAAAGAGGGTATTTGAGGTTATAGGATGATGGTGGTGTGGCTGTGTGGGTGTGCGTGAGTTGAAGGTAGGAAATTAAGCTTCGGCAGAGGGAGAGAGAGGTTGAAGAAGGTGTGTGTTTGAAGGTCAGGTAGTGTGTGCTGTGATGTGAATAGTGACTGTTTTTGTCACTAAATGTGTAAATTAATTAATCAGTTTAAAATTCGAATTTCTAAAAATAGTTAGGGTCATGTTTAGCCAAAATGCAAAAAAGAGACCATAGTTATTTTTAGGAGACCTATATTGTGGAAACATTTTAGATTTTTCCGAGGACCGAAAGAGGGTTAACCGATATGGGAACTGTGAAACTTTGCGATAGAATTTAAAATATCAAGCTAGCGTGGTTTCGAGCGAAACTTTTATGGGAATCCTAGGATGCTGAGAAGTTCCATCTTCCACCATTTTGGGTCATTCCGAAGTCGTTAGCTACTTTTGGCCGAACAGGCTTTTAAGCGCTCGGTCCGGACACCGGTTCAAGATTTTAGACGAAAATTTTGTAAAATATTTTTTAGCTCAAAAATGATTTTGGCATGCCTAAAATTGCGTTTTAAAGCGGTTTTGAGATTTTTCTGGTACCGGGAACCCTCAGGGGGCATTTTGGTAAATTGCCACCCGGATATGGCTATTTTAGTAATTTTCTTGGTAAAATTTTTCAAAGGACTTGTTAGTCTGAAAAGGGTTGTAAGACACCTGAAAATTTATTTTAAAGTAGTTTTGAGATGTTTGTTGGGGCGATGGCCGCCATGGGGGTGCTTTGGTAATTTTGCATAAGTCGGGGGGTGTTTTGGTAATTTTCCCTTTAAAATTTTCTGAGGGAATATTTGGTCTATAAATGATGCTGTACACCTAAAAAGTAGTTTTAAAACGGTTTTGGGGTGTTGGTGATGTAGCGGCCATCAGAGGGGTATTTTGGTAATTTGCCATGTTAGAGCTAAATTTTTGGGAACGCACAATATTATGCGTCCAGAGTGGTGGGAAGTGAGGAATGGTGTTAATACGCTTAAATAATGGGAATAGTTATTGTGGAGGCATCGATAAGGCTGGGTTAAGGAGCCGGTTATCGGATCGCATTAACGAGCTGTCGCAAGACATTATGAATGATGTCTAACGAGCAGAGTATTATTTGACTAGGTGATGCAGCTAGCTGCGATCAGAGATTGCGAGTTACTTCGGCTATAAGCCAATCAGGTAAGGACAATGCGATTCTCATATGCTAATTCATTGTTTCGATTAGCATGCCATGTTGATGACGTGTTGTTGAATTCTTGTTGTTATGAGTCGTCACCGGTAGTCATTGTGACCGGTATACGCATATTTGAATTGTGCTGTTGAGGACGTAGGGTACAATAAATTCCCTTAGTCCACCCTGTTGATAGAATTTAGTGAGGATGATGGGTGTCCCAGTATGCTATGATTCTATTCGATTGGCATACTTGAAGTTGATGATGGTGTTGTGTAGGGGTTTTCGTGTGATTGTTGTGAGATGCCGGCAGTTATTGATAGCCGATATCTCTTCTCTTTGAGAACACTATTGAGGACTTGTGGCAAACTTCTCCCGAGTCTACCCCGTTGTTGATGATGATGCTGTTGAGGTCGTTGCGTGTTGTTGTGAAATGTCAGCACTTATTGATAGTCGACATTTCTCTTATGTAATAACGTTGTTGAGGGCTTGCGTCTTTTCCCAAGTTCGCCTGTTGATGATGTTGTGTTGAACTCTTGTTGTTAGATCTGAACTCCAGTTAATCTTCTGATCCGGTATTCCTTGTTGAGCTGTGTTCTTGAGGACATAAGGTGGAATAAATTTTCCCTTAGTCCGCCCCGTTAATGAAGTCCCGTTGCTTGGCTGTAAAGTGGTTAGGGAAAGCACTCTAGATGAGTTCCCTGCCTGTTGATAGTGTCTCTTTTAATTACTTGAGACTGAGATGAACATCCCGTAAAATGGGACATCTATATGAGGAGGATGACCTGTGAAATATGATCACAGGCAAAGAGGATGTAGGGCACGCGAGTCAAGTCTGTCATGTCTGGTCGAGTCTAGTCGGTTGCATCTGAGTTGCATTGCATTTGATTTTCTTCTGATGTTAATGATTTTAATGACTTGTATTTCTTTGATGTTTATCTTGTCAATTTCCTGTTTTAGTGTTCACTTGCATAGTCGGTCAGTCAGTCTTGTCCATGAGGAGGTGGCAGTAATGCTATTCTGTTGGGCCTTAAAGCCGCTCAGTCTAACGAAAGAAAAATTATCATTTGACAATTATGCTGATGTCAAAAATTTATTGGAATTCTTGATTCATTTCTATCGTTGAGATGATTATTATTCCTCCGAGTCTCTTGAATCATTTGTACACGATACTCCTCGTGTTGTCTTTACTGGGCGATTTGCGCTCATTCCTTATGTTGTATTGTGCAGGCTATAAGGTTGATAAAAAAGAACCTTCTAGAAAGAAAAAGGAAACAAGCTAGAAAAGTTGAGCAAGGGGATCAATTGTGTGAGGTAAGACCAGCTAGGAATGGTGGAATAAAGTTTGAGTTGCGAGATAGGCTGATAAGAGTCCTACGACTACAGTCGTATATTAGGTTGTAAACATTCATGTTATTTAAAGACCTAAAGTCTTCCGCTGCAATATGATGTATATTTGTAAGAAAATTGTTTTTAAGGATGCATTTTGGAACGTCTATTAATGATGTATGAGTATGATGATGTAGTTGCTCTGTATTCAGCACAGGGTTTTGAATGCAATGATCGATAACTCAGCCCGGTGATGTCACCAGGGTTGAGGGTGTCGCATAATCAGTGTTGACTAAGATTAATTAGGGCTAATCAGTGTTAATTAGGACTAATTAGGGCTAATTAAGGTCCCAACGGTGATAATATTAGGACTAGTTAAGGTTAATTAGAGTTAGCTGAGTTTAATTAGGGTTAATTAGTGTTAATTAGAGTTTAATTATCATTTAATTAGGGTTAATCAGTGTTAATTAGGGTTGATTAGGCTAATCAGGGCTAATTCGAGCTATTTGGGATAATTTATAGTTAATTGTTTTAATTAGAGTTAATAACTGTCAATAGGCTTTAATTAAGAGTTAATTAGGATTAATCAGTGTTGATTAAGGTTAATTATGGCTCATTAGGGCTAATTAAGGCCCCAACGGAGATAATATTAAGCTTTGATTAATGGTTAATTAAGGTAGCCAAGTGTCCTCAAGATAAGCGCATATCATACAACATGTCAAAGGAAGGTACTTATAAAGTTCGGCTTATTAATAATGCATATGTATTTGCATTTGCTAAAAGACTTCCACTAAGGTAGATTTTATCCTACTAATTCTATAACCACTTGACTCTAGAGTTCTTCACATACTTCCAATTCAACAGTACTCCCTGCCTTTGTTTTCCCAGTCAAATAATAACAACAAAATGAGTAATTGATTGTGGGGTTCTAAGCATTGTTCAAGTTCTCCAAATTATTAGTCTAAACTTATTTGAAGAGCACAAGCTCACACCATACATATGTATTCTGGCTCATAATTGTTTGACTAGCCATACATATATTTCAGCTAACTATTAAAGTTAAATTCCATGCCTTAGAAAAAGTCCACTAACAAATAACTCTTCAAAGCATGAAAGTGATCTATATAATATATAATAAGCGAAGCGAGAAAGACATTGATAGCTTTTTTGCGCGACACATCATCGCTTCTTTATATGACACTTCATTAGATTCTTATTTTAAGATTAATTAACTTTTATATAAGTAAGTCTTTTTAAATTTGAAAGTAATTTTAATCATTCTAAAACTCAACATAGTTAATCAACATACTAATCTATTAAGACTTCTTTTTGATAATTACGTCCTTAAAATTCAAAGAATAATTTTAATCATTCTAAAACTCTACCATATCATTATACTAACTTATTAGGAGTTAATATTGACTATTATATCTTTAAATCTACTATCTAATATGAATATGACAATGCATATATATAAAAAAACGAAAGCAATAATTTCGATTTAGAAGAAAAAATTAATTTAAAAACTAATTTTAATCATTCTAAAACTCTACCTAATCAATATACTAATCTATTAAGACTTAATTTTGAAAATTATGTCCTTAAAAGTGTTTTCTAATATGAAAATTAAAATTCATAGACCCAAAAAAGAACTTATGAGATTTAGAATAAAAAACATGATCAATCATTCCAAAACTCTACCTAATCAATATACTAATCTATTAAGGCTTATTTCTAACAACTATGTCCTTAAAATTCAAAACTAATTCTAATCATTCTAAAACTTAACCTTATCATTATATTAACTTATGAGGACCTAACATTGACTATTGTATCTTTAAAACTACTTTCTAACATGAATATAAAAACTCATATATATAAAAAACGAAAATTATACTTTTGATTTAGAAAAAAAATTAATGTTACAATTAAGATTAAATAACTTACGAGACTTAGGAAAAAATTGATCTAAACGTAATTTTGATAGGTGCCTTTCAATTTAAATTTGATTAATTTTGCAAGAATGATAAGGGTTGTACAATTTAAAATTTAATTCTAAATATTTTAGAACTCAACCTAATTCGTACACTAACTTATTATGACTTAATTTTAAATATTGTATTTTCAAAATTATTGATAAGTGCCTTTCAATTTAAATTTGATTAGTTTTGCAAGAATAATGAGGGCTGTATAATTTAAAAATTAATTCTAAAAATTTAAAACTCAACCTAATCAATGCATTAACTTATTATGATTTAATTTTGACTGTTTTATTCTTAAAATTACTCTTTAATGTGAATATTAAAATTCGTATATTGAAAAAAGNTGAAAATAACATATTGGATCTAGAAGGGGAAAAATAACGTTATAATTAAGTCAAATGTTCTGTCATATATATATATATATATATATATATATATATATATATATATATATAACACACATAACATACATAAGATAGTCATCTTTAATAATGTGATATATAGATTTAATAAACGAATTATAAGTCAACATTTTTAAATAAGACCTCACTACCACTAAACTGGTTATATCCCACATATAAGAATTTAGAAAACAAATCAAACTCTTTATTACGATTTATTGTTAAAAAATTCATGGTATAATTGTCGCGATATTTGTAAACCTTATTAATATCAATTGTAAAACATTTAAACTCTATGCTACAGACATATTTATGTATTAGGCTCTTATTTTGACTATTAAAACCTTGATTAGATTGTTATGCAATTCTTGCATAATATTTGCATACGCATATATGTTTGCTTTGGTTCCTTTGAACTCTAAGTTGAAAAAAGAATGAGTAAATTGTGTTACAAAATCGCCTGATGGTGTGAAAAAAAAAGCTTAAAGAACGTAAAAATCTAGCAATGGCACTGTAACACAATCTACTCATTATTCTTTAAACTTACAGTTCAGAGGAACTAAAGCAAACATATATACCTAACAAATATTCTGCAACAATTGCATTACCATTTAATTAACAAGATTATAATTTTAGAAGTGTATTAGACGAAAAAATATTCTACTGGATATTATGTTTGTATCTTAATAAATTGGTGATTTCTTGAAGCAATGATTCATGAAAAAGATAAGAACGGACTTTGACATTTACGATTCCAAAGATTAAGAACTCTTAACCTAACTTTTGATACTAAGAGACTTGGTTTTGAGATGTTACATGTTGAACCACTAAAATAGCTAAATAATAATATAGTCTTGACAAATTACTTGAAACTTTTACAAATAAAGTATTAAAAATTTCTTACTAACAATTATAGTTTTAACAAAAGTATAAGATAATCTCTTTTTGTTTCTTGAATGTGGTATGCATTGATAAACTTTTTGTAACTTTTTAAAATATTTTATTAATTTACTCGAGCTAGATTCAGGATCCCAAATTATAATATCTAATAACTAAGGAGAGAAATGCAATTATAGCTCATGACATGTCTTTGCATTGTATTTCTAATATAATAAGAGTTATAAAAACTAAGCTTAAACGTATTAATGTTGCTAAAGATCTCCAAACATTATTTTGAACGGGATTCTTAATTTTGTAATTAATTAAATCGACAAATATAGTAAACATTTAAATAATAAGCCATATGTAATTTGAAAAAACAATTCGAAACATTCAAAATATTCTAACCAATATAGTAAACTATTATGACTTTATTTAAATATTATATATCGAAAGCTCTCTAGCATGAAATATTAACCTGTAAAACAAAAATTACTTAAAATATTTAATAAGAAAAAATAGGTACTATTTCAAATTCGTATCTAAGTTTCCTGTAAATTCAAATATGAATATAACTAAATATGTTGGTTAAAGGTTTTGGTCAATAATTTCCTTACTCTAAGGTTTTGTGCTATCCTACTTAGTCGCAATAGTTAAATGCATATTTACCATAATATGCAGATTCTATATGAGATAAATTAAATAAATAGTGTAAATTTAAAACATTAATTATGTGAGAATTTCTTAAATTCAACTAATTTTATGTTGGAAAAGTTTTGAACCAATTTTTTTCTATGGTACTTTTATTGTGAGTAATTAAACTCTTAAGCATTCTAAATTCTATATTAGCATTATACCATTTATGATTTTATGTTAACTTTTATACTTTTGAATATAATTGCATATAAAATCTAAAAAGATATTAGTTATGTTGTGATGAATGTAAATTAAAACTTAGATTAAAAACTTTATTATCTCTTAAGATAAATCTTACTTAGTAAGTATGCTTATTGTATGCTTTGTGAAATCTTGGTTAAATTTTATTCAACAATTTCCTTACTACGAGGTTTTTGAGCTATCCTATGTAGTCATGTTAGTTAAACTGTATATAATTACATCATGCAATGATTACTATATTGTTTGTATACTTTGTTGGTGGATTACATTTGCTTTTGAAAGTGGCACATCATCCTTACTTAATTAGTCTATGCTATAAACAAATATATTGACCAAAATTTTCTCTATCAAAATTAAACTAATATGTAATTAACGTTATGGGTAACGCATTCAAGGTACAAATTATATTTAAAAAGTTCTTAGAAAATAATAAAAATGTCTTGAGCAATAGCAAATTGATCTCAATATGTTCTCCGCATATTTTTATCAGTAGAGAATTTACTTTTTCTTTTTTGTTTACCAAATGAACTTTTAATTTTTGTTCATCTACATAGTTACCAAATCAGAATTAACAAATATGCACAAGGACATTGCTTTTCACCATAAATATTAATTTATTTTATTACAAGCGAGTTCAAGATAAAAAATTAAAATAGCTATCTTTGATGAAATAACCATAATAAAATAATAAAATTGTGCATTTTAAAACTACTAAAATAAGTTAATGTTAATAAACAGTCTCGTGCTTGGCACGGGATTCTGAGCTAGTATGAATAATAACAGAGAGCAATATTTGAGTGTTTATGAGCATAAATAAGGAAAAGTAAACTAGCATTCCCTGACTTGCGATTATCGCACATCTCTGACCCTCTGTCTTGGCAAAAACACATAAAGCACCCCGATTGGGAGGTGTTATGACCATTTTTAATTTTGACTCGGTAAGCAGTACTTCGTATATCAACACTTACAGCCAGTAGGTCTCATGAGTAAAAGAAATGGTTAGCAATGTTTTAGTTACAATCAAATGAAAGCATCTCAAGCAACGAAAAAAACCTAAGAGTTCAGATGCCAGCATCAACAGGGCCTATCATCCTGATCACCTGCATTACCTGATAGGGCAATGTTGTAGCCCAGGAGCTCCTATTTCCTGTGATTTCATTCACGTATATAGTGGATATATACAGTTTTCAAACTTCTTATTTGCTTCCAAAAACCTTATGTAAATCCTGCTTGAAATCAGATTTCAAAAGCTATGTGACTTGCTAGCAATGCCATAGATGGTTCTTGATTTGAAACTGAAATAGTTTCTAGATAGGAAATTGCAATAACCATTGAGGTTTACATGGTTGTTTCCCATTTAGATACACGATCCAAAAATAACGAATTTTTGTTTTTGTTGAAAAGTTATGTGACTTTGTAGTCATGAAATCAAAAGCGAAATATAAAGTCAAAATAATTAGGTAAATTTGGGGTGGTCTTATTGTATGTTCACTTTTATAATAAAGCAACAAGATTTTGCCGGAACATAAAATATAACTTGCAAAAATGAAGAAATTATAACAAGTTGGATGGTAAATAGATTTTTTTCTTTTTGGCCTACTGTTCTTCTTGTTACAATTTTAGTTTCGTCAGTTTCCAGTGAAAGACCTATAACATCTGACTTTTCCTCTTACGGGTACAGACTTGAGCGACAACCTGATGGATCGCATGGTAAGGCTGCCCATAGCTTGGTAGAAGATCCATATATGCCAATTTCATGTTATATTAGCTTACAAGTTGCAGGTGCTGATTAAAATATAGACTGCTCAATAAATAGACTCACAATTCTTGTTCACTCTCTTTTGGTTTTTCAACACTATGAAGTTGGACTCTTCTATGCTCTTGGTTGCAAGTTCTCAATGAAGCAAATCTCACAAATGTAGTCCTGGTTAAATCAGATCTCACAAAGTCGACTGGTGGTATTCCAAATACCAAAATACGCAAATCAATATGATAGACCATAATAATCACAAAGCTTGATCAAAGAAGACACCAAGAATATGTGTCACAAATCACAAATCAATTAACAGTCGCGGGCTATGTGTCACAAAACGAAGTTCAGATTGGAGAAGAGTAGGAGTTTAAGGTCGTACATTGCTAGCTTGTAAGATACAATGTTGGAGAATATTAACAGTCGTGGTGGCACAGCCAGCAACAGTGGCGGCGTCCGCAGCTTTGTGGCGAGCTGGGCTTGCCGGTAGGTTCGCGGCGAGGTGGCTTGCCGACGGGGAAGGGTTTGTGTCGAGGAAGTGGTCTTCGGCGGCGGTGCACAGTGGTTGAGAGAGACAGAGGTGGCGCATTTCGTTTAGGGGGAAGGGGGAGGGAGGGAGAGAGATAGATAGATAGATAGAGAGAGAGAGAGAGAGAGAGAGAGAGAGTTTAGGGCTGCTTTTATACTTCCAATTTAGTGACCGCCGAAGCGGTCGCTAATGTTAAGGCTTTTAGCGACCGATACAGCGGTCGCTAAACGCGATCGTTAAATTACGCGCCAACTTTTTTTGGTTGACCCTGTAACATTTTGACCGCAATTAGTGACCGCTAATAGGAGCAGTCGCTAAATTACAAGACGAGGAATGATTATGGGTGTTTTCGACTTAAAACTTTTTTTTTTCATTAAATACCCATTTTGAATTAGAGTGTTATTAAAAAATGTGGGTATTTTTGACTTCTCATAAGATATCAAGTCTCTTTTCGTAAATACCCTTATTGCAATATATATGCTTTTGTTAGAGTTAATGATTATTTTGACTTTTGACTTAAAACTTTTTTTCTTTCATCAAATACCCTTCCTGAATAAGAGTATTATTAAAGGTAAGTCTTTTTAACTTTTCGTAAGATGTCAAGTCTATTTCCTTAAATACTCTTATTGGAATACATGTTTTATAAATTATTTTTACTTCTAATAAAAAAGAAGGAAAAAAATCCTATAAAATTACCCTTGAACTTCTGCATGATAACTGATTACTGAAATTTTTTCTATCAAAACATATGACCTATGTTCCATCAGCTACTAAGTCTTTCCATGACATTCGTTAAAAAAATTAACTTGCAGAGAGCAAAGTTTTTTATAGCCTTCTAAGAGATATATAATATACCTAACATTTTGTCAGAAACTCAACCTTTTCAAATTTTTATGTTGATGCATGTACTACATATTTAAATTATTTTGCATGTATACAGATTTCATTATTAACATTTTAGTACATTAAAACTATCGTAAATCTGAAGTTTAATTTTAAAGTTTGATTACAGACATATTGGTGTAAGGAAGTTATCGTAAAACTGGAGCTTTAAAGATTTTTGTAAATGCATATGAATCCTGATGGGGTTAAATGGCTAATCATTATTTTTTTCCCCTTAAGATGCTCTTTTCAAATTGAAATATTTTTAAATCGTTCGAGGTGATTAGGAGTGCTTTTTACTTAAATTTTTTTTCCCACTAAATACTCATTTTGAATTAAAGTATTACTACAAAATAAGGGTTGTTAGAGTCAAGGGCTGTTTCGACATTTACAAAGAAAAAAAAGAGAAAAAAGCCCTATGAAAATTCTATATAATCACCCTTGAACTCCTGCGTGCTATATGATAACTGAAAACATTATATCAATACCTACCGCATCCATTCATATCAAGACTAAACTACCTTAGAGCTACTTCATCTTCTCCATCAAATTCGATTAAGGAAAACAACTTGCAGATAATAGAGCTTTGTATAGCCTTCTAAAAGAAATGCAATATATCTAACTAAATTCAATATTATGTCAAAAACTCAATCCTTTTTTTAATTTTGTATTTCATATTTGTATGTTGATGCATATGCTATAGATTTGAATTATTGGTGCATGTATATCGATTTCAATGCAAACAAATTGATATATTGAAACTATTGTAAGACTGAAGTTTAATTCTAAATTTTATTATGGACATATTGATTTAAAAGTTATCGTAAAACTGGAGTTTTATAGAAAATTTTAAATGCATAAGAATCGCTAGATCATATCATTCTGCTCCTAATTATAATTTGAGTTTGTGGCAAGTAAATAATCCTATGTTCGTATTAGAGTTTTTAGATATCCTTATTTACATGATTACATATTCTTCGTATTGTTATTGTCCGTTTGTTATCCAATATAGCCCGAAAGACCATATATTTGCATGATAGCATGTTCTTCATATGAGTATTGTCTTCGTATATTTCACTCTTATAAGTGATAGGATTAGGTGAAATTCAATTGACGAAAACTCTATTTTATTTGAGCTCAAGGATTAATAATCTTTTTCAGTTTGGAAACCCTCAAGTTTTTATATACAAGGAATTAAATGGCTAAGCATTTTATTTGTTAAAAATACTCTTTTTAAGTTTAAAGGGTTTCTAAATACTAAGGCGAGAACACCCCGAACCTTGATAATGTCTAGCTGGTTAGTTCATTTTAAGCGACGACTTTTATACGTAAGATTTAGCGTCGATTTCAATGAGTGAAATTCTATGGGTAACGTTTAGTGACAAACTTTTGAAAACCATAAGTTATAATTTAAAGATGACAATTATAAGTGTTATTGATTGATATACTTAGTGACAATGAGCGTAAATGATATTTTTAAAAACTTTTAGCAACGATGTACTTTTTTTACTTAGCATCGATATTTTACTTAGCAACAATTAGTGAAGTGAGGTTATACAACAACCCGTTAAAAACTTCCTAGCACATTAAATTATCTTAAATAATTACTTTGGGCCTTTTCGTAATAATAGGAAGTTTCAGGTAAGTTTTGAATAACTATCAAAAATTGAGGTGGGTTTTGGTAAGTTTCCAACTTAGGGTTTTTATATATAGATACACTTTGAGAGGCAGCTGTCTTCATTTTTTTTTTCTTATCTTTTCTGATCCACGGTAGAGAGGGAGAGAGGAAGCAGTGTCGAAAATCCGGCAAAGGGTCTAGATTCCGGTAAGACTTCTACCCTTCTTTTCCTAAATTAATCTTTTATATATATATATGTGTGTGTGTGTGTGTGTGTGTGTGTGTGTTATGGCCGTGAGCATGTAGTTTCAGAGGATGTGTGTGTTTATGTGTATTGTGTTGGTGAAGGTTGGGACTGTGAGGATGCGGGGACAGCCATGGTGCAAGTGAGGGATTGTTTACAGCCATGGTGAACCTTGTGGAGTTGTGCGTGAGTGTTGTGTGTTAAGTGTAAGATCTGTGAGGAGCTGTGAAAGGGGGGCACTTCCCGAGTGTGTAGTATGTGTTTTTTTTTATTGCAATTAGTAATAGGGATGGTTTAAGCAGGACACAGCCATGGTGGATGTGACTTTGTACTTGTGTAGGTGTGTTTAATGGAAGAAAGGGTGGCCGTTTAGGTGGTGGCTGTAGTGGAAAGGAGTTTCCATGGCCGTGTGCATCTGTCTGTGAGTGCGTCCAAGAGAAGAAAAAAAGGAAAATATAGGATTGGTACTACCGCAAGGCAGTGTAATTGTGTGAGTTGTGTGGGTCGTGAGTGCTTATTTGTGTCTATGTATAGAGGATATCGATTGTAGTTAATGTCTTTGTGTATGGCGGTGTGTATACAAGTGTGTGTATATGTGAGAACACTGCTGTAATGGCAGTCTGTGAGTGCGTTTGTGTGAATATGTGTGCGTGTAGGGGCTGCCGGTGAGTGTATAATTTCAGATGTATGTGTGTGTTTGTGTGTACTGTCTGCGTGTGTGTTAATATGTGTAAAATGGGCAGCTGTCACTACAAGAAAACCAGCTTATGCCTACGGTACAGTACCGTAGGTATAGGTGCCATGTCCCGTAGGCATAGCCTATCCCTACGGTACTCTACCGTAGCCAGAAGTGGCGATGCCCTAGATCTATGCCTACGGGATTTAAGGTTATGCCTACGGTTATACCGTAGGCATAATACCTATGCCGAATTCGTATTAACCCACTTATAGCGACGGTTTTGTAGGATTAGCCTACGGTATAACCGTAGGCTTAAGTTTTATTTTTGAATGCTATGCCTACGGCCAGTACCGTAGGGATATGCTTACCCTATAGGTACCTTAAGCTATACCTACGGTACATTCCGTAGGCTAAAGTTAAACCATAGCCTTTTTTTTAAGCCTTTCCCTACGGTTTAAACCGTAGGGATTAATGCCCAGAAAATCGGTACCTTAAGCTATACCTACGGTACATTCCGTAGGCTAAAGTTAAACCATAGCCTTTTTTTAAGCCTTTCCCTACGGTTTAAACGGTAGGGATTAATGCCCAGAAAATAGGACACAAACCTTTCCCTACGGTTTATATCGTAGGTACATGTGCTAATTTTTTTTTAATCGAATGCTGGATCTTTTTTTATCACAATAACCTGCAAATACAATTGAAATATCATAAACATGTTCTGCAACTGAAAGATTATAAAGATGTTTTCAATTGCATAAATAGTGCAATGTTATATAACAATAATTTGTGCACCAAATTCCATACAAAAGCGTCAATCTACATACTTAATTTCAAAAGCTATCTCCATATCATATTCCTGTCCTAACACTTAATTTCAAAAGCTATCTCCATATCATATTCCTGTCCTAACACTTAATTAAATTCAAAAGCTATCTCCATATCATATTCCTGTCCTAGCACTTAATTAAATTCAAAAGCTATCTCCATATCATATTCCTGTCCTAGCACTTGATTTCAAAAATTATCTCCATGTCATAATCCGTCCAAGCTAGTACTATATACATCCACCCACATTAGTTGCGAACCACGAGCAACTCATGGGAACTAGTCCTCATTCGCAGGGCTTGCATCTTGCTCTTGGCCATCATAACCATCCTACGAAATGAAACAAAGCATCATCAATGATTGAGAGGTTGTACCAAATAATTGGAGTTATATTTTAAGTTAAGGAGATATATACTGTAATAATCATCCCTAATTAGCAGGCAAGGCATGTGCATCGTCGACATTCAATCAACAAAAGCTAGTAGGAGCATGCACATTCTGCTAATATTTGCAAAGAGCAAACAAATATAAGAACAAGGGGATGATCTTTGCAAGTAGAAAAAACTGATTTGGACTCTCTTAAACTTATCATATAATGACATTATCATGTCATCCCACTAGCTTGGCTGTAACTGTTGAGCAATACCAAGTCAAAACAATCCTTCCATGTACACACCTTCCCCAATAACTCAAAAGGTCCAGGTAAATCATAGCTGAGAGCGTCGTAAGAAAAACACAAACACTACAATCAGGCAGGAATTGACAGTTAAAACCAATTCCAAGGCTTTACCCCTAACTAGATACAAGTAGTTATATTGTAAGTATCCCTAATTCGCAGGCACGGCATGTGCGTTATCATAATGCTATAAGGCACAACCAAGTTTTAGAGCTCTATGTTATCATAATGTTATCGTAAGGCACAACCAAGTTTCAGAGCTCTATCATAATGCTATAAGGCACAACCAAGTTTCAGGCACATCAAGTGCGTTATCATAATGTTATCATAATGCATACTTGATATTTCTTTATGGGCCCTGGAGAAAAAAGAGATCAAGAACCCAGTACAGAGGTCAATCAAAGTTCTAGCTCTATACTATAAGGCACAACCATATAAAAGATCAACTGCTCGTCTGGAATAGTAATGGTGGTACATGCATCTTCACCTCATAATAATATGAACAAAGATACAGTAGTTTATCTCGATCTTGCAACCTTTTTTTACCAGTTGCAGTCGTTTTCCCTTACAATATAATGTTATCATAACGTATCCTATAAAAGCACCAAATAACTCACCCGAAGTCACAAAGCCTTGGGTAAAAGTAGCACTGGATGCCACTATGCAATGGAGTTGGACTCTCATGTCGATCCAAGCTGGGTCCGGATCTCCTGCGGAATGATTTGGATCCCAAGTACCCGGATCGGTAGAAAGTTCGATTCTATCTGAACTGTTGATTTAATGAGCAAGGGGTGCAATGTTGTATTCTCCAGGGTTTCTTTAAGTAGAACAGAATTAAATAGACGAAGGAATAAACTATTTTCCGTTAGGGTTTATATTTGAATGGAGAAATTTGGAGAAATGCCTGCATTCTTAAAGTTACATAGTTTATTGTTGAATATTAACTCTTTCATATTTCCATGAGATTTTGGTGCCTCATCTTAAAAAATGGTACATCAAGGTTCTCCATTGCTAGCCAAGCTGCTACATTCGTGATAAGCAAGCCAGAGAATTGTAAATTCTATGGCGGGCATAAATGGGAAGCACAAGATACCTTTTGAGTGAACTGTAGGAGTTTGATGTAGAACAGTTAATGGGTCACTGTCTAACCTAGAGTGTATTTTTGTTGTCACATTTTGTGAAAGAGGCGGCTTGGAATTCACTTTCTGATGCTATCAATCTAATTGCTAGGTTATTAACTATCTAATTGAACTTGGTCTGTCCTAATTCATGGTCATGTTTTGAAATGGAAATTTTAATTCATTCCTTATACCGCTTATCAATGTGATTACTCTCTAGCTTTTGTTTTTGTTTGGAGCAACTTTCTGAAACTATATTTGCTGGAAAACCTTCTGATTAAAACTTAAGATCTCAACTCTATTGTTATCTCGCATGTTAGATAATACTAAATGTCAGCCTTCACATTCCTTTAGTAGTTCCTCTGGGTTGCTGAATTCTTGAAGAATGTCCAACGTGCTCCCAAAGAAATCTTTACCTATTTGAAAAAGTGTAAGGAGATCGCCAAGTCGTGTTCAAAGGGCATCTATTTTAAACAACCGCACTTGCTATGTGTGTAGATAGTAACGAGGCGTTGCAACTGGTGTCTGCTACTTACAATGCATCTGAATCAGTGTTTATACAAATGAAGGTTACATGATTTTTTACTACCACAGACGACACCTTGGTCTTTTGCTTAGCATATGCGCTCAAGGGACATGTTAGCTGGATCCTACTTGTAATTAGCAGCCTTTTCTACAGAAAACTTACGTAATGTTTTATATTTATGTAGGATTTCGGTTCCGGAGGATTCTCTTATTGTGGTCTACTATTGTTTTTTCGCTTCTTGTTATTCTTTTGCAAGTGATCTTTCTTATAATATTGGTCACTAAGGGTGGTGAATGGAGGGTAGCAGATGCTTGGTGGGCAAAGCTAATTGGATTCATGAAGTAAGACTTGAGCTCAGTTTCCAAATTGATCTTTTGGTTTTTTTCTTTCGGGTTTACATAACTTATCCAATTCTCTTATTTCTGGTGGCACTTGTGCTACTTTAATCCTTAACGTGGTATGCTTTTGCAGAGTCCGGTCCTGGAGGTCTCCTTCAGTAATTTATTTTTTGGTCTTACAACTATTAGTGGCTTCCATTGCGTCAATTGAAATTCACATGAACAAATTTGGTTCGAATTGAAATTCACATGAACAAATTTGGTTCGGCTTTGATATGGCTAAATATATCCGCCCAACTGACTAATGACACGTGGCATGTTTGACTTCGATTGGACTAAACGAATCTGTATCGGGATTGAACCTAAGAGAGGTGATAGAAGTCGTTAAGGACTCAAGTGCTAAAGGGAGAGTCCTAACATGGCTCTTCTACAAGAGGATCAGTCAGAAAAGAGTTCTAAAGAAGAGAGGAGTCTAGAGATGACCTATATATTGGGCAGATCCCCAGGTACACAGACAAGTTCACACACTAACACTCAGTGCATTTTCAATTATTCAGAATCCTACCCTAGTAGCGTTGTTCTGACTTTAGCATCGGAGCCGCCTCCACCGGAACATCCCCGGTGGTCACTCTGTGTTTCTATTTTGCAGGCTCATTTCCTAGCTGTGGTCCCAATCAAGATTTAAGTAGTAACATTTTGGCGTCATCCGTGGGACTGACAAGGAATATGGCTAGGCAATCACCTTCAAACACTCCCCCAGCCAGTCGTTTAGTCCAAAGTCGACGAGCGAAATCAAGCGGCTCCCGCCGAAGAAGTTGGCAACCAACACCGTCCCAACAACATTCTAGTAATGACTGGATTAATGTAACTTCAGTCACCCCGAAGACGACTGACAGCTCCCAGGGAACTCGTTCCCCGACCCCTCTTTTAAAAAGGGGAGACTTGCGCCATCGCCTAACCAAAAAGCTGTTTGACACTCCGAATGCGGATCTGACTAGAGAAGTCCACGAACTTAAGGGTGTGGTAACCACCTTACAGAAAAAGCTTGAAGAGGTGGCCCCGATGATTTCTACTAACCAGACATGCCTCGATCCCAGTGACCTTTGTCTTAGACTGACCTCAAGGTCCAGCTATGGTCGAAAGTATAAATCAGATACTGATCCCAGCTATCAGCCAGAAGAAGAAACCGAAAAACATGTCACCAGAAGTGGATCGTGTTTTCGACACGGGATGTCAGTAGAGAACATCACGAATTCGCCTCCTGTTGTAGGCGGCGAAATTCGGGGTCAACGCTGCGCGAACCAAAGGCATTGTCCCCAAGGACGAATTCATGGCTCCATACGAAAAGTGCGTCCCTAAGGGTGAACTTCTCTCAAAACTATCTCTGGGCCTTGCCCGGAGGCATTCACTCCCCCAAGGGAGGACACAAGATACCCCATGTCCAAAACAATTGAGAAGGCGAAACTCCCTCCAAATTTTCGGATGCCGCAGTGAGATTTATATGATGGGAGCGGAGACCCTGAAGAGCACGTCTACCAGTTTCAAACAAATATGTTGCTCCTCCAGGTCTCAGATTCCGTCATGTGCTGGGCATTCCCAACGACTTTGAGGAAGGCGGCGCATGCATGGTTTAAGTCTCTACGACCCAGGACCATCCATTCTTTCGCCCAGCTATCTGACTTGTTTCAGAAACATTTTGTGAGCAGCCAAACTCGGAGGAAGAATTCAGCAAGTCTTCTCAATGTGGTCCAGGAAAGGAACGAGTCCTTGTCGCGGTATTTGGGACGCTTTAATGCGGCGACATTAGAAATAGATAACCTTGATGAGTCGGTAAAGTACACAGCTTTTATGCGCGGGCTTCGTCCTACAACCAAATTTGCATTTGCGGTAAATAAGAGCCCCCCCGGAAGCATGAGCGCCTTGCTGGATAAAGCCAACAAGTACATCCAGGCCGAAGAGTACTTAGAAACCCACAAAGGACAAGAGCAAGAAAAGAGACCTCGAGAAAATAGTCCAAGAGGTGGACAGGGTTCTAAGCGTTTAAGAAGGGACGAAAGGCGCCCCAAAGAGATGTTCGACATGAATAATCTGACGCCATTGACTGCAAGGCCATCGCAGATCCTTCATGAGATAAAGGATAAAGACATACTGGAAAGACCAGACAGGATAAGATCGGCGCCCAGTCAGAGAGATAGGAGTTTGTGGTGCCGTTACCACAACGACCATGGCCACACTACCGACAAGTGTGAATCGCTCAAGGGTGCTATAGAGGCTCTTATCAAACGCGGACACTTGCGAGGGTATGTCAATCAAAGGAATGAAAAAGAGGGAAGCCACTCCTTTAGCAGGAAGAGAAGAAGCGCAAGAAAATGCGGGAGTCATCCATACTATCTCGGGAGGAATTGCCGCAGGAGGTTCTTCCGGACATGGACGAAAAGCTTACGCAAGAGAAGTCCTCAGAACTATAGGATCGTCAGTTAAGAAGCAGAAGATAGAACCGGCCCCAACAATATCCTTCTCTGATGATGATGTGGGAGACACGAGAACACCTCATGACGACCCCCTAGTTGTTACACTCCGGGTAGGGAACTTCGACATGAAGAGAATCCTTGTAGACAATGGGAGCTCGGCGGAAGTACTTTTTTATGAAGCATTTCAAAAGATGAACATCCCATCCGATCGCTTACGGAAGATAGATACGCCCCTATACGGTTTTTCTAACCATCCTGTTGCTTGCGAGGGAATTATTACATTACCCGTAACCGTGGGTGCCCCTCCGACCCAAGCTAAACTGATGTTAGACTTCGTGGTGGTACGCATTCCTTCGGCCTATAATGCAATTTTGGGGCGAACAACGTTAAACCAATTAAAGGCGGTGGTATTAACATACCACATGAAAATGAAATTCCCCACGGAGAATGGAGTTGGGGAAGTAAAGGGAGACCAGGTGGTGGCTCGGCAGTGCTACACGGCATCATGCCGAAGCAAATCCAAAGAAACCCTCATGATAGAGGATTTGAGGGATGAGACCAAAGTCGAGAGAGGCAAGCCCGCTGAAGACCTCATTCATATCGAATTATATCCGGGAAATCAAGAGAAGACAGTAAGGGTGGGAACCGGTCTGTCAGACAACCTCAAGCTCAAGCTTGTGGATTTATTAAGGGGCTACTCAGATATCTTCGCCTGGACGGCATCCGATATGCCTGGGATTGATCCCGAAGTGATCACCCATAAATTGAATGTTGACCCACTTAAGAAGCCGGTCAAGCAAAAGAAGAGGACATTCGCTCCTGAAAGACAAGTGAAAATCGAAGAAGAAGTTGACAAGTTATTGACAGCAGGATTCATTGAGGAGATATCGTATCCTGATTGGGTCGCCAATGTCGTGATGGTACCCAAGTCGAGCGACCGTTGGAGGATATGCATCGACTTCACTGACCTCAACAAGGCTTGCCCAAAAGACAGCTACCCGCTACCTCGAATTGACATTTTGATTGATGCAACTTCGGGTCATGAGCTGTTAAGTTTCATGGATGCGTACTCTGGGTACAACCAGATAAAGATGTGCGTAGATGATATCCCCAAGACCTCCTTTATTACAGAACGGGGGTTATATTGTTATAAAGTCATGCCTTTCGGACTCAAGAATGCGGGGGCAACTTATCAGCGCCTCGTTAACATGATCTTCCACGACTCAATTGGGAGAAACATGGAGGTATACGTGGATGACATGCTAGTCAAGAGTGTGGAAGCCGAGGCTCATGTGGAAGACCTCAAGGAAACCTTCGACATCCTGAGAGCTTATAACATGAAACTAAACCCACTCAAGTGTGCGTTTGGCGTAGCATCAGGGAAGTTCTTAGGATTCGTGGTATCTCAACGAGGTATAGAAGCAAACCCAGAAAAGATAGGCGCTATTCATGCCATGAAGTCGCCTAAGACAATCAAGCAGGTTCATGAGCTTACAAGAAGAGTGGCGGCTTTGGGAAGGTTCATGTCCAAGTCAGCCGAAAAATGCCTCCCCTTTTTCAAGGCTATCAGGAAGGCAAAAGATTTCGAGTGGACCGAAGAATGCCAGAGGTCATTCGAAGAATTGAAGCAATACTTGTCGTCCCCGCCGCTCCTTACAAAACCGGTTACTGGTGAAGACTTGTTCTTATACTTATCGGTTAGTGAAGTAGCGGTAAGCACGGTTTTAATCTGAGAGGAAGAAGGCAAGCAAAGACCTGTTTATTACATGAGCAAGGTCTTACAGGACGTGGAAACGAGGTACCCCCGAATAGATAAGGTGGCCCTAGCCCTTGTCACATCGGCGAGGAAATTGAGACCATATTTCCAGTCGCACACCATCGTTGTGTTGACTGATCAACCATTGGGTAAGGTTCTCCAAAATCCTGATGCGTCGGGGAGATTGGTAAACTGGTCGGTAGAACTAGGCGAGTTTGATATTCGGTATATCCCCGTACAGTAATTAAGGCTCAAGCCTTATCAGATTTTGTTGTTGAGTGCACAATACCGGAGAATCCCCCGCATTTGATTCTTTCAGAAGTTTTGGATCCTTGGCTCCTTTATGTCGACGGCTCTTCCAAGGTAGGAAGTAGCGGAGCCGGGCTTATACTTATCAGCCCTGAAAAGTTTGTGATTGAGTACGCCCTCCGCTTTAATTTCCAGGCATCAAACAATGAAGCTGAGTACGAGGCGCTCCTAGCAGGAACAAGGTTGGCACACTCTTTCAAAGTTGACTCTCTTTCCGTCCATAGCGATTCTCAATTAGTTGTGAATCATATCTTGGGAGACTATGGGGCGAAAGATGATAGAATGGCCCAGTACCTCCAAGCCGTGAAAACGGAAGCTGCTAAGTTCAAAAATTTCGCCATCCGCCACATACCGCGAGACCAAAATGCCCAAGCAGACTCACTGTCAAGACTGACTTCCGAGGACATTTCGGAGTTAAACCGGGCAGTATACATTGAGTTCCTCCAAGAAAGAAGTATCCAGCTCTCAAAGGAGGTGGATGTAATAGAACATGAACCTTGCTGGATGGACCCAATTATTCAATACCTCGTCTCGGGAGTGTTACCGTTAGAGAAAAGCGAAGCGCGTAATTTACGTGCTAAAGCTGCTCGGTTTGCCCTTGTAGATGGGATGCTATATAAGAAGTCTTTTAGCCTGCCATACCTAAAGTGCTTGAGCCCTAGAGAGGCAGACTATGCGTTACAGGAGGTCCATGAAGGGATTTGCGGACAACACTTGGGGGGAAGAAACCTGGCCCACAAAATCTTGCGGCAAGGTTATTAACAGAGAGAGGCGATCAAGTTCACAAAAAGATGTGACCGCTGTCAAAAATTTGCCCCGCTCACGCACACGCCGGCAGCACCACTTAGTATCTTGACTTCCCCAATTCCGTTTGCAATGTGGGGAATGGATATTTTGGGCCCATTCCCGATGGCTACCGGGCAAAGGCGTTTTGTGATAGTCGCCATCGACTACTTCACAAAATGGACTGAGGCTGAATCGTTGGCCACTATAACGGCATCGAAATACGAAGAGTTCTTCTGGAAGAACGTTGTCTGCCGCTTTGGTGTTCCAAAGATCCTGATCACAGATAATGGGAAGCAATTCGACAATTCAAACTTTCGAAGCTTTTATGAAGGTCTCTCTATTGATCTCCGTTTTACGTCGGTCGCTCATCCCCAATCCAATGGACAGATAGAGAACATGAATTGCTCAATCCTTCAAGGGTTGAAAAGAAAGCTGGACGATGCGAAGGGGGCATGGGTTGATGAGCTTCCTAAGGTACTTTGGGCATACCGCACAACACCCCATTCTGTGACAGGCGAGACACCATTTCTCCTATCTTTCGGTACAGAGGCGCTGCTACCCGTAGAAGTGGGCCTCCCCACGGTTCGAGTGTTGCAATTTTCGGAGAAAGAAAACGAAGAGAATCTCAGAGGGAATCTGGATCTATTAGATGATGTGCGAGCCCAAGCCTTAGATCGGATGATTTCAACAAAACAACGAGTTGCAAGATTCTACAATCGAAAGGTACGAATGAGGATATTTAGAGTCGGCGATCTAGTCCTCAGAAAATTGGAAGTCTCAATTCCTAAGGCAGCTGTGGGGAAGTTGTCGCCAAATTGGGAAGGACCTTACAAGACATCGAAGATGCATAGGCCAGGCGCTTATTCACTGGAAACACTTTCAGGAGAGGTGATTCCGCGAACATGGAATGCTGACAACTTGAGGAAATACTACCAGTTGAATCTTGAGGAAAAGCGAAGACGTTCTCTTTTTTATATATTTAGGTGGAAAGTAGCATAGAACATAGTTGGAGAGTAGAGATGAAGTGTTTCCGTTATAATAAAATTCAACTGCAGTTTGAAGTATATCGTTTCGTCTACCCAATATTAACATCTTCATTATTGTGTGAAAGAGGTATTGCTTACATTAGCATATCGATCATTGGTTAATTCAGTTGACAATATTCATGTTCCCAAGAACGACGTAGATCCAATATCCGAGCAGACTGCCCGAACAGACTGCTCGATTAAGTGAAACAGCGAATGTTGCTCAAGCAAAGTATCACTCAATGTGATAGGGTAAGACACAAGTTTTACCTAACACGGTCTAGCTTTAGTTCTAGCCCGAGAAACGAAAAAACCATGTGGGAGATCGTCGCCCTATCCTGTTTTGTTAATTCGAAACCTGGCCGAGCGTGAGTGCGAGGCTTTTTTTCCAGCCCTTAGTTGACGATAAGGGTTCGCGTCAAAGTAAAAACAAAATATCACCCAATGTGATAGAGTAAGACACAAGTCTTACCTAACACGGTCTAGACTTAGTTCTAGCCCGAGAAACGGCAAAACAATGTGAGAGATCGTGGCCGCACCCTGTTTTGTTAATTCTGCCCGTGCTTGAGCGCGATTGTGAGGCTTCTTTGCCAGCCCTTAGTTGACAATAAGGGTTCGCGTCAAAGTAAAAACAAAGCAAAAGGTGAAAGATTCAAAACACGATTGCAAAAACATAACCCCTCAAGGGGTAAACAAAAATGTTTCCATTTGCAAGCCTCTGAGGCAATATTAGTACTGAGGGAACATCAAATGGGAATTACAAAATGAACAGAAGAATAATCATGAATTGCCCTAAGACGCAGGAGCATTCCCGGATCGGACACTTTTCTCCCCAGGAGAAATAGCATCTCCAGCTTCAGTAAGTGCAGCAATTTCACCCGATGGCGAGTCAAAGCTGGGCACCACAACGTCTTCCAAGAAAAGGCTCGGATATTTGGCCACAGTTAACTCCTTGGCTTTCTGGAAGCCCTCTTGAAAGATGGAAAGCCCATCTTCTGTCCGCTTCCGAAGCCATTCATCGCCAGCAGTACCATCAAGGAATGCATGGATTGCCTTATTCTCGATCTCGGCCTTTTTATGCCTCAGTTTCTCACATCTTTTTTCAAGACGACCGAATAGTAAGTGAATTAAAAGTACCTTCAATTGCGCTTGTCCTGTTTTGAAGCCCCACTTTCAACGAATTCCAAACACACTAATGTGTTTTCCCCTATCAAGCCAAGCCCCGCAACAAAAGAACCTAAGCCTTATGCAAGCATCATAACAAGCATGCACCCTGAATTAAATGTTCTCAGCAAAAGAAGGAAAGGTGAAGAGAAGAAAACCAAAAGCGTCCGCAAATTATAAGCGTAAATAAAACACAAGCATCCCATTAGATGAAACATCATAAATAAATAAATTTTTTGAGAAAACATCCAAATTTTTTCAAACTCCAATCTAAAGATGCACAATCTCTATCGATGAAGGAAAAAAGTTTGATATTTTGCGAGGCATGCTTCTTACAAACTAACATTTCTTAGAGAAAGGCAAAAAGAAAATTAACTACCACATATGATAGAAAATTTCTCGCCAGAAGATAGCCACATGTACTACATCAGATCATTTCAAGGGCCTATTAAAAAACTCAAAAACTTCATATGGTATCAATGTCACTCAAGATATGTGGAGATCGATCAACACAGCCACCAACCAATCATACATACATATCGAGAGACAGAAAGATAGCTCAAACCACCGATCTACCCCAAGCTTCAGCCGATTTCAGCAAATTAAGCTGTGTATGTGTGTGTTTGAGTGTGTGATTTCAGCAAATTGAGCTGTGTAAGTGCAGATTCAGCCAATAGCAGAGTATGTGTGTGATTTCAGCATTGTTTTGCATGAAATTTTCAGAAAATTAAGCGATATATGTGTGTGAAAGAGAGGTTTCAGCAAATTGAACAATGTGTGTCTGAGATTTCAGCAGAATGAACTGTGTGTGGGTGCATGTGTGTGTGATTTCAGCAAACTGAACTCTCTGTGTGTTTGTATACTTGGACCATAAGATATTAGCAAATTGAACTCTCTCCACGTGTGTGAGAATTCAGCAAATTGAACTCACTCCACGTCCAAAGATATGCTGGACGCTATGATGTCAAACAAATGAAGCTTACTCCAAATCTTGCAAAGAAACAAAAGGAAGGCCGATTCTCTGCTTAACTTTGCACCAACATTTGCATGACTGTTAAAGAATTGAGTTCCATCTAATCAAACTACAAGTAAAATGCAAAATTAGACAAACGGACAAATACTCACATATAAAGTATCCAACAGAATTCCAACTAATAAAGCACAGGCAAAATAATCTACGACTTTAAGGAAATGGAATTCCTTAAAGTAAGGAATCGAAACCATCACATTCTAATGCATGTTGCTGTAAGGAAATGAAATTCCAAAGTAAAAGAATTTAAACCTAATTTTTGCATAAAATTAAATGATACGTACATGTATTTTAAATTAGGTGAAAATTATCCTTTTTTTTTGTGGTTATATATATATATATATATATATCGATATATATATATATATATTCACAGAGACACAGCATCACACAGCTGCACCCCCCCCCCAATCCCCCTCTCTCACACAATGCATTAACACACAGCCCATCCCCACCCCCTCGCACGTACACACGCGGTTACAACACACACGCACACCCGCTCAAACACCCCGTTACCCACAACCAAACAGCACCCCCTCCCCTCGTTTCTCTCACACAGTAACAGTCACAACCCCCCCACCCCCACGACTCCCCTCCCCCCGGGCTAGTACCCAACTACCCAACGACCCTATCGCCGCAATACCCAGCCACCTTCCACTGCACACACACCTTAACCCATCATCCCACAACACGTACCCCCTCTCGCACACAGTCCTGCCAACCCCCAACCCCTTTCTCTCACACACCAGCCACCCCCCAAACCCCTGCTACCCACCCCCCCACGAACCTCATCACCACCCCGGGGTTACCCACGACCCCCATAACAACAGAAATTCCCCACCACCCCGCAACCCCCTCCTCCCTAAAACAGTAACAGTTACAGCCCCCCCAACAACCCCCACTCATACTAACCCATCACCACCCCACAACCTGGGCTTTCCATGACCCCCACAACACGAAAATACCCCACCACCCCGCACCCTCCACGACCCCCACTCACACTAAACCATCACCACCCCACCACCTAGGCTTTCCACGACCCCCACAACATGAAAATACCCCACCACCTCGCACCCTCCATGACCCCCACTCACACTAACCCATCACCACCCCACCACCTAGGCTTTCCACGACCCCCACAACACAGAAATACCCCACCACCCTGTACCACCGCTAACCCACCCTCATAACCTTACCCACGTCCTCCCCAACACGGACACAGCTCACCATGACCCCCAAACAGAACAGACAACAAACACCCACCACCGGTTACCCACAGCTCCCTCCCCCGCCCCCCCCTCCCAAAACACGGACACAGCTAACCAGTCACATTTTTTTCACCCACGACCCCAGCTACCCATACAGACCCAGCAGTGCAACAAACGTCCCACAAGAAAGAAGAAGATCGGCATGGTGTGAGTGATTGACAAAAAGAAGCAAGAAGAACGTCATACCTAGAAGTCAGATCTTCAGTGAAGTTCTTGTTGCATCCCAAAATCTCATTCGAGCTAGGTTTTGTGCAATTCCAATTGTCAAAATTGCCCGCGAATTTCTCCCGCCTGATCTTCAATTCCTATCCCCACGGTAATCAGTCGTGGGGTTTGCGTTTGAGAGATTGTTGATCGACTGATCGCCAAAGCTCTCCAAGCTCTTTCTGATTTTCGACCCAATTCCCACGGCCGGCACAGATGCATTGGGTTCCAATTTCGAGAAGAAGCAATGGCCACGGTTCAATCTGAACCGTTGGTTTAAGGAGACTTGTATCTACGACTCCGTGTGAGTCGTAGGCAATTTCGTCACTATAGGCTAGTTTTCTTGTAGTGTGTGTTTGGGGGTGAAAGGGCAGAAGATGAAGAGTGCGTGTGTGTGTGTTTTTTTTGTGCAACTGTTAGCGCTTGATTTTGTGTGTGTGTGTGTGTGTGTGAGAGAGAGAGAGAGAGAGAGAGAGGGTAAACTTATCTAGCTTGTTATTTAGGTTTAAATTCAGTTTACTAATTATGTTTTTACACTGAGGGTGATACATTATTAATTGATGGTTTAGTTGCTCTGACAGTTTGTGGTATCATTTGTATGAGGTTAAGGGTTCTATTGTTTTAGCGTAATTGATCGAGCGAGTGTCTAACGTTCGAAAAATTCCGGAATGTTATAGTTGGTATCAAAGCATAGGTATATGATTCTGTATACTTTAGAAGCATGTGAGGGAAAGCCTGTATTTTAACAAGAGGGTTAGGGAAAAATATAATACCTTAGTTGAACCATATCAATGGCTAGATATCAGAGTGCGTACTGAAAGTGTAGTGGGTATATTATTTGGTCTGAGGCATTGATGTCTGTGTGCGCATAGGAATTGACTAAATATTTCGAGGACAACAATCTGAGGTAAGTTAAATTTCGAGGACGAAATTTTTATAAGTTGGAGAGAATATAACACCTTGAACCTTGATAATGCCTAGCCGGTTACCTCATTTTAAGCGATGAATTTTATACGCAAGATTTAACGTCGATTTCCATGAGTGAAATTCTATCGATAACCTTTAATTACAAAAGTTTGGAAACCATAAGTTATAATTTAAAGATGGCAATTGCAAATGATATTGATTGCGGTACTTAGTGACAATTAGAGTAAACGATATTTTTGAAAACTTTTAGCGACGATATTTTTTTTACTTAGCATCGATATTTTTCTTAGCAACATTTTTAGCAACAATTAGTGAAGCGAGGTTATATAACAACCAGTTAAAAACTTCCTAGCACATTAAATTATCGCAAATAATTACTTTGGGCCTTTTCGTAATAATAGAAACTTTTGGGTAAGTTTTGAATAAATATCAAAAATTGAGGTGAGTTTTGGTAATTTTCCAACTTATGGTTTTTATATATAGATAAACTTTATGAGGTAGCTATCTTTTTTTTTCCTCCTCTTTTCTGATCCGCGGTAGAGAGGGAGAGAGGGAGCAGTGTCGAAAATAAGGTGAAGGGTCCAGATTCCGTAAGACTTCTACCCTTCTTTCCCTAAATTAATCTTATATATGTGTGTGTGTGTGGGTGGGTTATGGCCGTGCGCATGTAGTTTCAGAAGATGTACGTGTTTATGTGTACTGTGCGCGTTAAGGTTGGGACTGTGAGGATGCGGGGACAGCCATAGTGCAAGTGAGGGACTGTTTACAACCATGTTGCACCATGTGGAGTTGTGCGTGAGTGATGTGTCTTTGAGTGTAAGATTTATGAGGAGCTGTGAAATGGGGGGCACCTGCCGAGTGTGTAGTGTGTGTTTTTTTACTGCTGTTAGTAAGAGGAAATTATTTTAAGTAGGTCATAGCCATGGTGGCTGTGACTTTGTACCTGTGTGGGTGTGTTCAATGGAAGAAAGGGTGGCCGTTTAAGTGGTGGCTACTGTGGGAGGGAGCTACCGTGGCCTTGTGCATGTGTGTGTGAGTGCGTCCAAGAGAAGAAAAAAAAGAGGAAAAGAAAGGATTGGTACTGCCGCAATGTAACACCCCGATAATTTTTCCGATGTATTTAAAAATTTTAGTAGTGAAAATATTTTTTTTGTATGGACCATATATATATATATATATTTTTTAGAAGTATCATGTTGGAGGTTTTAGCGACAAATGGTGTGTAGGATTATTTTATTTTTCTAACTAGGGTTTCTTGTGACTATATTTAGGCTAAATAGTTTGGGCAGCCGTCAAGGCTCCCTGTAACCGTCACACCTAGAGAGAGAGAGAGAGAGAGAGAAAGACAGGGAGAGAGAGCAGAAAGAGGGCTGCAGAGAGAGAGAGATCAAGGACTCATTCCGGCGAAGCTTTCCGATAAGGTAAGAGATCGTCAACTTACATTCGGTTTTCAGTATATATGCATTTACATATAGTGGGCTAAAAGGGAACGGGATGTATACGGATTTGTGAGCGTGATGGGTTTCTGAATGTGAGGTTGTGTGCTGAATGTCATGGGTGCTTGCGTGGTGTGCCGCATAGTGCATATTGGTATAGTGGTGTGTTGGGTTTTAGCTGTGAAGATGCGTGCGTGTGTTTTTGGTGTTGGATGATGAATTTATGGCTGTGAGGTGCGTGTTGTGAAAATAGTGAGTTCAGGGATTTGCATGTATACGGGTTTGTGGGTTCGGTAGTGTTGTAGCCGTGAGATGGAGTTGCCGCCAAAGGAGTTGGCTTCTCCGGTGAATTTCTAAGTTTTCTGCTATGTTATGTAATGGTTTTGAAAGGGATTATGGCTGCTGGGTATTTTAAATGGATCAGCCGTGTGTATTGTAAATGGGTATTGCACGAACTGTAGGGATGGTTGTGGAACAATGCCGAAGATGATGCAAATCTAATGGTAGGTGCTGTGTGGTGATGTCAATCGCTGGCGTTGGTGCAATGGCACTCGCCGATAGCCGAATTTGGATGGGGTAGTGTCTGGGGGGTAATGTTAAGACGGCGTAAGTGTGTTTGGCAGGTGAGATAGTGAGTGTTTTGCCTGTGTGAATGAGTGAGTGTGTGAGTTGCAAGGAAAAGATAGAGGGATGACAGTGGGTTATTGCTGTGATATTGTCTGTGTTTGGGTGTAAAGTGGGTTCTATGTGAAAGGGTAAAGAGTGGGGAAACTGCTAGGAAGAAAGTGTAGTAAATAGTGTGTGTGTAAAGGTTTGTGAGTAGTGAAAGGCTAAAGATTCATGCCGTGAGCTGTAATGGAAGCTGAGTGTTCACGTGTGCATGTGTGTGTAGAGTGAAATGGGGGGTAGAGTTGCGTGTGTGAAGGGAGGTGCATGAGTGTGTGTACCTGCGTAGTGTGTAGTGTGTAGTATGAGAGTGTGAGTTGTTATGTGATATGAACTGGAAGAAGGAAAGCAAGGCAGGTAGTGTCTATGTTGGTGCTGAATACATGTTTGCAAATGGGCCGGTGTGTGTGTGAGTATGCATGAAAGGGGAAGAAGCTACTGCCACGAGGCAGTAGCTGTGATGTGAGTAGGTTGTGAGATTTTATGTGGGTTGTGACAGATAAGAAGGGAAATGCGGATCGGGTTTGACGTTAAGTTTGCATGTGCATATGTTAATGCACGCTTATCGTTAGAACATGAAAATTTTCAGTATAATACTTTAGACCATATTAGAATTCTTGGCAAAGTTTTATAATTTTCTGAGATCGTATGAATCTTTAGTATTTTCTGTAATTTCAGATTTGTAAAATTGTTTTGGAGACCTTAGACCCAGAAAATGTTTTGGGAAAAATTATAGTAATGTCTTCATGGTATAATTAAGACTCGGTAAGAGTTTGATGATTTTTGGGGTTGAATTGCTATGGTTTCCATATCGCATTATTTTTAGCAAAACAGATATTTGAAAAATAGTTTTAATGCCTTTTGATTTCTGAATTATATTTTTATAATTTTTATACATATTTAAAAGTTAATATAAAAATTATGGGACTTGTTTTGCAGCTGAAGTAATTATGGCTATTATTGGATTTTATTGTATTTAAAGAAATTATTTTAAATAAAAAATATTCAAAAATTCAGAAAATTCATATTCTGACTTTTATTAATATTTTAAGCTATAAAAATATTTTAGTGAAATTTATTATGAATTTTAGAGTGTCATTATACGTTAAGGAGTGTGTAGGATTTTCGGTTAGGCTGGCCGTGTGCGGGAACTGTTTTGAGTGCACGAATTCGTAGAGAGTGGAGTACGCAGTGGGTAGTCGATATTAGGGTTTATAGTGTATTTTACATAAATTATGTTCTAACAAGTAAATTGCCAATCTAGGTTTATTCAGAAAATATTGATTGAGGATTGATAGCATCGCTTAACTTGGACCGAGGTAAGGGATTTCTATCCGAACCTCAATTCGTTATTCTTATGAAAGCTTTGTGAACTATATTGATCCGAATTTATGTTTGTTGTAAAAAAAAAATGTTTTGAAATTTCCCATGAAACCCTAAATTGAGCCTTATAGCGATCGTTTGGAATTCTGTTTCATCTCATCTTGGAATTTATTGTTCATTTGATATGTTTATTGATTGCTCATCGTAAAACATTTTTAATTCTATTTATTACTTCTCAATGTTGACATGAGTTAGTAACTTGGGAGCCATAAGGATGGTCTGTATTACTGGCGTTATAAGGATGGTCTGTTGGATGGGTTTAACTAGTACCTAGATGGACTAGTCAGTGTACATATGCATATGTAAGTGTATCGAGCACTGCCGGGGTGGCTTTGCTTCTGTACTGCTCATGTTCAACGTTTCCTATTTATGTTTATTGCGCTTTAAGTGTTTTTAAAAATGGTTATCGATTTAAGGGAACTGAGTTGATACTCATCCCTTTGTTTATATTGAAATGTTGTGGTTTTCTTTGAAAACCCTTTTCAAATTTATCGTTTGATTGTATATAAAAAGATTGTTTGAAACGCTCTGTTTCTCCGCTTTCAAAATTTTGTATTGGTTTAAATGTCAAATCGTCCGTATCGTTTTCTTATTTTTTAAATCTTTGTGCGACCTTACTGGGCTCTCAAAAGCTCACTCCCATTTGACTTCCTTTCCGCAGGTGACAGCCAGTAGTAGGTTACCTGAATATGGATTAGAGCCGAGCGAGCATAAGGAAGTGAATTAAATTTTAGTATTGATTGTTAAGACCCCTACGCGGGTAAACTTCTTGGTTATATTTAAATTGATTTGAGGAAATTGTAATGATTAGAGGCTCTGACATAGGTTTTCATAGTTAGTTATTTGAAATGAAGGTTTTTATGCTATTAAGTATTGATTGTTTTAAACACTCCGGGAGTTCGGGGTGATAACGCTCCGGAAAAGTCCGGGTGTTAAAGCTCTGAAATTCCGGGATGTTACACGCAAGGCAGTGTAATTGTGTGAGTTGTATGGGTTATGAGTGCTTATATGTGTGTATGTATAGACGGTATCGGTTGTAGTTAATGTGTGTTTGTGTATGGGTGTGTGTATACAAGTGTGTATGTGTGAGACGACTGCCGTAATGGCAGTCTGTGATTGTGTTTGTGTGAATATGTGAGCGTGTAGGGGCTGCCGATGAGTGTATCATTTCAGATGTGTGTGTGTGTGTTTGTCTGTACTCTATGTGTGTGTGTCAATGTATGTAAAGTGTGTAGCTGTGTTTAGGGGGGGTTAAATGGGTTTATGGGAAGTAGAAGATGGAGAGTGCACATGTTTTTTTTTTTTTTTTGTAACCGTGAGTGCTTAAGTGTGTGTATGTATGGATGTGACTGTGTGTTTGTGTTAGAAGAGGGAGAAAACCCAGCCCTGGATGCAATGGGTGTGTGAGTGTGAGTGTGTGTTTGTATGTTGTGTATGTGTATAAGTGTGTGTATAGTGTGTTGTTGAACCAAACAAAAAAAAAGGGAGAAGAAAAGTCTGTTGGGGAGGTTTGAGTGCATGTTTATGTTTGTGTGAATGTGTGTGAGTGTGTTTGTGTTTGTGTGAATGTGTGTGAGTGTGTTTGTGTATCAATATGCGTGCGTGTGTTTATATTGTGTGGGTGTGTCTGTGTAATATGTGTGTATGCGGTGTGTGTTATGTGTGAACAATCGTGTGTAATGCATGCCTGGGTGTGTGTCTAATCGTCTGAAATGTGTGTGTGTGTGGGGGGGGGGGGGGGGGGGTTGTGAGGGCATTGGGTAAGAGAATGCAGAGGGGAAGAAGAAGGGAAGTGGGTATTGGGTACTGGGATCGCGTTGGGTTCGGCGCATGCATTTGGATCGCGCACAGTAATTGTTAGCACGTGAAATTTTACAGTACGGTACCTTAGGCAATATTAGAATACGTGGAAAATTATTATAATTTTTTGAAATAATATGTATTTTTAATATCTATAAGATCAGATGTACTAAAAAATTTATAATTTTCTGAAATCGTATGTATTTTTTATATTTTCTATAAGATTAGCTTTATAAAATTCTTTTGGAGTCTTTAAAGTCCACGATAAATTCTGGAAAAAAAATTAGATTAATGTTTTTATATCATAAATAAGTCTCAGTATACGTTTTTTGGTTTTTTTTTATAGTATTTATTATCATTGTTGTATCGCGTAAAGTTTAGCAAAATGAATAATTTAAAAATAGTTTTAATGGATTTTAAATTCTAATTTCAATTTCTATAATTTTTATACATATTTTAAAGTTCTTACAAAAATTATGGGACTTTATTTTCAGTTAGAAACAATTACGGCTATTTATGGACTTTTCTTGCATTTAAAGAAATTATTTTATTTCAAAAATATTCAAAATTTCAGAAAATTCATATTTTGACTTTTTATAATTTTTTAAGCTAAAAAATTGTTTTAATATAATTTATTATGAATTTAGGGTATCGTTACGCATTAAGGAGTGTACAAGGTTTTCGGTTAGGTTGGTCATGTATCGTTACGCTTTGGGTTGCATCATTCCGGATTGAGGAGTGAGCACATTGTGGGTAATTGATATTAGGTTTATAGTGTCATAGTATAGATTGGTTCTCATAAATAAATGCCAATCTAGGTTGATTTAGAGGACTTTGATCGAGGTTGTGTAGCATTGCTTAGCTTGGATCGAGGTAAAGAAATTCATCTGAATCCTATTTCATTGCTCTGAATTCAAATGTTTTATTGTGACAACTTTACAAACTTTATTGAGCTCTGATTTTATGATTGATATTAAAATGTAAGGAATTCCATCAGAACCCTACTCATCATTTTGAATTCATACGTTTTAATCTTAACTGTTTGGCAAAATTTTGTTGAACTCTGGTTTTATAAATTTTCATAAAAATATTTTGATTTTCTCGTAAACCTTAACTTGAACCTTTAAGCGATCGTTTGGAATTTCTTGTTCATTCTCATATGTTTTATTGATTCGAACATCATAAAACATTTTGAATTGTGTTTATCTTTACTAAATGTTGACATGAGTCAGTAATTTTGGGAAGTTATATGATGCATATTGTTGGCGTTATAAGGATGGTCTGTTGGTTGGGTTGAACTAGTACCCAAATGGACTAGTTAGTGTATATATGCATATGTAAAGTGTATCGAGCACTGTCGGGGTGACTTTGCTATAGTGTACTGCTCATGTTCAATGTTATATGTTTTTGTTTTACTGTACATGAAATGTTTTGAAACGACTATTGATTTGAGGAATTGAGTTGATACTTGTCCTTATGTTTATATCGAAATGTTGTGGTTTCATTAAAAAAAAATCCTTTGAAAAGTTGTTATTTGGCTTAATTGTAAAATCGTCTGAATCGTTTTGTTTTTAATCCTTGATTGACCTTATTGGGCTCTCAAAAACTCACTCTCGTTTGACTTCTTTTCCGCAGGTGATAACCAGCATTAGATTACCTGAGTATGGATTAGAGCCGAGTGAAGGAAATTCTTGATTTAAGCTAGTATTGCTCATTAGAACCCCTGCGTCGATAAACTTCTCTAGCTTGTTATTCAGGTTTAAATATAATTTACTAATTATATCTTTACACTGACGGTGATACATTGATTGTTTAGTTGCTTTGACAGTTGGTGGTAGATGAGGTTGAGGGTTCTATTGTCTTAACGTAACCGATCAAGCGAGTGTCAACGTTCTTGAAATTTTGGGATGTTACACTTAATTACAACCTTTAGCTAACTTTAAATCTTTTGTCGCTAACAAGGTTAAAAATTTACTAATGCTTCTTTTAATGACAAGAGATTATGAATATAAGAAAACGGGTGAGGATCTGGCCCCAATTAATATCAAGGAATCAAATAATTGAAGATTTTTTCAATAAAAGTACATTTTTCAACAATAAAAGTTTGAAAAGAATTAAGGGCATTTAAAAAAGGGACGCTAAACTACAATACTTTTGCTAAATTTAAACAATTTGTTGTGCATGTTTAAGTGAAAAAAATGTATGGATTTAACCAAAACGGGTGTGGATCTAGCTAGCCCCACCTAAACCCTAAAACGCTAAATCTTAAATCCTAGACCATATGAAATGATCCCAAGAGGTTAAATGGTTGAACATTTTTTCTTCAAAATATGTTTTTAAATGTATAGAGCTTACAAAAATTTATGGTATTTTTTTATTTTTAAAAGGGTGAGGCAAAATTACAACATTTTTGGGTAAATTTTAATATTTAGTTGTTGAAGAGGCTAAATATTCACTACTACGGATATATCTTTTATTGACAAATTTAAGAATTGCATTCAACAAGCGAGAGTGGATGTAGCCCAATCGTATAAACATGATATTAAGTCCCCTATTCATCTTTAAAGAAACCCTATCAAAACTTAATCTTAAAACTTACCAATATCAAAATCGACAAACTGAACACCTTAATTTTCCTACTACTTAAGGAACCGTTCCTAATCAGAGTATTATCACGTTCCTTATTTATATATTATTTAAGGTGCATTGGACTAGCTATTGCATATATTAACCTTTGCATATGATTGCAAATTTAAATTTACCGTCATAGGATCGAGTTAGAATATCTACAAGTTCTACTAGGCCTTCTTTTTCTGCTTTAATGATGAGTTTATATATTATTTTGTATTTGTTAATATAGTAGGTTGTTATTGAAAAGTATGGACCGAGATTGATCTATGATTCTGGCCTATCAAGAGATGCTAAAGTAGCTTAAATAATGGATGGGGAAAGGTGGAGTTTACAACCTAGTAGATCCGTAGACTTGAGAAACCTCAATCAATTAATTACAGCAACTCCAATATCAGTAAGAAATGAGGAGGACAAGGTAGTATGGATCCTCACTACATCAGGCCAGTTTACAATCAAAAGTGCTTGGAATGAGATGAGAACTAAAGCACAAGGGGTAGCTTGGGCAAGAATATTATGGTTTAGTGGCCATATTCCCAAGTGTTCTTTCATTTGCTGGATGCTGTGTAAAAGGGGACTGAGAACTAAGGAGAAATTGAAACAATGGAAGCTGCTCCAGGATGACACATGCAGCTTATGTTCAGAACACCAAGAAACAAGTGATCATTTGTTCACACAGTGTAAATACACATAGGAAGTCTGGAAGTTGGTTTGTAGCAGATTGCAACCTACCTAAGGATGGGAGCACTATCTACAGCATATAACTCATATGTGCAGAGGGAAGAGCTTCAGAGCTAAACTCAATAAATTGGCTATCACAGTAACCATATATGGACGATGGAAGGAGAGAAACACAAGAGTGTTTGAACAAAAACAAGCAAATCCAGAAAGTTGTTTTTACATGATACAAAAATGGATGCAATACAGGGTCTACAGCTGGGAAAACATTGCAGACACACAGCAAAATCAGAAGTTATGTACAGAGTGGGGGATATACCAGTATATCCTAAGGAAGCAACTAAGAAGGGGGCACAATGCAGGATAGAGCCCAGATGGAAAGTTGCAGTTTCTTTAATGAAGTTGAATTGTATACAATGTACAGTGAGATAGAAAAAGGATTTGTACTCTTGAGGATGCAAAACAAATACTGAATGCTTTGGGAATAAAACACTTTTAACCCAAAAAAAATATAGTAGGTTGTTATAGTTTTCTTAATTCTCAAAACGTTATCCCATAGGTAATATTTTTTTCGTTTTTATTTTGATAATACATGTCTTATTATTTGATGAATGATTTGGGTTAATAATTATTCTTGATGAACAATAGTTGAGTTTGTATTTATTTTATAAACGTAATGCCTATATAAATATAGTGAAAAACTTAGATTTGTGAACATTATTAAAATTATTTCGTTCATTACCATTCTCTCATATCAAGCTTAGACTTTCATTTCGTCGTAAAAAATCTCAAAAGGACACTCGTAAAAATCTCAAAAGGACACACGCACATACACACCAACACACACGCATATATATTAACTTTTTATATGAGGAACTAAGGTATTATCTTATAAATTTGCATTAAAAATAAAAGTCTTGTGGCAAATATATGCTAAATTACAGGCACAACTAAATTAGTACCCTTATTGTACTACTAAGATGAACAAGACCATGCTACGTAAATTAGTACCCTCATTGGGTTTAATTAGACTTTATTGTTAATTAGGGCTTAAGTAAGAGATAGTTAAGGTTAATTAGAGTTAATGTCTTAATTAGGGTTAATTAGGATTGAGGCACTTTAGAATTTGTTGAGTTCATTCGCAGAGTTGATATTGTCCCACCTGTGATTGAGTCTAGGGTTTAAGTATATAGCCAGGGTTAGATATTATTTAGGATAATTAGAGTTAAGTTAGGGTTACCTACGAATGTGTTAGGGGTTAATCGGGGTTAATTAAGGGTTAATCAGGATTAATTATGTTTACTTAAGGTTAATCAGGGTTATTTAGGTTTAATAATAATAATTATGTTTAATTAGGGTGAATCAGAGTTAATTACAGTTAATCGGGGTTAATTAGGGTCTATCGGGGTTAACTAAGTTTGATTAGGGTGAATCAGGGTTAATTAGGGTTAATTATAGTTAATTAGGGTTACCTAAGGATGTGTTAGGGGTTCATCGGTGTTAATCAGAATTATTTTTTTATGGTTACCCCTCGTGGAAGGATTCAATTTCCATGTGACTCCCAACTACCAATCAAAGGGGCTAAGGCATCAATTTCTAAAACTTCACATTACAACAATTCTAAAAATCAGAAAGAACACATCGAGATCAGAATAGCTTGAAAAAAAAATAATTCTAATTAACTATAATCAGAATAATTCAACAAGTCACAACAAATGCCAAGAATATAGCACTATGCAAGGCATGGGGGATTGATGAAACAGGGATACTACAGATTAATTGAGGGTTTAGTGTACTATGTAGAATGTACATAAACATAGACATGTAAATTTTGCATATAATGGAATAAAAGGCTTTCACAAAAAAAAAAAAATATATATATATATATATATATATATATATATATATATATATATATATATCAAAATAATTCAAACATATAACAAAAATAATTTATACTGAAAAATTAAAAATTCTAACATTTAATTAAAATAATACGTACAAGTGGGGGACGGTGGGGCGGTGGGCGACTGGGGATGCGGTGGGCTGTTGGTCGGCAGTGCGGTGGCCAATCACCGGGGCCGCAGGCGATGGCCGGTAGGGCAGTGGGTCAATGGGGCGTGATGGAAGTGGGGGTGGAGAGGGATCGCGAGCAATTTGGATGTACTTAGGCTTTATTAGGCTAATTCAGATGTAATTCAAGTAATTTGGATGTACTTAGATCAATTAGGTTTTATTAGGTTAATTAGGGTTTATCCGGGCTAATTAGAATTTAATTAGAGTTTAGGAGTTAAGGTTAACTGGTTCGAATAGGTTTAATCGGGGTTAATTACGGTTAATTGGTTCAATTAGGATTAATCAGGGCTAATTAGGGTTTATTGGTTCACTCAGGATAAATCGGGATCAATTAGGGCTAATTGGTTCAATTAGGTTGAAACATGGTTAATTATAGTTGATTGGTTCAGTTAGGGTTAATCGGGTTTAATTGGGGTTAATTCATTCAATTAGGGTTACTCGGGGTTAATTAATGTTAATTGGCTAGATTAGGGATAATTATGGTTAATTTGGTTCAATTAGGGTTCATTGGGAACAAATTAGGGGTAATTAGGGTTTAATTGTTACAATTACATTACAACAAATTAAATACAATTTCATTACAACAAATTAAATACAATTACATTACAACAGATTAAATTCAATTACATTATAACAAATCAAATGCAATTATACCAAATTAGGATTCAATTACACTATATCAAATCAAATTAGATACATACCAATTGAGGATGATCAGTGGCCGTTGGTGGCGCTGCGGTGGGCGACAGCGGTACTGTAGTGGGAGTGGGTGACGGCTGGGCTTGTAATGGGTAGGCGGTGGGCCACAGAGGTGAGGGGCAGCGGCAGAGGAGAGGGGCGGTGGGGGAGGGGGAGAACGACGGTAGAGGAGATCGAAGGGAGGCCGGGGGAGGAGGATGGAGACGGTAGAGAAGATAGGCTGCGGGGGAGGGGGAGGGCAACGACAACCATTTCTCACACATTCGAATGTTTATGGAAGCTACATAGTTGTTCCCATCCGCATATATCAGTACCTATAACTCACCATTTCTCACAGACCCATTACCTATATGTATATTAATACCTACAGTTTAAACTGCCTCATGGCAGCGATTCGTCCCCTGCAAACCCATGTTTTTCTTTCTCTTTTAAGCCCACATACGTATTACATGCATACACACGAACCTATACATATATACTGAAATTTGTAGCCCCACTCACATAAACACGGCAGCCACCATGGCTGGCCAAACGATACCCCTCACATCTTCTCGAACTCAGGCGATACACATATATGCGATTCGACAATAAGCCTACAAATATGCTAAGTACATATGTAAGAGGGCTTACCGAAGGTTTCGATTCGCTTCGCCTGATTCCGAGGAGTCTTTGTTTGGCCCATTTTTCCTCTCTTTTTCTCTGTGCATTTCTTCTTCTCCCCTTTTTTCACGGGCACAGCCACAAACTTCTTCTTCTCTCTCTCTCTCTCTTCTGCAACTCTTTTTTTTTGTAATGGTCATTGTATTATTATAAAAAAATGTGTACAATTCTGTGCAGTTTATCAATCTTGCTTAACTATCCTATTCATTATACATTTACATATAACAAAAACCAATTGTTCAAAATAAGATGCCATAGCCAATTTCCCAGTTATCACATAGTTGTCTGTTGATGTTGTGTCCTGGTACTCTCTTCCAGCCTCTAACACACCATTGTATCCATGTTTTGATCAATTGCAGGGTGTGTTCCCTTGTGTTCTCTTGTTGCTTGAATACTCTTTCATTCCTTTCCCACCAAATCACATATATAGGGACTGCCATTCCCAACTTTCTGAGCTTAGCTTTGAAGCTTTTGCCTATGAAATTTGTAGTAGCATAATTCAGGAATTGTTTCCAAGTGGACCACTGTCCTGAGATCATAAGTTTGTCACTAACAGCTTTCCAAATCTCCTTTGAGTAATCACAGCTCCAGAATAAATGGTTTGTATCTTCCTTATGCATCTGACACAAACAGCATTTATCATCTTCTATGCAATTCCATTTCTTCAGTTTCTCTTTGGTTCTGAGTCCATCTTTACAGAGTAACCACAGGATAAAGGCACACTTGGGTATGTTACCACTAAACCACACAAGCTTGCACCATGGCACCTTTGCCTTCTTTGTCCTCAATATCTGTCAGGCTGAGTTTACTGTAAATCTTCCATGTTTATTCATATCCCATATAATCTTGTCTTCTTTATCTCCTTGTGGATTCTGTATTGATCTCATGGCATTTTGCCATTTCCTGAGTGCTGGGGATCTTGGCTGAGGTAAACACCATTGATTAGCCACAATGATTTTTGCTACTTTGGCATTAGCTTCCATTCCTGAGTCATATCTAAGTCTATGTCCAAACTGATATATGAGATTTCCCTTAGGCATCCAATTGTCATACCAGAGCCAAGTTTTCTGACCATTTCCAATTCCATGCCTCACATAATTCTGAAAGAGGCCCCTAAACTTGATAATTTTGGACCATGTCCAAGATAAGACCACTGGTGCTTTAAATGTCCAAAAGTGTTTCTCTCTAATCACATAGGTATGGCACCATTTCACCCATAGAGAGTCTTTTTTGCTTGCCAGATCCCATATGTGTTTTGCTAGAAAAGACCTATTCCACTCTCCAATCCTTTTCAATCCAAGGCCCCCTTCCTGTTTAGGCACACATAGTTCATTCCAAGACACCTTTGCACCAGTACATTTAGTATCTTTTCCATGCCATATAAAGGCTCTGATTTTAGCTTCCATTTGCTTGATGATTCTCTGTGGCAATATAAAGATGGAACACCAATACACCTACAAACTGAGTAGTACAGAGCTAGCCAATTACAGCCTCCCAGCATAGGATAGATGTTGAGTAGTCCATCAATTGATCTTCTTCATAAGTCTGTCTATTAGTACTTGGCAGTCTTGTTGTCTAAGCTTTGTAGTTATAAGTGGTACTCCCAAGTAGGTCACTGGTAACTTTGCCAAAGGGAAGTTTATTCTTTGCAATAAGGTATGTTCCTCTTCCTCACTCACACCAGCCAAGAAAATAGAGCTCTTAGCAAGATTAGGATAAAGGCCAGAGAGTGCACCAAATTCATCTAGAGCCAATCTTATCTGTTTGAGAGAGCCTTGCTCAGCAGCAGCCATAATGAACAAGTCATCAACAAACACACAAGTGGTTTATTTGTAATTCTCTACATTTTGGATGGTACTTGAACATAGGTTCTTGTGCATAATCATCCAGGATATTAGAGAATGCTTCCATCACCAACAAGAATAGATATGGTGATATGGGATCCCCCTGCCTAAGCCCTTTTGAGCTACTGAAGTAACCTTCCATTGTACCATTCATGTTAATTGAGAATTTAGCTGTTTGCACACACTTCATAGTCCATTGGATATACCTCTCAGGAAAGTTTAGTGCTTCCATAACTTTCTTCAAAAAATCCCATCCCACAGTGTCATATGCCTTTTGAATGTCAACTTTCAAAACACATCTAGGCTGACCCCCATCTCTATGATAATTTTCACAAGCTCTTGCATCAACAATATATTATCAGATATATGTCTTTGACTCACAAAAGCATATTGCCTGTTGTTTATGATTGTAGGCAGCACCTTCTTTATTCTCTGACATAGTATTTTGGAAATGACTTTATAGACTACATTGTAACAAGCAATGGGTCTAAATTCCTTCATAGTGTTAGGGCATGGGATTTTTTGAATTAAGGTCAGCCCAGTATTATTGAAGAGATGTATACCTATGCCTTTTGTAATTCCAGAACAGCTTCCACTACATCCTTTCCAATTACATCCCAGTTTTGCTGGTAAAATTCTGCAGTGAAACCATCTGGCCTTGGTGCTTTGTTGTGCTTTAGGGAGAATACAGACTCTTTCACATCTTGTTCTGTCACATTTGCCTTTAAATGCATTTGATTTTCATGTGATAGCTTCTTGTTCATCACTTGCCGCAGTCTCTCTTGAGTATGATTCTGTATAGGTACAGGGTTACCAAGGAATTGAGTAAAATGCATTATTGCTTCATTATGCACCTCAGCTGCTCCTGAGATTTGAGTACCATCTTCTGTAAAGATGCTCATTATCTTATTGTGGGCTCTATGGATTTTCACTTTTTTGTGAAAGTAAGTAGTATTTTGATCCCCCAGTTTAATATCCTTGACCCTAGCCTTTTGGTAGTAGAAACTTGCTTCAGCCTTTGCTAGGTTATGATATTCCACTTGAAGAGCTTTCACTTACTGTAGAAGTTTAGATTCCCCATGATTTAAAATCTGCTTTTGTATTGTCTGTAGCTCATTCCATACATGTGCTGTCTTTTGAGAAATATTACTGTAATATTCCTTATTTAATTGTGTTAGCACAGGTTTCAAGGCCCTTAGTTTTTGGCTCAACCTAGCACAGGCATTCCCTTTCGGTTGTACTCCCCAGCTTTTACCCAATTTCTCCTTGAATGTACTATGCTGCATCCAAAAATTGAAGAACTTGAAAGGTTTCTTTCCTTCTGTCATTTTTAAACATCTTTGGAGGGTGATCAAAGAGTGGTCAGAGATTCCAGGGGCAAGTGCTATAGCTTGTGAGTTTGGATAGGATGTCATCCATCCTTCATTTTGCATGACTATGTCCAGTCTACATCTAATCAAGTCCTCTTCTCTTTTATTGCACCAATTATAGACTACTCCAATGGTTTGCATATCTTCCAGCTGCAGTCTCTTGATGCAGAGATTGAATTCATTAACATCTCTCTGACTAATATTAGTCCCTCCCTATTTTTTATTTGAGTTTCTAACCATATTGAAGTCCCCCATCACTATCCATGGTGCTTGACCAACAAGAGATTTATGTTGGATAAGTTGTTCCCATAGTAATCTTCTTTGAATTGCTTTGTTCTTTCCATAGACACAGGAGACATAAAAATTCTCATTGTCTTCCCTCATTTCTTCTCTCTCAGGCTCTTCTGGCTGTAACCGAAAATATCTTAAGGAAAGACTTAAATTTCCTCACAAATACCCCTCTTTTGTTCCCTCTTTAATTTTGTTTTCCAAAAATAAATAGTTGACAATATTCTTAAAATAGATCAGATTCGGTAATCTTTTATTTATCTAATAGTCCCAACTTAAATCTTATTTTTAAGTAATCCCTTATTTCTTTTATTAATTTCTTATTGCTCCCCGCTTCCAAAAATTGTCGCCAAAGGCTGTCGATAAAATATCCTTTACGTAAACCGACTTTTCAAATTGCGTACAAAAATTGTCGCTAAAGGTTACCCATGATTTCGCTCATGTAAATGTAATCAACGCTAAATGTTGTTTATAAAAATTGATGCTAAAGAAATAAATTAACCGGCTAGAAAGTACCAACACTTGGGTGTTACACGTGTGGCCAAGGTGTGTTAGTGTGTGTGATGATCTGAATAGTAACATGTAATTGTCGCTAAAGATGAAAAATAATGAAGCAGTTTCTTATCCGATTTTTTAAAAATAGTTAGGGTCAGATTTAGCTAAAGTGCAAAAATATATACCCTTGTTACGTTTATGAGACCTGTGTCGTGGAAAAATTTCAGATTTTTCTGAGGTCAGGAAGGGGGATGAACGAACGCGGGAAGTTTGGAACTTTACAGTGAAATTAAAAATATCAAACTAAGGCGGTTTCGCGCGAAAATTTATGAGAACCCTAGGATGTTGAGGAGTTCCATTTCCCAGGATTTCGGGTCATTCCAAAGTTGTTTGCTATTTTTGGCCGAAAGGACTTTTAAGCGTTCGGTCCGGATACTGGTTTGGAATTTTTGGGCGAAAATTTTCTAAAATGCTTTTTAGCTCCAAAATGATTTTCAGGATGCTTAAAATAACATTTTAAATTTGTTTTGAAGCAGATTTGGGGTGTTGAGGTGGTAGGAACCCTCAGGGGGTATTTTGGTAATTTGCCATGTTGGCGCTAAATTTTTTAGAATGCGCACAATTCAGCGTTCAGAGTGGTGGGAAGTGAGGAATGGTATCAATACGTTGAAATAATGAGATAGTGGCTATTGCTAATGCGTTGGTAATGCTAGGTTAAAGATTCGGTTATCGGATCGAATTAACGAGCGGTCGTAAGACACTATGAACGGCTAATGGGAAGGGGTAGAATAAGGAGTGCGTATATGTTGAATGATGTCTAACGAGCATATTATTATTTGACTAGGTGATGGAGCTCGTTGCGATTAGAGCTTGCAAGTTGTTTCGGCTATAAGCCAATGAGGTAAGGACAATGCGGTTCTGATATGCTAATTCATTGTTCGATTAGCATGCCATGTTGATGACGTGTTGTTGAATTCTTGCTGTTATGATTAGACACTGATAGTTATTGTGACCGGTATACGCATATCCGAGTTGTGCTGTTGAGGACTTAGGGTAAAATAAATTCCCTAGGTCCGCCCTGTTGATGAAATTTAGCAAGGATAATGTGTGTCCTAGTATGCTATGATTCGATTCAATTAGCATACCTGAAGTTGAAGATGATGTTGCGTAGGGGTTAATTATGGTGTTGTCATTGTGAGATGTCGGTAGTTATTGATAGCCGATATCTCTTCTCTTTGAGAACACCATTGAGGACTCGTGGCAAACTTCTCCCGAGGCCGCCTTGTCGTTGATGATGATGTTGTAGAAGTCGTTGCGTTGTTTTTGTGAAATGTCGGCACTTATTGATAACCGACATTTCTCTTATGTAAGAAAATTGTTGAGGGCTTGCGGCATATTCCTCCCAAGTCCGCCATGTCTATGGTGTCACGTTGAACTCTTGTTGATAGGTTGGAACACCGGTTGATCTTTAATTCTGGTATTCCTTGTTGAATTGTCTTGTTGAGGACATAAGGTGGAATAATTTTTCCTTAGTCCGCCCCGTTGATGAAGCATTGTTGTTTAGCTGTAACGCGGTTAGGGACAAACACTCATGGTAAGTCCTCTCTTGTTGACAGTGTCTCTCTTAAATTACTTGAGATTGAGATGAACACCCCATGCAATGGGGCATCAATGAGTTGAATACCAGTGAAAATAAAGTAACTGGTAGTCAGTGAAAAATTAAGTAACTGACAAAGAGGATGAAGCGCGCTAGAGTCTGTCAGTATTGTCAAGTCGAGTCTGTATTTGCAATTGATTTTTATTGATGTTGTTGATTTTTACTATGTACGTTGACTATGATTAATGTTTGCTTTATTGTTTTTCTTTTGCATTACATTTGCATAGTCAATGTCTGTCGTGTCCCTGTCCAAGCTGAAATGATGATGTTCTGTTGGGCCTTGAAGCCACTCAGTTTAACGAAAGAAAGTATCATTTGACAATTATGCTGATGTCGAAAATTATTGAAACTCATGATTCATTGTTATCGTTGAAAAGATTATTATTCCTCCGAGTCTCTCGAATCATTTAGCATGCATACTATTTACATTTCAAAAAAGTAATAGTGACTAAAATAAAAAGAAATAGTTAAGATAATTGAAGTTCAAATTCCAATCCTACAAAGCCCCAATTTTAAACCCTAGAAAAAGCTCTAATATATATATATATATTTTTTGTTGTTGATATAAAGTAGAATAACATAGATATGTTAAGGGTTCAACACCGAAAGGTGAGTACATACGACAAAGCCAAAAACTAACAAGACTCCACCTATAATAATTTACAAGAGATACCAACAGAGCAAAGATATTTACACAAAAACCAAAATACACGCGCATGGTACAAAGGAAGTTAGAGATCCTATTGCGGCAAAAAGTCATGCACCCAGTCTTGGTAGATGGCAATACGTGAATGGCAGGCAAAAACAGCTAATGATCTGGATTGCTTGAGGTGAGGTGTCGTGGCTCTGTCTACTCTAAACTGATGGAAGTCCAAAAGTAAATGGAAAAATTCATACATAATGGGTCCAGTGGTATCAGGGATCTCCTCCATATCCGAGAGCTGATCAAGCAAAAAATTAGAGTTAGTTAAAATATTTATGTGCAAAAAATTATTCTTCTTTGCCCACTAAGAAGCAGTAACCAAGCCTTTGCATGTAGCATTCAATTCATCAGATGCTAGAAAATATATTTCCGTTGTTGCACATTGAAGATCGCTTTCAGAAAGGCAGTAAAACCCCAAACCTGATTTATAAGTGACCTCATTGAAGCTGACATCGATGATCATTGTGAGGGGCCTCACTGTCACACAATTGCATTGATTGATGTTGGAAACCAAAGAAAATGGGAGAGACATTTCTGATTGCGAGGTATTTGTGATGTGCGATTTAGAGGATTTCGATCTAGCAAAGGCCTCACAAATTTTCTGGGTGAGGGATGCAATACTGTTGATGGTAAGAATGGGCCGGAAAGGGTTTTGCCTGAAAACGAGATTTTTTCTATGATTCCAAATGCTCCACAAGGTGGAGATAATATGAATAGATTTTTGTAATAAGATTCCACGACATGCAGGGTTTAGGAGCCACTTTGTTAGCCAATCGCTGAAGGAGTTTCCCACATTTTGGCTATGAAGACATGCCAATCCTCCAACCCAGATTGATCTAACTACCGGACAAGAGAAGAAAAGGTGGTCGATTGTTTCTGTGTGGCACTGAAAAATAGGGCATAGGTCGGAATTTGAGATTTTGATGCGGTGTAGGTTAAAGTATAAAGGGAGTCTATTCCACAATAATTACCATGGAAAAAAAAATCAATTTTGCCCTAATTTTGAAACCCCAGGAAAGCCCAATTTTTAAACCCTAGAAATACCCAAATTTGATTCCCTAAACAATAATAATTTGATCGAAGCATAACAAAGCCCCAATTTCAAACCCTAATTTTGAAACCCCAAAAAATCCCCGATTTTGAAACCCTAAAAATCCTAATTTCGAATCCCATAAAAGCCCTATTTTCAAAACCTAAAAACCCCTAATTTGAATGCCTAATTTGATTCCATACATAAACTTGTAATTTTGACCTATAAAAGCTCTAATCTCGTACCCCTAATTTCAAAACCTAAAAAAGCCCTAATTTGCTTCCCCAAAGAAACCCTAATTTGATTTATAGAGATAAAGAAGACATAATTCGAAACCTAAACAAAACATTAATTGAAACCTAAACAAGCTACAATTCATAAATATAACATGGTTTTATGAAAGGAAATTCAAAATTCTTACTTGTGTCCACCGATCTCCTAGCGTTCTTCCAACGTTCTTCTAACTGCTATCCACTAATCTTCTAGCGTGGGAGAAGAGCTTGGAGGCGGTAAAAATGGTGGGGGGGGGGAAAGGAGGAGTGAGTTGGGGAGGATGAAAGGAAAGAGGAAGCAGATAGAGAGACTGGAAGGAATAGAGAGAGAGAGAGATTGAGAGTGAAAAGTCAAAAGAAAGTAAAGGCATTAAATCTACCCGTCTAACCGCTACCACTACATCAAAACTGTTCTATGGTGACAAAAAAGCATACGGTACAAAAGGAACCGTAGGTACAAGTATTGCACACCTATGGTGGCCATTGGTGCTGCTTCAAATTGGAAGACAATTGCGACGGTGCTTACCTTAGGGATTGGGTGGACAATCAGGAATTGGGTGAATCTTACAGACACAGCTTGGCGATCGAATCTCATAGATGCAAACCCCACGACTGATTATCGTCGGGATAGGGGTCGATGATCAGGCGGGAGAATTTCCTTGGCATAATTTGGCAATTAAAATTGCACAACACCTATCTCAGACGATCAGCGACTCAGCCACAGTGAAGATCGACTTCTAGGTATGACATTCTTTTATTTTTTTTGTCGATCACTCACAGCATACTGATGATCTTCTTTTGTCGATCATTCACATCATTCTCTACCTTCTTCTGTATTGAATCTGGCGCAACATAACGTATGGTGAAACAGTTTACCTTTTCTTTTTATTTGGGTTTACACCATATATGATTTTGCTGCTAGATTGAATCGTAGATTCAGTTGTTCTGTAGAGAAGCTAACTGATGTTATGGGATAATTAAAGTATGATGCAATGAATCTAGGGTTATTTGGTAGAGAAGTTATATGTTTATCAATGTCGTTCATAGGATTGCCCTTAAAATATGTTCTTGTCCCTGTGATTGGCTGAGCCAATCACAAAGTTTGAGTCTAAAATCCATGGTTTTTCACATTTGCATCAATAGAGTCTAGCTAGGAATTTTCAGAAAAGTTTTATTAGAGCCTAGTTTTTTTTTCTTTCTTTCAAAAAAGTCATATTAGTTGAAACTAGATCAACATTCTGATTGGCCATTTTGATTGGTGTTGCGTTGCAACTCATTCAACAACTTATGTTGTGCTTAGGCTCAGGAAATTCTCAATCAAATTTCAGTTCTGATCTTAGGTTATTTTATGGCAGGGCTTGATAAGGGAAAATACATTTGTGTGTTTGGGATCCGTTGAAAGTGGGGCTTCAAACCATTTAGGCGCAATTGAATGTACTTTTAATTCACTTACTATTTTTTACATGTACATTTATACTGATTAGGAAAATGATTTTTATGTTTGATGCCACTTTCAGTTAGAAATCTAATTTTTGATATTTGATGCCAATTGATTATAGTGTTAGTTGCCTTTGCATGTTTTGTTAAAGACTATAATATGTTCTTCTTTCTTTCTGCTAATGTGCACATATTTCACCTTTCACTCCTTATAAATGACCACTTAATTTTATAGTATTAGCTGCATACTTAGCAATTTTCTTGCTTAGAGTGTCAATATAAGTTTACACATGGACGTTCCTTATTACATAAGCCAAAATTCTGTTTTGTTCTTCTTGTTTTGTTTTTGTTGACATGTGAAGAAAGTGGAGCAACTTTTTAAAATAAAGAATGAACTAAAATTCTGAGGTTAAATGGTCCAACACTTCATTCTCACCATACTGGATCTTCTTGTGAGAAGTATGCAAATGATGGTCCTTAGTTCTAGACTTCTTAAAGGCTGTTTGCTTTGTGAAGGACTTGGGGCAGATACTTTATTAGTTATTACCATACTTACAACATGAAAAGGTTGTTCCCATATACTGTCAGTGTCACTATAATTGCACCCACTAGACTAGGAGAATGAAACCTTGTCAATTCAGTTAGTGCTGAATTTGAAGGCACGCAATGATGGGAGGACTTGTATTACAGATAATCACGGCCAGAACCAATATACCTTGTCCTCTCTTTTATATTGCAATTTTGACATCTTTAGCAACCAATATAGCATGGTCATGCAGGCATGTAGTAGTACTTCCACTGATTCTATAGTTACTAATCAAGTTCAACTACCTTGATTTTTATTAGACCAAGCAGGGGAAAGCTTAAGAGAAAAAAGGAACAAGAATCTTGATGCTTTCATGGTCGCTCATATGCCTCAGTGACGATGATAATATATAGGATAGAGTTGTGGGGAATGTGGCATACTCCCTCACATAAGCGCAAAGGATTTGCATGCATTCAGAATTCCTAGACTTGTCCTGCTCAAACTAAAGTGACCAACATATGGAAAGTGTTGCAAAGACCAAAAAAAACTTTGGAATTAATGGCAAGTGTTGCAGAGACCAAAAGAAACTTTGGAATAAAGGTACCCCATCAGAAACTGGATGCTTTCAAACGGTTTCTCGAAGGAAGGGAGGAGAAAACAATTGAAAGCATTTCCATCATCGATTAGGATAACTTCGAGATTGTGCACCAGCAGTGTGGCTTGAGCAGGTAAACTGGATTATGTGGCCAATTAAACACTTGTCACCAAAACTGCCCATCTCACAAAGTTTAATGTTGCTATGTCAAGACCCCAAGACAGATTGATAAGTGATTTATTACTAATAGAGCGTATATGGTACGTTCAGGCTATGAAACTACATGTAGCATCAAAAGTTTAGCAACATGAGAGAGTCATGCTCCTTTCTAAAAATTAGTTTGGTGTATCAAAGTGGCTCCCCAATAAAAACATTTTATCTGAAATGTTGTAATAATGTGGTAACCATAAGTAACAACTTATTCAAGCAAAGTCTAGTTACAGATACAGGCTGTTGTTTCTGTGAGAAGCTAGAGGAATTATGCTTGCATTTGTTTGGTAATTGTTCTGTCTCAAGAGCAGCTTGGTTTGTTGTAGCACTATGAATAATATCTTAATGTGCACATATTTCACCTTTCACTTAATTTTATGCAGCCAACACAATTTTTTTTAAAGAAATCGTGGTTAATGTATATGGTAGGTGAGTTTGGTATACCTATTATCTCGTATAAGTAACTTATCATATGAGCTGCTCATACATTGCATATGCGTGAAAAAATCGTATCAGTTGGTGCTTGAATTAGTGTTTCCACTAGCTAAAGACCAAGATTCACACACTGATGGTTCATCGGCGGAGGCGTATGGTTCACAAGTTGAGGGTTCACCAACATAGGAAGAGGGTTCAAGCACAGGTTTTAATGTTACTTCTTATATGTGAAATGAACTTGTTATTTCCTGAATATTCTAGATTTTACTACGCCTGATTCACCGTTAGAAAATGTAATCCTAAAAATATAAATGTATTGTTTGTGGGTTCAACTGGGTACGATGGAGGATTTGTTCTTCAAGAGCTAGTTCAAAGAGGGTTTATTACAATAGCAGTTTTGGAGAGGAAAGTAGGATAAGGGGAAGAATAATAAACAAGAAACCTTAAAGCAGTTCAACCATATGTCGTGCTGTAATATATACCTTCCTTGGATATTATCCTCGCGAGAACCCAAAAAACTGTTTAAAAAAATTTAATAATAATTCACACGTAAGAGGATTTATTATAACTTGCTTTCAGTTTCTCGGTTCCAGGTAATGCCCTGGAATGACCGAGAACCCATAGAAATGATCTCGAATAAAGAAGAAGAAGGACGGGAAGAAGGTAATTATTTGGAAGAGTGGTGGTGGAAAGGTGAATCCATGAATAATTTCCATGGGGGGAAGGTAGGTGGGGGGGTGGGGGGCGGGGTTGGACGTGATCCCCATGGGATCTTGTGAATGCTAGATTTGGGGCTGTCTCCTTTTCTCTTTCCTTCTTGTGTTAGAACTTGGATATGGAAATTGTGACATCTAGTTTTTTTTTTTTTGCCTTTTTTACCTGTTATACCCTTCCTTCATCTCCTTTGTATGCTTTGCAACATAAAGCATTGGATGTTGTTCGAACCAAGCTTTCAACAAGCTGCATTCTAATATTGCCCATTTATATGATGCAAAGTAAGTCTACTTGAATGTCAGTTTTCTCCACGTATTTTGACCGTTGAACTTCTTAGTTGTTGCTGTTAGATTAAGTTTTCTCGAGGCATATTTAATCTGCTAGTGTTCGTACTTGGACACCTGATTTGTGTTTAAGTAAATTACCATTTTCAGCGCGAAAGAAAGCTAGAGGACCCACTATGTGCGCAAATGTGTGGGCAAGAGAAACTCAAAAGTATGTGGGGTACAACAATGTAGGCCAAATGTGTACTAGTGATGTGAAAGAGATGACTGCTTGGCTGGGTACCTTGGCACGCAAGCACAATATCTTTCCGATCCACAAACCTTTCTTCTCATATTTCACCGCAGATGATCTGGAGGTTGCTAGGGTTGAAATAACGGTATATTTATCTTTAAAACACATAAATCTTCCTTTTATGCTGCTTTTCTAATTAATTGCCCGCCCATTTTCTGCTTTTAAAATGGTAATCACATGCACTAACTAATGCTTCAACTATGTAGAATAATCATGATACAAACTCCAGATTGGTTTTGCTCTATTTATGAGTCTTAAATTATGCTTGCAGAAACGATACACAACAGACAACCCAATGGCAAAAAAGCATATATTTGAGAGGCTTGACAACATGTAGAGAGGTTGGAAATATGATTTAAAGAAGAAGTATTTTATAGAGAATGACCAAGCCAAATCCCTGAGCAATATGAAAGACTTAACGGTGGACAAAATTCAGTGGGAGACATTAGTTAACTATTGGTTAACTAGTGAAGCAAAGGTAAATGATTAGTTACGATATACACTTCAGTGATTTTGAAGCTTCATCTACCAACGAAAATACAAAAAAACAGAAAGAGTCGATCCTGAACTAAAAAAACCGGAAGAAAAACTCGATGGGGCATACACTTGGCTCAAAGTCTTTCCCTCAGAAGCACCTTCCTTCGGAACACCACGAACTAGTGAGAATGTCTAAAACACATAAAATATATGCCATGTACTTTCTTTCTATTATTTTTTACTTTCGTGGTACTTGAAGGATGGAAAAAATCGTTCTCGAACTGAGATGTACATAGTATCGCGCACTCGCAGTGATGGGACTGTACTAGAATCTACAAAAGAGAAGTTGTTAAGTCCTAGTTTTGTAAACGAAAGTGTGCAAGTTTCCTTGACTCTATTTGCTTCTCAAGTCTGCTTACATTTCTTCATCTATATGGATTTCAACCACATTTTTGGCTACATTACTTTGCAAAATTACTAGATAAAATTTGTTTATATGTTCCAAAGTGATACCAACTAGAATATGCTACATATTAATTGTTACATATTAATTGAGCAAGGTTGCAGCGTGAGAGGATTCTGGGAGCTTGGTCTAGCAGCTTTGCCAGTTACCTTGTCTTGTTTCTGTTGATTTGGCATAATAACCCCCATATATTTGCAATGCCTCGCACTTAAAACAATGTAAAATGCTACTGCAATCATGTCTATATTTGACTCCTAGACAAGTTAAGTTTTAGGCTTAGACTTGATGGCAAACAACATAATGCCTATGGGAGTAGCCGACTTGCAAATCCTCTCGAACCAACTTGCAAACAAAATGTTAATCTGTTTGCAAGTTGATTCAGAGGATTTGTGTATTCTGTGAAAGTAACCAAGGCAAGAAAAATAGCTACCATGATGCTACTATTGAGCTTGGCAATTAATTGGCATTTATATTGGCTTCCTCTGTGGAAAATAGCTTTCTTTGTGTTTTTTTTTTTTTTTTTTTTTTTGTGTGGCTTTCTCATGGGTTTTTGAGTTTAATGAGGTGGTAATTTGGGGCTTTTTCTACACGGGTGTTTGTATCTTGGGGAACAGTGTGATTCTTAGGAAATGGGTTAGTTTAAACATGTTTCTTGCAATGCTCTTAATGTGATTTCAGATGGGATTTTCTTGGAATCAATCAAAACTTACTTAGAATGTTTACAATCTGTTCGCAAGTTGGTTCATAGGCTCCTGCATTTAGTGATTGGAGTTGTTCTTTATTAGTCTTGCAAAATGTGTCGATACCGTGAAGTGGCTTGAGCAAAAGCCTTGTGCCACAAAGATAGACACATGCACACAGAAGATTCTGTTTGATTCTTAGTATCAAGATGTTTTCCCTTTCCACACAAGAAAAAGTTACGATTCTCATAGGTTTGCTTCATGTGATATTTCCTTATACAAGGTTCAAAGAGATAAAGAGCATACGGATTTTAAATGCTCTTACACTTGCATAAATGGTAACTTTTCAATTGATTTTTCTCTTGTAGGATGAGATCAAGAGGAAACAAGTTGCGCTGCAATATCCCAGGATGAAAGCAATATACTTGCTACCGGCCGCAATGACATACTTTCATAGACTTTAGGTAAAGATGGCCATGCAGAGTTCGTTGCATGAGTTTGGGAGCCAACATCACGAACATCTTTGGCACAAACCGGAGGATTAGTTCCGAGCCTGCTCCAAGGGTTATGGAAGAGCTCGTCATGCTGAGAGAGAGAGAGAGAGAGTGTGTGTGTGTGAGAGAGAGTGTGTGAGAGAGAGTGAATGAAGTTCATGCTATGAAGTCTTAACTAGAAGAATTTAATAGCATGAAGTGTCGACTTGAAGAATTAAAAAAAAATGAAGTCTAATATGGACGAGTTCAAGTCTAAGATGGATAAGTTCGAGGCCAATTTCATGCAAACGCAGAGCCAAAATTTGAGGCCTTTCAATACTCACACAAGATTTGGTCACTTATTCTTTTCTTGCTTTTGAACTTTATGATCGACTGTGATATTGTTGTTCTTTGCTGTTTCTGGCATATCTCCCTCAACAACACCAGAGTTATTTATACGCCGGGGGGGGGGGGGGGGTAGGGGTAAGGGTTGGGTTCTAACCGATGAAAATGGGCCACTTTTCATGGGGCAGTAACGTGTTGCATGGAGATGATGATTTTATAGCTCAAACTGGAAAAGGAACATAATTTAATGAAGTAGAGGACTTCTCCTTTTACTTTCCTTCATTAAAATACAACCATACCAACCACCAGAGATCAAAATACAACCCTTACAATCATACCGAAACACCATACCTCTGATATCGAAACCAAATCCGAAAAGGAGTCAAGCTCTGCCTTGCTCCCAGAACCCCCATGATCATCCAAGCTTGGAATGTCAGAGGGCTTGGGCGTGCCTCGCATGTCAGGGCCCTTAAAAAAGATGTCAGAACCCTCAATTTTGACATCATCTTCCTCTCTGAAACTCTCTCTTCTAACTCTAAGCTAGTCCCAATTCTCTATTATCTCAATTTCAATCATTATTGCTGCGTTCAACCTACTGGTTCTAAGAAATTGTTGGGAGGCCTTTGCGTCGCTTGGAAGACTGGAGTGGAGTTGGAAATTACTTTCCAGAACAAAAATATAATCAATGCGCTAGTCCTTTCGGACCCCCCCCCCCCCCCACCCCCATTCACCCTGGATATTATCCTCAATTTATGGCCCTCCTCATTGCTTCAACAAAAATCAATTCTGGTCAAACTTGGATCTCCCAGCAAGCTCCCTTGCTGGACCATGGATTTGCCTGGGAGACTTCAATGCAGTTGTGAACCATTCTAAAAAGAAATGAGGCTGCCCTGTAGCTACAACTTCTTCTGGAGGAATTAATGAATTCATTTTAAAGAATCATCTTATTGACTTAGGATTTTTTGGTAATCCGTTCACTTGGAGCAACAATCGCCTTTTTGCTGCTAATATCAAGGAACGACTGGATAAAGCATATGCTAATTGCAGTTGGCGTAACCTTTTCCCTGAGGCAACAATCATCCCTCTGCCGAGCAAAGCTTCCAACCACCACCCCATCATTCTCAGAACCCATCAAGAATCCCAAATGTATCCAAAGCCCTTCAGATTCGAATCAGCATGACTCGGGACCCCTCATCCCATAAAGTGGTAAATTCAGCATGGAGGAAAGTAGTCAACGGAACACCTGAATATACTCTCTTTAGAAAAACCGACCTCACCACCCAATACCTTCGCAAATGGAACCGCTCTCATTTCGGCCATATTCAGACCCGCATCAAGACTCTTTCATCCACCCTTGACATGATCCAACAAAAAGAATCAACAGTCAAAAATCTGGAGTTAGAAAAGAACATCAAGTTGGAATTAGATGAGCAATGCAAGCGTGAGGAATGGCTCTGGCATAAAAAAACCGAGGATCAAATGGAGGACTGAAGGTGATCTAAATACAAAAAAATTCCATCTCAGCACAATTATCTGGAGGAGGAAAATTCAATTGACTTCATCAAGAATAGTGAAGGTATCTGAACAACAAATAGAGAAGAAATTGGAGACTGTATCAATAAAAATTTAAAACAACTCTTCCGTACTTCAAACCTAGTTTTTCCCAATGACCTTGATGATATCATTCTTCCAAGACTTTTTGGTGAGGATATTGAAAATCTATGTGCAATACCTTCCATCAATGAAATTTCCAACACTCTTCAACTTTGTCCAAGATTTCTTCTCTCATGGAACAAGCCTCCAAGAAGTCAATCACACAAACATTGCTCTCATACCTAAAGTCAAAGCTCCTTTCAAAGCTGAGCATTATCGACCCATTAGTCTATGCAATGTAGCGTACAAGGTGGTTTCTAAAATCATGGCCAACAAACTGAGACCTATCCTTGCAAACTGATCTCACATATGCAAGCAGCTTTTGTGCCGGGAAGATTGATTAACGGCACACTATGAGGAAAAAGAAAGGAGCGGGGTTGATGGCAATCAAAATCGACATGGAGAAAGCGTATGATAAAATTGAGTGGTCTTCCCTCCTAGCCATAATGCAAAATTTTGGTTTCCCTGAAGTATGGATTGAATGGGTCAACAATTGCATTTCAACAACAAGTTTCTCCACTATCGTAAATGGCAAACCCCATGGAATGTTCCGACCTCAAAGAGGAATCCATCAAGGCGACTCACTCTCCCCATTCCTCTTCATTCTACCTACTGAAGTTCTCACTAGACTAATCCTAAGAGCTGAAGATAAATGGCACATCATGGAATTAAAGTGAGCAGAGGAAGCCCTGCGGTCTTGCACCTTTTATTCGCTGATGATTTGTTTATATTTTGCAGAGCAAACTCAAGTGAAGCAATTCATGTACAAAACTGTCTGGAGATTTACAACCAATGGTCAGGACAAAGTGTTCACAAACAAAAATCTCAAATCCATTTCAGCAAAAATGTGAGCAGCAATACAAGTAGAGCAATTTGCAATGTGTTGAACTTCAGGAAAGCTCCAAAGGACACTAAATACCTGGGTTTCCCCATGTTCACCAATCAACCTAAAGCAAAGGCATTCGCAGATTTGATAACAAGGATGGAGAAGAGACTTGCAAGTTGGAAAACAAAGGTCCTTTCCTACGCAGGCAGAGCTACCCTCATAAAGTCAAGTGCGGTGACAATCCTGATTTACACTATGTCTTCCTTCATGCTTCCCAAGAAAATCAATGAAAGGATGGATAGATTGCTGAAGGATTTTTGGTGGGGATTCAAATCGGATGAGAAAAATCACTTCCACCCAAAAGCATGGGACTCAATTTGCAAGTCGTAATCAGCTGGTGGTTTGGGATTCATAAAAATGCAAGATGTGAACTTGGCCCTCATTGCCAAGTTGGCTTGGGCAATTGTTTCCAACCCGAATTCTTTATGGGTTTAGATTATTGTTTCCAAATATCTTTGGGAAAAAACTTTCTGCATTTCATCCCAAAAAAATCATCATCCTGGATCTGGAAAGGTATGTGTAAAGCTCAAAGCCTTCTGCATAAATGTATTGGTTATATTATTGGTGATGGTCGATCAACCGAAATCTGGGAAGATCCTTGGATACCACTCTCAGACGGTTTTCACCCTGTAAAATCAAACCAAACACACTCAAGTCCCTTCCTAGTTGCTGATCTCTTTCTTTCACATTCTAGAGATCGGAATCTCCCAAAAATCCAAAATCTTTTTGATACTCCTACTGTTGAAGCCATAAAGAACATTAGAATTTCTCTCATTCCAACCCAAGATTTAATAGCTTGGACCCCAACCATTCTGGTAAATATACTACCAAATCTGGTTACCTTACTGCAAATGCAAGTAGATTTACACCCAATCAAAATTTCCCCCCGCCCTTCTGGAAAAATTTCTGGAAAGCCAAAATTCAAGAAAGACACAAAATTCTGATTTGGAGAATAGTGTGGAACATTTTTCCTATAAGACAAATCCTTGCTCTTAATAACCCAAACATTGACTCTTCCCCTTTTGTGAAACTCAATAGGAAACAGTCACCCACCTCTTCATGAATTGCAGCATCACTAGGCTGATTTGGCTGCTAAACCCTTTTGGATTTTGTCCCCCTCCAATCTCTGGTTCTCATTTGCATTGGCTCAACTTCATCCTAAAGCCACCTGGATGGCCCCTAGTTGATCAAATGAAATACACAGTGTTCACATCAACTCTTATGGACATGATTTGGTATGCTAAAAACAGGCTAATCCATGAATAAATTCCATTTGATCCTAAGAAGATGGCGAAAAGCATTACATCTGCAACTCAATGCCTATTAGAGGTATTGGAAAATCATAGAGCTGCTCAAGCTCTAGTAGAAGAGTGGTCACCCCCTCTATTCGGGTGGAGAAAAATCAACTTTGACGCAACAGTTAGAGGGGATAAAGCTTGCATCACGATTCTTTGCCGAACTAACAATGAGATTGAATTCGAATACACAGAACTCATCCACTCCAACAACCCAAAACTGCAGAGGCTAGAGCTGCTCTATTGGCTATATGTACAGCTTTGAAGCACAAGATGGAATATGTGATTTTTGAAGGACATGCTGAAGTCGTAATTAAGTGCATATAAAACCATAATTTTGATCCAAGCTGGAGAATCAAGTCGATCATAGATGAAGCCAAAGCAACGATTTCACGAATCTACTGCTGGGATGCTACACATGTCCCAAGGACAGCCAACTCTGCAGCTCATAAATTAGCGGGTAGAGCCTTTTATTGTAATTTCTTTAACTTTGTTCCCACGTCATCCAATCTTTTGTCTAATTTGGAAGAAGTGAGGAACAATGTGTGATTGTATTTAACTCTTTTTCTTTTCTTAATGAAAGGACCTATTTACCCCAAAAAAAAAAGATATCCTTCATTAAATTCTAGATGTGAAGTTTGCAGATCTCTCGACGGTAGTGTACTTTTAGTATTACTAGAACTCATTTCCTGACAACGTGCTGCCTGTATTGAAAGAATCATGTATTTAAGGTTTACAACAGCTAGCTCTTGTAAGCTTTTGGTTTGTTGATGACCATCTTTCTAACCACGAACTTTTCAACCATAGTATGCTGAGGAGTTTTAATTTTGCACTATGCCTACCGCGAGAGCAACGGAGGTACTGACATTTTAGCCAGGCATGGTAGTGTTGCATCCACTTATCATTCATGTAGTTTCACTTACCTATGGACCGTTAAGACAAGGCCTTATGCTGATGCCACGGGAGTTATTAAATGCCCCTGGCACAAGTATAATTAAATAATTACATATTATGCATTTCCTACCAAAAAAAAAAAAATTTTTGAACAAAGCACAAGAGAGCTGACCGAATAGAGTATCAAAATAGCTCAGTTACATAATAAAAATCTTTAACACTTTTTTTAAACACTCTTCTTCTTGATAATTTTGACCCAAATATTGAAGCTGCTTTTTATATTTTTTTATTTGAACACCATCTTTAGTTTATAACTAATTTTATTAAAAATAACTTGAAGTTGATTTTAGAAATAACTACTCCCTCATTCCCACATAACTTGATAAACTTTTTTTTGGCACGCAGATTAAGAATTTAAGAGATATATTGTGAGTTTATCATTCTACTCTTTAGAGAAAGAAGGGGAAAAAAGTGGGTAAGGAGAGAGAAATTAGTTAAGTACAATGTTAAATATGGAGAGAGAGATGAATAAAAAAATATAAGAACGTGGGTCAGGAAAGAGAAAATGAGTTGATGGATATAGAGAGAGAGATAGAATAAAAAATGTAAAAATGATAGATATGTAAAAGTACTTACACAATCTTTCTTAATTTGAAAATGAATAATTTTTGTAGGACGGCAAAAAAAATGATCAAATAATATAGCACAAAAAGAGTATAATTTAATTTAAATTCACTTTTGAAAATCAACCCAAAGTTACGAATAGCAACTTGAAGGAGTGTTTATTGTTGTACGACCAACCAAAAGGGTTGCTGGTGGCAAAAAAACATGAATGTGGTCGGTCTGAAAGACACAGTTCAACTACCCACTTGTTTTCTAGATATGCCACCATCTACAAAAGCAACACCCACTACACTACAGCATTAGCAGTCAACAGTATTTGCATACGTCGATAACAAAAAGATATGGGGTGCGTTTATTTTCTTATCATCAAGGACCATGCATGAGAGAGCTGGCATATTTATTATGGTTGAATTGAAAATCTGCACCACCGTTTAATTGGATCAAGTCCACTTCACGTTTAATGAGAAATATTAATCGACACAGTGTGTGAAATTACCACTACTGTATTTCATAGTTTTAATTTGTTGAAATTAATCTTGTACAGGGAACATAAATTACTTTTTATCAGGTGAAGTTTCTTTTCATTGATTCGGTAGCTATAGGTAGACCTGATAAAGTCTATTCGTGCCCGCAGGTAAACCCGGCCTCAAGCTAAAAAACATGGGTTTAATATTCATTTTCTCTACTCGTAACTTGGCAAGTTATATTTGTCCATACATGCACGTGTCGGGCATGGACATTTCCACGGGTAACGTATACTTAAGATTATAGCTTCCGATATCTCGGTCAGTTTTTTTCTTTTACACTCGGCCACACAGTAACTCCAACACTTTATCTCATGCCACCGGGACCGAAGGGCACAAACTTTGATGGCTTACAAAATCCTTCCCATTCACCGCCTCCCCTAGGTATGTGTGTGTATATGTGGGCGCGCGAGCGAGTGCGCTTGTTTTTAGTACGTTGTGTGGTAGAAAAAATGGAAGGGAGAAAAGAGGGGACGGCGCTGGGGAGGACCTTCGATTACTCGCGGCCATATTTGGCCCAAGGTAGGCTAGACATCGGTCCAAGAAATTGTCACCTGTAAAACTCTCGGTAATTCTACCCATGCCCAACAGACCCGTAAACTTGATGGGTTAGCCGCGCAGGTGACCTGCCGATGCATAGCTCAAACAACACCCATGCATTGTACATTCTTAAGTTCGTGAAACAATCCAAGATATCAAGCCAACTGCAGGATGTCATCCAAAATGTTCCACTCTGGCCGAAACTTCTTTTGCAGTTTTTACCAGCGTAGCACTCTAAACCCAATTAACTGTTCTCTCCATTTTGCATAGTCTAGCTGTTGTTCATTTCCATCCAAATCCTGTACACTATCTTTGTAAGGCCAGTTTACTTAGCGCATATAGCTCTGAAACTTTTGCCTCTAAAGAGCACAATGGCAAATTGTAGAAACTGTTGCCATCATAATCCCGGGCAGAATCTGAATCCAGATCGATGGTTTTGTGAAGGAGCATGTCATGAGAAAAAGGTTGGGAATACAAAAGGCATGTGCACCTTCGGTGACGACATCTGTCTTCAATTTATCCATAGTCCCAATTCATCCTGCATTGCATAGATAGTATTACACCAGATTTAGGTATGTCACCCTGAACCAAACAAAATCCTAAGGTATTACCTGCAGTTGCACATATTTATTGAAAGGTTTTTCAATTCAATCTTGGAACTGGAAAACCCAGAATCCTATTTTCACCAAACGGAGAAAGTTCTGTTGGAGACAAATTGTCACTAAAGCTCACACTTTGTTGCACTCAAACTCACACTCACAAATATATGAGGAGGCAATGTAGAGATTTTGAGAGAATATTTTCATTCCACTTGATCAAAATGGTTGAGGTACATGAGTTTATATAATGCGTAAAAGTAACTCCCGAACTTATAATAACCATACCACTCACCCCGCTATACACACAATTACTAGGCCACTACTCATCTTCATTGTAACACCCCATAATTTTTTTTTAGGATACTTGTGTAAGTATGAATTAGAATGTATTGTGACTTTTAATTAAATAGTGGGCTTAAAAAGAAAATCAATTTAACTTTTTCTTTCAGAAAGTGAAGTGGTTATACTTTTTGGATTGGATGACCCAATTTAAATTTGGGCTTTAGTTTGAGCCATTTATAAAGTTATAGGAATTTAGGACATAATGGGTATTCTGCAATTCTTATTGGTTTAGGAATATAATTACATTCCTTTTAGGATGATGATTTATGTACATTATAATTCCTAGGAGCATAAACTTCAAAAGAGCCTCCAAAGAATCTCTAGGAAGAACACTCTTCAGATTTTGGTCATTACATCGAGGTAAGAGCTTATTTTGATATTGGGATTAAGGTTTGTGGTAAGAACCACATTAGCTACTATGATTAATAGAGTTTAATTGAAATTTTGAGTGTGATTATGTTAGGGTTTTTTTTATATAATTTGTTTGAGGAGAAAGACTTGAAGTTGATTTGCGCAATTGAGGTAAGAGTTTTCTCATGCATCTACCCCATCTGAATTCTGATTATCGATCCGTTCATCAATTGATTTATTATTTAAAGAGATCTATTGATTCTTTAGAACCCTAATTACATTCTTGATCGTTACGCTAGATAGTTCTTTATACTTTCGATTATTGACTTTGATTCGTGATCTTTTTGTTGTAAATCTTTGTAACAACTTTAAGAGTCCATAACTTTTTCGTCCCTCGTCCAATTTCAGTGTTCTTACACTTTTTGAAAACCTCATATAGTGTACTACAACTTTATAGTTTCGGGTTTTCTGAAATTCCAAGTGATATATATTCGAAAATAGACCTAAACATTTTTATGCTTATTTTTTTTACCAATTCAAGTCATCCAACTTCGATTAAATGTATCTTATTTGTTTCTCATTGGTTTTTAATAATATTGGACATTATGAAATCCCTGAAGAGTCTTCTTCAACGTTTTAGTTTAAGATTTTATCATAATCCATTTTGTTCTTAGTCAGAATTGAGTTTGAAAGTTATTTGTCAGTGCAGACCTTTCGGTTTTTGACACTGTAAATCAGCCCACTTCGATTTGTTCTATCTCCTTTGTTTGTCATTATTGTTTCATGATTCTAGACAATATGGAAACCTTAAAGAGTCCTCTTAAACTTATTAGTTTTTTGTTTTAAAAGAATCTATCTATTTTCTTATCAAAATTCAGTTTGAAAGTTATTCGTCGGTGTAAAAATTGTTGTTCTACACTGCAAACCAGCTTACTTTGATTTGTTCCATATTATTCGTTTCTTATCAGCTTTTGATGATCTTAGACATTATGAAAATAGTTATGAGTCCTCTTCCTTTGAGTTTTATTATAATTTTTTGATTTCATTGTTGAAGTTAGCCCTTGAATAAAACTATTCTATGTAGAATCGTGTAAATGAGAATGACTTTGTCGGCTTCAAACTCTTGGTGTTTATTAGGTTGATTTGGTGTATGTTTTTATATCTGGCAAGCCATGTCACAGTGTATCTGACTTATCTATTTCTAACTTACCCACGTGGATTGGAACGTGGACTAGCTCAGTGGGATGAGCTAGAGATCGCGATCTTACTTTCTGAACTTTGTCTCACGTGTCAGTGATGGCACGTGTGACACATTTCTGAATGGCTCCCGTGGTTTTCGTCTTTGTTCTGATTGAACATTTAGATTTTGATATCTGATCTATTTTGAAGATATTTTCGAACTGATCTTAAGTATTATTGAATTCACTGGAGTCTTTTTGAAATTTAAGATATCGTTATCAGAACTTGTGAAAACGTTTCGAACTTAATATTGTATTGTCCATTGGTACGAGCTATTTGACCTTGTTGCTAATCCGATTTTTGAAATGAAAGTTAGTGCATTGGTTTTGATATTCGCCATGCACCTTGGTATCCTATTTTATCGATATCGCGTGCTTTGTACTCTGTGGGTGGGTGTGTGCGATTATCTTTACTGGGCTTTGTGCTCAACCCCCCTTTACTTTCAGGTTATCAGCCAGTGTTCGGAACTATGCAAAGGATTATAAGGCATGGCTAAATAAGAAGCTTTTTAGAGAAGGATTTTTCCTTTCATATTTATTGTCGAATAGATTTCGCCTTAGATTTTATTTTGGAGCTCCTTGTAAGAGTAATTGAGGTCAATGTAATTGTTTTAAGCCGGTGTGGCATTTATTGTTGTTTCTTGGAGACTTATTCTTAGATGCTCTGAATACCCAATTGGGAGACTTCTCGATATTTTGAGGTTTTCTACCTTTGTTTATTTGAAATTAACGCTTCGAAAAATCGGGGCGTTACATTCATAACCATAGTAATGCATTTGTAACATATGCACCACTAACATATTATTAACACCCCACTAACACATGAGTAATGACCACTAACATGTAATTAACTCTAACTTAATTAGTAACATGTGACTAAAAAAAAGATCAAGGTTATTATTATTATTTCAACACTCCCCCTTAAACTTGATCTTTGACTCCAAGCAAACTTCTCAATAAGTGAAATGCCTCAACTTTGAGGGCCTTGGTGAAAATATCAGCAACATGATCTTGTGACTTCACATACTTGAGCTCCACCGCTTTTTCAGTAATGCACTCTCTAATGTAGCGATACCTTGTATTGATATGCTTGCTTCGATCATGAACACTGGATTTTTTGCCAATGCTATTGCCGACTTATTGTCAATGAAAATCTCGGTTGACTCTCCTTGTGGCAAATGAAGCTCCCTCAACAAAAATCTAAGCCAAATAGCTTGACAAACACATGATGTGGCGGCGACATACTCCGCTTCACAAGTAGAAAGCGTCACAATAGGTTGCTTTTTTGAACTCGATGTAAATGTCGTTTCTCCTATATAGAAGACAAACCCGGTTGTACTCTTTCGATCGTCTAAATCTCCGGCCCAATCACTATCACAATAACCCAAAAGCTTGAAGTTGTTCAAAGGAGAATAAAATAAACCGAACTCGATTATACCTTTGAGGTAACGAAGAAGACTCTTAGCCGCTTTCATATGAGTCACGGTAAGAGCTTCCATGCATGTGACTGATAAGCCCAACTCCAAAAAAAATGTCTGGTCTTGTACACGTCAAGTACCTTAAGCTTCCGACTAGGCTCCTGAAAAAGGTTGGGTCTACCTTCTCTCCAACATCTTTCTTTGACAACTTGACTCCACACTCCACGGGGTTACTCACGGGATTGGCATCAACTTCTTCAAAATTTCTTTTACATACCCTTCTGGGAAATAAAAATGCCATCATCTCATTGCTTCACCTCAATGCCAAGGTAGTAGGACATGAGGCCAATGTTCGTCATCTCAAACTCTTGAGCCATTGCATTCTTGAACTCCTTAAACATGCTTGGGTTATTCCCTGTAAAAACCAAGTCATCTACGTACAAGCAAACAAGTAACATGTCTCCATCACCATTCACTTTTGCGTAAAGAGTATGCTCGTGAGGACACTTGGAGAAGTTATTTGCTTGGAAATACTTGTCAAGTCTACTATTCCAAGCTCTAGGTGCTTGCTTTAACCCGTACAATGGTTTATTCAACTTAAGAACTTTGTCTTCTTGCCCTTTCATGACAAGGCCATGGGTTGCTCAACGTACACCTCCTCTTGAAGAAAGCCATTCAAGAATTCTGATTTGACGTCCATTTGATGGATTTTCCAACTATTGTGTCTCCAAATAAATTATTTACCTAATAGTATCTAAACTGGCAACGGGTGCAAATACCTCATCATAGTCAATGCCATGTCGTTGGTAATAGCCTTTCGCAACCAACCTTGCTTTGTACCTCTCTACTTGACATGTTGCATTCTTCTTGGCTTTATACACCCATTTGATTCCAATTGCTTTTTGGTCTTTTGGAAGTGTGGTCAGCTCCCATGTGTTGTTCTCCTCTATGGATTGAATTTCTTCATCCATCGCATTTCTCCATTTCTTTTGTTAGCCGCTTCCTCAAAGCTCAAAGGTTCACTATCACCAAAAAGACAAAAAGATGCAAATCACCAATTCTTTGAGTTACCTCTTCCGTTTCTTCATATATGTCGGGAAGGCTCATTGTGCGACGTGGTGGACTTTCACTTGAAGTAGGTAAAGCTTGGTCTTTTGTGCATACTTAAGGAGATGGAGGAGAAATGACCCTTTCCATGTCATCGTCTTCTTGCTCCTTCGATCACATCAAGAAAAGGGATAGTATTGTAACTTTCTTGTGAAGTGTTCCATTCCCATGCACTTTCTTCATCAAATATAGCATCTCTACTAACAATGATCTTTCTATTGCTTGGGTTATAGAGCTTGTAGCCTTTGGACCTCGAGTCATAGCCGATGAAGACATACTTATTACTTTTGTCATCAAGCTTGGACCGCTTCTCATCTGGCACATGCGTATTAGCAATGCTACCAAAAACTCGCAAATGAGAGACACTTGGCTTCCTTCCCTGCCATGATTCTTTTGGAGTCTCACCTTGAACACTTCGAGAGCGACAACGGTTCAACAAGTAGACCGCACAATCAACGGCTTCTGCCCAAAACTCCTTGGGCATTCTTTTGGTCTTCAATAGACTCCGAGCCATGTTGAGCATGGTTCTATTCTTCCTCCCCGCGACGCCATTTTGTTGTGGAGACCTTGGAACTGTTAAAGGATGGCGAATTCCATTTTCCTCACAATACTTTTAAAAAGCATTTGATGTGAATTCGCCTCCTTTGTCAGATCTTATAGCCTTCATATCATAACCACTTTCTCTTTTAACAAGAGACTTAAACTTCTTGAAAACATCAAATACCTCCGATTTTTCTTTAAGAAAATAAACCCAAGTCTTGCTGCTAAAGTCATCAATGAGCTAAAGAAAATATTTGTTCTTACCAAGTGACGGTGGATTGATTGGCCCCCAAACATCCGAGTGAATAAGTTGAAGCGGCTCCGTGGCTCTTGAATTAGCTTCATTTGGAAAACTTTTCCAGAATTATTTGCCGAAAATGTACCCCTCACAAAGTTGTTTCGGGTGACTAATGTGCGGCAACCCTTTTACCATTTCCTTTCTAGACAACAAAATTAGTCCTCCAAAATGCAAGTGCCCAAGCCTTAGAGGCCAAAGCCATGATGAATCTCCAACATAACTCTTCAAACATTTAGCGACATCACTCTGAATATTTAACAAAAACATCCGGTTTAGCAACCAAATTTCCAAATGGGTCTTTCATGAAAACATTATGATTTTCATAACAATTTCATAGCCTTTTTCTAATAGTTATCCCAGGCTCAAAATATTATTCTTCATATGAGGCACATAGTAGACATTGGAAATGAATCGGTGCTCACCACTCTTCAAACGAATCAAAATGTTACATTTTCCCTTTACCGGAATTTGAAATGAGTCGCCAAAAGTAATTTTGCCATTGATTGATTCATCGATCTCCACAAGCATACTCTTGGTTCCACACATGTGGTTGCTAGCACCGGTGTCAAGATACCACAAATTCTTCTCGCCACTTTCTTGTCCCTTGTACGCCAATAGTAAAGTAGGCTCTTTTTTGCTGTTTTTGCTACTATCAATATAATTGGCTTCCTCCTCAGTGTCATTAGCATCATATCCACGTTCTGAAGCATAATGACCAAAATTGTTACAATTGTAACACTTAACTTGAGATTTGTCATACATTTTTCTGGAATAATTTTCACTACCACGACCACTTACTTGCTTTGAGGTTTGGTATCGTCCTTCTTTGTTGTGGGAGCAAGTATTACTTCATTCTCCTCTTCCTTTTCCTTGGCCATGACTGCGACCACGACCACCTCCACGTCCAAATTCCTTGACCTTTTTGGGCTCTTTCTTGCTTTCTCTCTTTTTCCTTCAAAGAAAGCTTTGTTTGTAGCACATGCTCCAAAGACTCTTCTTTCTTTTTGTTTAGCCTTTCTTCATGTGCTTGCAACGATCCCATGAGTTCATCAACACTTAAGGAGTCTACACCCTTAGACTCTTCAATGGCTAGAACAATGCAGTCAAACTTGGGATCTACAGAACGGAGGATTTTTTTCTACCACTCGTGCTTCATTCAAATCGTCACTATTTCTCTTCATTTGGTTGACAATAGCCAACACTCTCGAAAAGTAGTTCGAAACTAATTCGGAGTCTTTCATGCGTAAGGCTTCAAACTCGCCTCTTAGCGTTTGGAGACGAACCTTCTTCACTTTCTCCACTCCACCATGAGAAGTTTGGAGAATCTCCCAAGCATTCTTGGAAGTAGTTGCATTTGCAATCTTTTGCAACATCGCATCATCCAAGCTTTAATTTGATGGATGATTGCAAGAGCCTTCTGATCTTTCTTTTTGGTGGCTTGTAAGGCCTCATTTTGGGTAACACTAAGTGTGGCTTCACTTTGAGGCTCGGTAAAGCCCTTGTCTACCACCTCCCAGACATTTTGGGATCCAGATCGCCTTCATGCGAATAGACCAATTTTCATAATTGTCTTTGGTGAATCGCGGGATTTGAAATGGAACCATATTGTTTGTCATCTCTCTCTCTCTCTCACTCACTCACACACTTGAGCACCACTTATAACCTGGTGCTCTGATACCACTTTGTTGGAGACAAAATGTCACTCAAGCTCACACTTTGTTGCACTCAAACTCACACACAAATATATGATGAGGCAATGTAGAGATTTTGAGAGAATACTTTCATTCCACTTGATCAAAATGGTTGAGGTACATGGGTTTATATAATGCCTAAAAGTAACTCCCAAACTTAAAATAACCATACCACTCACCCCACTATCCACACAATTACTAGACCACTACTCATCTTCATAACCATCATAACCATAGTAGTAATGCATTTGTAACATATGCACCACTAACATATTATTAACACCTCACTAACACATGACTAATGACCACTGACATGCAATTAACACACTAACTTAATTAGTAACATATGACCCAAAAAAAAAAAAAGATCAAGGTTATTATTATTATTTCAACAAGTTCAACGTGTTCACACCATTTCAACTTCATTAAGATTAATATTGGGAGTACTCCAAACCAGCATATGAAATTAGGACTGTCCATGTGAATACCCAAAATTATGCAGCTGAATTACCAGTACTATGTTGTCTGGTCAAAGAAATGCTGACTTATGAATGGCACAACCATGATTGGTAGAAATTATCTGGTAGTCCCGACCATCTAAGATCGTTGAATATATTACAAAATAACTCTTTATATTCTTTTACCCTTCCTCCTAGCACAGAGCCCCCTCCTGATATAAAGGTGCAAAATACTCGGGGCCAATCGTCCAAACCATACAGTATTTCGTCATTAATTAGGCATAAAAAACACAAAGCCAGCCATGGTACTCCACTCGGAAAGGCTAAAATAATGAGAAGTAAAACTTTCCTTTGGTGAAAGTTTTTGCCACGGAGCTAAGGGAGTTGTATGGCAATAAATACTTAGTAACCACCACATATAGCCAGCTTTAAAGACGAACTAGTGCCTATGGGATTATAAGTGATTGCCTGATAAACGTCTAACACAAACACACACACACAACTTAGAAATCTAATCCTCTATTATGGAGTATTTTCATGAGCAAGAAGAAGGATCAGAAGAGCCTGTGAGCCCTACTGGGCAGTACTTCAACAGCTCCGTGCTATCAGTTTCAGTTCTTGCGGTGTTAGAGTCGGAAATTCCCATCGATGACTCCCTCACATTGACATTGCTTAAGGACGTGTTCCTCCCCATCAATCCACGTTTCTCCTCTATCATGGTAATGTTACAATGTGTATGTCTGTCTGTTTAGCCTTGGTCAGCATGTTTTCACCGTAAGCATATCCTACAATCCTATTAGACATGTTTACGCTTAACTAATGTGTATGCACATTATATTGGGAAAATATGATCCTCTTGAATAGAAAGTGTCTACTGCAGCCTAAAAGAATGTCACCAAGATATTGTACGGTTGCACCACGTGCATATCGTTTCTTGCTATGGCTTTAGCCTATATGAATACTCTTTTGAAGTGCTTTGCTAATCAATGTTTGGCTTAATTTGAGTGATTTTATTGGCTCTCCATTTTCTAATCACCAAGTGTAAAATCAAAACAGTTTTGACTTTTGCAATTTGATGAATAAGTTTCCTTAGTAAATCACAGCACCCTTCTCTCATGTCCAATCTAGAAGGATCTGTTTAGATGAACAAGGATACTTTGGTGACGAGTCTGGTTGTCATATTGGTTTGGTACTTGGTACTAACAGCAATGTATCATGTGAACAGGTGAGGGATAAAGATGGGGTAAAACAGTGGAAAAAGGTTGAGGTAAAGCTCACAGACCACATCAATGTCCCAATCTTCCCGGAAGGAAAATCACTGGAATTTTACGATGAACATCTGAATGACTACTTAACAAAAATTGCCATGGAACAACTTCCGCAGAACCGGCCTTTATGGGAAATTCATATAGTTAAGTACCCAACGAGCAATGCAGCCGGAAGCTTGGTATTCAAACTTCATCATGCGATGGGGGATGGATTCTCGCTCATGGGAGCTCTCCTTTCATGTCTGCAAAGAGCCGACGATCCTTCTCTCCCCTTAACTTTTCCATGTTTCGCAACAAACCCTAAATCAGATAGTGAAGAAAAGAGTGCTTTTGGGTGTGTGCCTCGGATATGTGGTGGGCTGCTTCATACTATTTCTGATTTCGGGTGGAGTATTTTGAAGAGCAGTTTTCTGGAAGATGATCGGACTCCGATTAGGTCTGCGGACGAGGGAGTGGAGTTCCGGCCGATCGATATAATTACCCTGACTTTCTCTCTTGATCAAATCAAACAAATCAAGGCCAATCTTGAAGTGGTAAGACTATTAACTTTACTTGACTTGCATACTTTGTATAGAGCAAGTATTAGCTTCTTTTTAAATATATTTACTTTTTCAATCTCAAGTAACATGATCTAAGACAAATATTATGTGTAATAGTGTGCAAAATTGGGGTAGCGATATGAAAGTACAATAATAAATGGAGAAATACAATTTTTTTGGGAAAATGTTAGGAACAGCAACAAGGACATACAATGATTTTTTAATTCATCGTAATACAATTTCCCATCAAATCCCCCGTCCTACCATAGTGGCTCATTTATAGTTTAGCGTTAGGGATCATGGCGAACCCTCAGCCTACAAAAGGAGGTTCATTTATTGCGTACACAATTCTGAAAAATGTCAATATAAAATGTTCCATAAAATCCTAAAAGAAAATTTGCTAACAAACAACACTTCTAAATGTATGACAATCCTGAAAAAGTGTCAATGTAAAGTGTTTCGAACTATCCTGAAAGAAAACTGTTAACAAACAACACTTTTGGACGCACGAAAAAATTTCATCACAAATGGTGTATGCAATATTTTCATGGGAACGTCTATTAGTTCTGCACCTTATGTGTATTTTCACCCTCTCTTTTATTAAGCTGTGGAAGTACATCTTAGGGTGTTGGAGTAGTTATTCCCTAATTTCATAAGTATTAAACAACTCAATCAGGGTGTTTGGGATCAGTTTCCTCTTTCTAAAACTATAAACTCCATAGTTAAAGCAGACCCAAGTGACACCTCATGATGCCATAGCAAGACGAAGTGTATTATTTAAGAAGAAAAGTTGCTTGTGAACAAGAATAAAAATCCATAACTGGTGACTAAGAATAGTAGCATCATGTCTAAACTTTAACAAACACAGCAATGTGATCCTTTAAAAAGAAGAAGACAACTGATAGGTCTGTTGATACTTGATACCCATTAATTAAGCAACGTCACTATCATCATTGTCCTCATCTTTTTGGTCTTTTCATCTGAAATAGAAATGCTATTTTCACATATTGCTATTTTCAGGAACTTATTTTTGCCCACACTTGCAACTTATACTTCACTTATTGCTATTTTCAGGATCCATGTTGTGATACATTACATTATAGTTTTACATAGACTAAATAGTTCTACATTTGCTGTATTCAGATCTGGCAGAACCATTTAGTGGTGATATAAAGACAATATGGATAATGGGTACATCTTTATCATGTATGAAATACTCCGTATCACAATACAGCACAGCACCACCTTATCTCTGCACAGCAGTTGCACGTTGTTTGTCTTAATTACACGCTCACCGTCCAATAATGGTACACACCTAGATGGTTTGGTTAATTAATGGGAGAACAACTGCCCCATCAGGAAACTTGCCTCACATCAATGCTTCAGTGGCTTGCAGAAGTCTTGACCCTGCTCCATAGCAATTTTTCTTTGGTCAGGGTGAATATTCATAAGGTTAAATACACTATAGTAATCTAAAAGGATGCGTAGTTCTCAATCAATGACTCAAATGTTCGACTTTTCAATTAAAGGTATGGAGTTTCAATTAGGCCTTTAGTGAGTTCTTTCGTCCAAATTCTTAAGTTTGGAGACAAAACGGTCAAGAGCAAAATCGTCTGCCTACCTTCTTTTTCAGCCCACCTATCTCCTCTGTTGCCACACCTAAAGTCCCAGCTATAACCACTCTGAGAAGACCCCGCCATCACACACCGCTAGCTCCCATTAAACCCAACACTAACCCAAGCACCATCCCCCCTACACGGCCACCGCGACACAACACACACACACACCCCGACCCACCTGCCCCGTTTGCCCCCTCATCCCATTGCCCATCACCCACCCCATTCAGCCTATTGCCCAAGCCCCACCCATCATGAAACACACTCACTCTCTCTCACACATACACGCACGCGCGCGTACACACACACGCGCATACACACACGAGACACAAAGATGCATACACCCACACCCACCCACACACACACACACACTCTCACACTCATAGGTGACACACATAGTCAGACACCCACCCATTTGCGCCCCCCCCCCCCCCAATTACCCACCTATCCCCACCCACACACTTTTGTGTTTTGTCTGTAGGGGAGTGCGTGCGTGCGTGTGCGAGTGTGTGCGTGTGTGTGTGTGTGTGAGAGAGAGAGAGAGAGAGAGAGTGTGTGTGTGTGTGTGTGTGCGCTTCGCGGATGGTGGGGCTTAGGTAAGGGCTGGGTGATAGGCAATGGGGTGAAGGGACGGAGGGGGGCGGGTGGGTGCGTGGCTGTTATCGCCTGTGTGTGTCGTGCGCGCGCTCGCGTGTGTGTGCGTGTCGCCATTGCCAGATAGGAGGCGGTGGATGGGGCAATGTTGGGTTTAGCGAGAGCTGTTTGTGGCGGCAGAGGAGGTAGGTGGGCTAAAGAAGAAAAGATAAAAAAAGGAGGAGGTAGGCGGAACCGAGGACAATTTTTTCTGACGGTTTTTTCTGCCAAGTTAGGGACTTGGATGGAAGTACTTACTAATAGCCTAATTGAAACTCTAGACCCTTAATTGTAAAAATCGAACGTTTTGATCCTCGAGTGAGATTTTTGCGTACTTTTGGCGTACTAAAGTTTATGTAACCCTTATTCATAATTGTTGTAGCTAAATAAATTTTGCTTTGTTAGAATGTTACTTACTATTTAACGTTGGATTTGTTCCAAAATGATGGGATCAAATTGAAACAAAAACGTTTGAGAGAAAATGAACTTCAGCTAAGAATATTACAAGTCAAATAATTTGCAGTAACATTCAAGAAACCTATCTATATCTATATTATATCATATCATATCATATCATATCATATATAATATATAAATATATAATAGACGAAGCTTTGTGCATTGTCGAGGCAACACATAAGCTTTTTTAGGGGTTCTTTTCCTTTTTTACCCCTTTTAATTATGCGACACGTCATCATCTTTGTTTTGGCGTTCCATTCATCTTCTACATCTACTTATTAAAGTCTCCCATGCATCATGACTCTTTATTAATAAAAAATTCGGAATTATTATTACTATAAATTTATTTGACTTTATAAGAGTAAAAAAACCAATTCTACACATTGTAAAACTCTACCTAATCAATGTATCAACAAATTAGGGCTTAATTTTGACTATTAACAACTTAAAAACACTTTAAATAACAAAATAAACACTCAAACATAAAGAAAACATTAATTACACGTCACCATGTTTGCTTTGGTGTTTTATTCCTCCTTTACCTCTACTTATTAAAGTCACACATGTATCATGACTCTTTAGTATAACTTATAATTAAAAATTACACGTCTCTATGTTTGTTTTGGTATTCTATTCATCATTTACCTCTGCTTATTAAACTCACACGTGTATAATGATTCTTAAGTATAACTTATTATTAAAAATTCGGAGTCATTATTACGATAAATTTAGTAGACTTTATAAGAGTAAAAAATATCTTCTACACCTTCTAAAACTCTACCTAATCAATGCATCAACATATTAGGACTTGATTTTGACCATTAATACCTCAAAAACACTTTTTATAACAAAATAAACACTTAAACATAAAGAAAAAATAAATTACACATCATCATATTTGCTTTGGTGTTCCATTTCTCTTCCACCTCTACTTATTATGGTCACATATACATCATGACTCTTTATTGTAACTTATTGTTGAAAAATTTGGAGGTATAATTACCATAAATTTAGTTGACCTTATAAGACTAGAAAATTAATTATACACCTTTTAAAACTCTACATAGTCAATATATCAACATTTGAAACTTGATTTTGACTATTAGCACCTCAAAAACACTTAAATAACAACATAAACTCTCAAACATAAGTCACCTATGAAAAAAAAATATATAGTTCACAAATTAAAAGCTTTCTTTTCTATATACAAAAGCAACATGTAAAAAGAATATGTGTTAATTGTTGTAAATAATGTAAAAATACCAATTTGAGATTTTACTTCATTAGTTAATTCTAATTATATCACATTGAATTTTAAGATACATAAGCTTTTATAAGTGTTCTTTTTCTTTTTTACCCCTTTAACTTATGTGTTACATCATTTTATTTGTTTTAATGTCCTTTTCTTTTTTTTACACAACTTTAACTCTTTACTAAAATTTATTATTAAAATATTTGTGAACATTATTGTCCCCCTGTTACTTGCATGTCATCGTATTTATTTTGGTCATTTTCTTTTTTTACCCCTACTTATTAACTATGTATTCTAATTTATTGTTAAAAAATTGTGGCTATTATTGGTCCAATTTTCGTAGACCTTTTAAAATTAGGAAACTAACTCTAAAGTTTTTAAAACACTGCCTAATGAATATACTTATATATTTGGCCTTATTTTTTTATTGTTAATTCCTTAAGTGCACTTTAAAATAACAAAATAATATCTCACAAATATAAAGTACGAAGACTACGTATCAAAAATAAAGATTAATACTTAACATGTTTTTATATAAGCAATATATAAAACGAATATGACTTCATTTTTTGATATCTTTGAAATGCTAAAATAACAGTTTATTTAACAAATTAATTTTAATATAATAACTCAAAGTTTAAAGTAGAAATCATATACTCTTTTGAATGCCCAAAACAAAGAATCAAATATAACGCATTCTTAAATTGGTTACTTTAGAAAATTTTCAAAAACAGATCAAAACGGTACCTCCAAAAATTGTTGAACATGATCTTGAAATGAAACAATTAAACACCGGGATTGTCACTGTAATTCTACGCTATTTCTTTTATCAGATTAATTCTATCTTTTAAAGTGATGGTTATCTAAGAATTTTTTTGCCGCTACCTAAGTCATAGGAAGATGCCTACAATCTCCCATACGGTGAAACTCAATGGTTATTGTATACTCTTAATGACACTTATTTAGTGACTTTAAAAAGGTACTTTTAAAAATTGTCAGTTATGGTATCAACAAAAATGATACTAAACATATTTATGGATCATTAATTGTTTTGTAGAGAGGGTTGCAGGGATTTTCATGGGTAGTAGGTAAAAATAATTCATTATCTGAAATGAATTAAAATTACTCCACGTGCTTCCATTTCAGTTCCAATGTCTATTTTTAGTTGCCTATTTACGTCTACACAATAAATTACTAATTGTATAGTTCGTGCACCTTTTTTAGGATTTTTCTTTTCCATTACAAATGACTGCGACTGTTTTTTAATTCATTATGTTTGAATTCATGTGTATATACATGGTAATCTACATAGTGTTAAATATTTTATATTCTAAGTTCACAAACTTCTATAATCACCTTAATATATTATAAGCTTAAAACTTAATGAATAATCTACAAATCAAAGATGAAGTGTAAGAATTTTGTAACCTTACGCAATTAAATCCCCATCTATAATAGTTTAGACAACTTTACGAATATTCACAGCTATATATAATTGTTTAGCCTAAAAAAAAATGTTTTGTAAAATGATATAACATTTTTATGATCATTCAGACAATAATTAACTGTACAATGCATATATATTTTCAAATGGATTGTCTTAAAGAATATTCAAAATTAAATGGATGGTCGAAAAAGCGCCGAACATGATGACGAAGTAAAGCAATTAGAATACATATATTGCCACTATAACACTATAGTTTCTTTTTTCAGGGTTATTTCTACATTTTAAAAGGTTGATTGTCTGAAAGGAAGTAAAATAGCTCCACCTACTTCCATTTTTGCTAAGGTTTTCATGGCATGTTTTTTTTAGTAGGTTTATTCAGTCTAGACAATAATTTACTAAAAAAATTATTTGTACCTTTTTCGTACTTTCTTTTATAAACTTTAAATTTCATTGTAGATGACTGTAGTAGATGTCTAATTTAATATATGGTAAAGAGTTCTATCTAAGGTACTTATAAAATAAAACAGTTGATCAATGGTGCGCCACATAACGTGAAAAACTAAAAAAATGTCCCACACTTATATGGACATGGTAAGCAAAATAACCAGCGTAAATATAATTTTGCGTATAAATTCTTGAAATTTAACTTTTTCATACAAAAACAAAATTAGTACTTAAAATACTATAGAAAAAAGTAACATTCTAATTTGAAGTGAAATAATTGATTACTCACTTTTTGTTTCACTTTTTGAATACTTTAAGTTGAACTTCGGAATCTTACTAATTTATTAGTACCATAACATGCTTTACTATTATGAAACAATTTTGGAAATATGCTTTCATTGAATTTCTCTTGATTATGATATGCTTATATGTGAAGTGCATGAATGCGATATGTTTTGAATTCGTGGTTCACTTCAAGCGCATACGAATAAATCGTACTTTTTAAAACCATCGACATGATGCTTAGATATCCAACATAAACTCTACCAAAATATGTTAAAACTCAAACATACTCATAACGTTTAAATAGAACTCACCCAGTCCTTGCCCGGGTTACTGAACTAGTAATAATATATAATAAGCGAAGCGAAAAAAGTATTGATAACTTCTTTGCGCGACACATCATCGCTTCTTTTTATGACACGTCGATCTTTATTTTAAGATTAATTAACTTCTATATTAGTAAGTCTTATTGAATTTAAAAACTAATTCTAATCATTCTAAAATTCTACATAATCAATATACTAATCTATTAAGACTTCTTTTGGACAATTATGTCCTTGAAATTCATAAACTAATTTTAATCATTCTAAAACTCAACCTTATCATTACACCAACTTATTATGACTTAATATTGGCTATTGTATCTTCATAACTACTCTCTAATATGAATATAAAAATTCATATATATATAAAAAACGAAAATAATACTTTTGATTTAAAATAAAACATTCATTTAAAAACTAATTCTAATCATTCTAAAACTCTACCTAATCAATTACTAATCTATTAAGACTTCATTTTGACAATTATGTCCTTAAAAATATTTTCTAATATAAAAATTAAAATCCATAGACCCAAAAAATAACTTATGAGATTTAGAATAAAAACGTGATCTAATAAATAATTTAAATTGTGATATGATCCTTATTTTTATGTCTAATTATTTTGCAAGAGTAATGTGGATTTTCTGTAAGCCCTATGTAATTCGAAAACTAATTTTAATCATTCTAAAACTCAACCTAAACATTATACTAACTTATTAAGACTTAACTATCGTATTTCAAACCCACTCTCTAATATGAATATAAAAACTAATAATTTATGAGACTCAAACAAAATATATAACGATTGATTTGAATATTTATAGGTACCTTATTTTTATATTTGATTAATTTCGCAGTAATAATGACAGTTGTATAATTTATAAATTAATTCTAAAGTTTTTAAAACTAAAATTATGACTTAATTTTTATTATTGTATTCTTAAAACCAGTCTTAATTGTGAATATAAAAATTCATTTATAGAAAAAACCAAAAATAACATATTACATTTAGAAGGAATAAAAATGACGTTCTGATTGAGTTAAATGTACTATCATTATTCATATATATATATATATACATAAGATAGTCATCGTTAAAATTGAATAACGTGATATATAGATTTAATAAACGAATTATAAGTTATCTTTTTTTAAATAAGACCTCACGACCACCAAACTAGTTATATCCCATATATAAGGATGTAGAAAAAAAATATATCAAACTCTTTACTACGATTTATTATTGAAAAATTCGTCGTATAAATATTGTCCTGATAGTTGTAAATCTTATAAATCTAGAAAATTAATTGTACAACGTTTAATGCTGCAAACATATATTTA